>OX419342.1:25131593-25169093 GCA_948470475.1 Galaxea fascicularis | reverse complement strand
ACTCGCCAGTAGTGCCTCAGTGATATAAATTGATAAGTACAAAGAAATAACAAGGTTTGATATGCATTTAGTCAAAACATTTTATAAATGATTTAATGAGACTATTTACTTAATTTTGAAATTGTTATATCGTGTTTTCAAACGTGTGACATCACAAAAACCCAAACGTGTGACACATTGAGCGGAATTGCATAATTGTATCATAAAGAAGTTGTCCAGAGATCTAGTGTCTATCTCAGCTAGGCCATAGGAGGTTTATAGTTTCAAGCCGATACCTGTACGCGCTGGATGATCTTCGCGTTGTGTGCCTATGCTTACAGTCTTACGAGTTTTCAACGCAGAATCATCCCTTATGCCTCCTTTTTACTTGGCCTTTCAAATTAGTACAAAATTTCAACAAGGGTCTACCCTCTCCTTCAAAGAAAATTCTGTTGTTGATTGAATTTTCTTTCTGTGGTACGTTAGGCAGGAAAGGGTATACTTATTAACGCAAGACCCCATGGGTTGAAGTTTAAAATAAGTGCAGTAAAATGAGTTGCTCATGAATTGTACTGTGTATAAATACGTTCACTTGTTGTTTGTATAGTTAGTGGTGCGAACTATGTTCTTTGTAAAGGCTAACGTTTGAATTTGTTTACGTGGAGTTCACTTGAAAAGTGCAGTGCAGTGAAACATGAAAGTAAATAATTATTATAATAGTACATATGTTAAACTTTTTGCAGTAACTGCAATAAACAGTTGTTAAACGAAATTTGTGTCATTTGTGTTATGGTATGGTGACGTAGAGTGGGTGGGAGACTGGTAACAAAAATTCACCTACTAGTCTGAGCAGCCCGCGGTATAGTAGGCTCGCGGAATAAAATACTAAAATACCTCCCCAGCCTAACAGTGTCACTTGGATTAGGAGGTAAAAAGAACATAGTGTTTTAATGAGTGAAATGTTTGAATTATCATGATCCTCCTCGAGGCTTCGCCGCTCGCTTTTAGCGGCTCCGCCGCCGAAACTTTATTCGCCTACAATACCGTCAGCCGGGACCGTCAACTACGCAGGCTTCCTCTCTTTTCTCTTCCAAGGCATTCAGGGGACTGTGGACTGTTTAGGTCACAAAGGTCCACACATGTGGTTACAGTCAGTAAGCCCTCTTCCTTTAGCGTTTTACGGCCTAGAGGTCACCCCCTCTCCTCCCAACCCCTGTAAATTCCAATTAATTAGGCATCTAAGGCTTCCTCCGCCAGTAGTTCCACCTGCACCCATCACTGCGATGGAGAATCACTGATTGATCTTAAGGAGTTTGTGATTAAAGCGTGGACGCATGAATGACGTCATGAGTCGGCGTACTCCATAAAGGTTTCATTTCTGTGGAGAAAAAATCAAGGGTTTCGCGCCAATGAAAATGGATGAAAACGGTGGGTGATAGTGACCAAGCATATTTTTCAAGTGACACATTTCGCTAAATACTTATTAACCGAGATTGAGGTCTCTAAGGGAAAATTTAAAAATAAGGCTTGATACAGCAAGCCGATGGCTTGAGATTTTCCTGTAAAGACCAAACGTTCGATGTCAATAACTTGTTTATTATATGGCCTAAAAAACAGCAAAAAGTTGTGTTGTTTTTTTATTGCAATCCGTATATAGGCCAATCAGAGCGCGTCATATCGGCTTCAAGCATGTGATATCAGAGGCGCGTTCCGTTCGACACTAATTTCCCGAAAATCCGGTAGAAGATCGAATGGAACAGAAAGCTTCTGGAAGCTCGTTTCGAAACTTTCGGTCAGCCCCTCGAGGTTGTCCAAATTTTCCGGCAATTTGGAATTCCGGAAATTTTCTGTTCCCATGAGATGAGATGAGACTTAGTCACCTCCAGCCGTGAATGTTGCCCGATCAAACGGCTTGTAAATGTGCCCGAGCAGGAATGGAACGGATGGAACAAAGGTGGACGTTTCACCGGCGTGCCTTGCGAGCTTGGTGTGTCTGCCTGCCCGCCATTTTTTGGCCTATTTTCTAGGGTGAGAATCTCGGCTCCAAGAACCGTTTCTAAGGGCCTCTTCATATGAGCCCGGTAACCGGGCTGGCTCGGTTACCGAGATGAATTCTGTAGTGTGTTCATTTGGGAAATTTCAGCCCGGTCGACCGGGATGAATTCAAGAAACACAACCAAAATGGCGGAACATAAACTTGTATTGTTCGCGACTGTAATGGCTTTGTGGACTCTTGTAACTTTACTAATAGAGCTAATTCGCTTACTTCTAAAGTGGAAATATATACAACACCAAAATTATGCCATTTTAGCCGCTATGTTGTGAGAGCGAAGCTATTTTGCCTAAAATGTTTCATCCCGGTCACCGGGCTGGAGTGTTCATATGGGAAAATTTTCATCCCGGTTACCGAGATCTCGGTCGCAAAAACCGAGATCTCGGTAACCGGGCCAGCCCGGCCTCTCATATGAACACATCGATGTTTTTACAAAGAAAAGAGTGGCCAGGCGAGATCTCGGAAACCGAGCCAGCCCGGTCGACCGGGCTCATATGAAGAGGCCCTAAAATACCTTTTGAAGTTTGGGAGCAATTCGGAGGTAAATCAAAGGCTCCTATGAGCCAGCTCATGGATAAGGAACATAACAATACTTTGAATTTACAACAACTCTATTTTCTAAAAAGATATGTGCAAGAAACCTGTACATTCGTTTGTGTTTTGTGGAAGCACATCCTTTTCAGACACACCTCTTGGTAAAAGAACCGTTTACGCGCTAATATTTTCCGTAAAATTACGCAGTTGATTGACAGACGCCAGAAGCGTTACATTAGACGAAATTGACAGACGTAAGTAGTTTGAACCGGCGATGGAGCTCAAATATGCAAATTTGTACACGGACTATAAAAATAATATTCAAATGTGACCGCTTTGTTAAGAAGTGTAACAGGCAAGTTAAAGTTTCTTACTGGTATGCTCGTCCGAATGTGACAAAATAACAAAATGGCAATTTTTCATGTCAAGATATATATTTTCTAAATCAAGTCTTTTATATTCATGGCAAGTTTCTATATATTCGTGTCAAAGCAATTTATTCCTTGTCAATGCGACTTGCTAGCTATCAAGTGTTTTTTTTTGTTTTGTTTTTGTTTTTTGTTTTTTTCAAGTCAATTTACGTTCACAATTTTATACATCAAGAAAGACTGGTGATGAGCTCGGGCTTGACTAGGGGGGAGTCTGGGAACCGACCGCAGGAAAATCAACATGGCGGCCGACAATTTCTTCATTCCCAACGCGGAAGAGTTTTTCGCAAATATCTTGTCTATTTTCAGTCAATGCACTGGATGCCTGGATGTGCGTGATGGCGAACAAGCTGAGTTCTTATCGGGAAGACTAGAACAGTATAAAGAAACATTACGTGTCATGTATGAACGCATGACCGAATCACGTCCTGAGCAAGGGGCTCTCAGATGCGACTTCGAGCAACTTTTGAACGCCCTAAGACGAATCTTGGAGAGACTGGAAAGCCTATACTGTGATGATAATGAGGAAAATGAGTTTAAGGACATTACAACAGGTTCAAGCGCTGGTATTTAATCCCCAGCATATTCTAGACTTGTGGGGAGGCCGAGCTTTACGATGTCCGTCGAACAGATTCAAGCATTAAGAGAAGGTGTATTCTTCAGATGGGCGGATTTAACTCTTCTTCGGCAGTGCTCGCTCTATTTTGAACCGAATTCGAAGTACTTCCATTGTCATTGCCGTTACTGGTTTCGTTTCTGTTCACACTGTGAACTATCCTTCTCACGAGTTCCTCTAAGTTCTCGCTCCTTTCATCCGCCATGTCGGTTTCCCGCCAAAGAACCAAAGCCGACATTTGGCAAAAGACCGAGCTCGTCACCAGTCTTTCTTGATGTATAAAATTGTGCACGTAAATTGACATGAAGAAAAAAACAAAAACAAAAAAACACTTGATAGCTAGCAAGTCGCATTGACAAGGAATAATTTGTTTTGACATGAATATATAGAAACTTGCCATGAATATAAAAGACTTGATTTAGAAAATATATATCTTGACATGAAAAATTGCCATTTTGTTATTTTGTCACATTCGGACGAGCATATACTGGTCGACGGCTCATTTCAAGTTAGTTTTATAAACGTTTTTGGTCGTAATAAAATTTCCGACTATTCTGAATGCGAGATAATATCACATTATTTTGTGAAAGTCCTGAGGGAAATTAGTCACGCTTTACAGTCACAATGTTTTTGAGCGATTCGGCAGATTCGGGGTCCGGCACAAAACTTTTGCTTTGTAAGGTGAGATATTCAATCCATCTATTTATGCTTTGTGCTACAATTAACTTGACTTTCCAAATATTTTGTTGCTCGAACAGATTAGCTGTTATAGCTACTTGTCAGACCAAATTATATCCTCACAGAGAAAAATATTTGCATGCTTGTGGTCTTTGTGTTTTTGTCGAATGTTGACAAGGTGTTATACTAATCGTTTAAGCCAAGAGATATAGCCTTTATATTCTAATTCGCTACCCCGCTCAAACGAATATAAAACATTTATCATGTAACAAGCAACCTCAATTGGGGTGTGTCAACACGAGCCGTGTGCGACCCTCTTTATTATGCCTTCATCAACAGAATGGATGGAAATAATACAACAAACAGAATGAAAACTCGGAAATGCACAAAATTACAGCAAGAAAAACAACCCAACAAAATGATCTAAACTATGCTCGTATAACAATCATTCAGTAAACATACAAAACATGCTAAACCTTTCGTGTAGCAGCATGCAAAAAACTACGTGTAAAAGAAACCCCTGATCACTGGGTATTTAATTTTGAGGGCGTAGGGACGGTCGTAAGACGCGAATGAATATAAATGAGAACAACTCAAATATATATAGCCTACCGCTAATGAAGCAACAGTACAGCATACCATGTAACACCCCAAAGAAAAGGTTACGTAACCCATGATAAATACATTTATATTCTAATTCGCTACCCCGCTCAAACGAATATAAAACATTTATCATGTAACAAGCAACCTCAATTGGGGTGTGTCAACACGAGCCGTGTGCGAACTAAAAGAACGGGAAATACAGAAAAATTAAATACGCAGTGATAACGAAACCGACAACAATGAATGAACACTATCCTTAATGTAACCGTCTTTTGCCTTGTCTGATTTCCAACGGCCGTGTCTTTTAAACAATCTGTCAGGCACTCGAGCATTAGCAGCAGCGGAGGCACCTCCGGCCCTAAGGCTATGGAGACCGTAGTCTTGCTTGGGAAGACCGATGGAATCGAAAGCGCTAAGCACTATCTCCCGCGCTCTAGTATAAGACAAAGGAACAGACCCGCGCAATTTATAGGTTCCAGTACTGCGAAGAAAAACAACAGGGCGAAAAATAAACTCTTCGCTGTCTGCTGAAAAAGAAGCGGCCACAAAATATCGTTGAACTAATAAATAAGGACATGTATGCTTGAAGGTTTTAGCGATAACAACCCAAGCCCCATCCCTGTAAACGTCAGTCTTACTTCGATGAACAAAGACTCTCATAAAAGAATCTTCAAACTGAAAGTCACACCTGCGTAACTGAACCAACTCGTTAAAGCGAAAAAACCCTGCATAACCCAAAAGGCACAAAGTAAGCACTCGTAAATCAGACAAACTAGCTGAAGACGATCCATACTTAGAAACTAAAAGCTGAATAGCCTCGGGGGTCACCGCCTCTTTCTTTTTAACAGGGACACTGAGAAGCCTCTTAGCAGATTCTATTAAAGGTAAAACTAACGAGGAATTACAGGGTCGGGTAGACCTGCCAAATCATGCACCCACTTGAGCCCATAATGGACTTCGTCAATAGTACTGCAAGAAGCAGATCCTTGAATCAAGCTAAGAAAGAACAATGAAACGTGCACACTAGAAGCAGGAAATATAAAAATTTCTTTAAACTGAGAAGCCCATTTTCTCCACGTATTGAAGCCCTTTTCATACTTCCTCGCGGTACTATCGGCTTTGGATTTAAGAAGAACTGCGGGGAGATCTTGAACCAGTGCCCGGAGTCGCCCGTCTTCAACCTGTTGAAAATTAGGCTGCAAGGCATCTTTGAGAACTTCTATGAGGATAAGAAGAAAAATATATGGCAAAAATTCCTCTGACCAGATGGAAAACTATTTAAGGCCGAATGGGCCAACTGAAAAACCACGGTAAACAAGCCACTCGGCGAGCTAATTTCATGCGAAACGAGGACAAATGAACCGACACACGGGCCAGCAGAAAGCCACTCGGCTTGAGAAAACTAAGGCCCCTTAGCGCCAATTCTGACTGCCAACACCGCGCTGTTAAACCTGTCTGAACCAATGAGTGAATCTTTGTAACACCCGAGGGCAAAAATCCCTGAGGGGTCAGGAAAATGAATGTACTCAAGGACGTACGGTTGAAATTGAATTGCAATTGCGAACAAGAAAGGCCAAAACACGTTAGACGGCCAGTAAGGGACGACTAAAGTACCAACCGCACCGCATACAAGGAGATGCTGAACCACCCTAGTAATGCAGTGGACGGGAGGGACTAGCCAATTATTCTCTCCATACCAGGATATTGAAAATGCGTCAACAGCTTCAGTGCCGGGTACGCGAAACCTAGAATTGAATCTAGGAAGATGGGCGTTGGCCGCATTCGCGAACCTATCGACTGTATGTGGGCCCCAAAGGCGGTCCAAGTGTGTAAAAAACTCGGGGGTTGTATACCAATCATCGAAGTCTACAATGTGGCTAATCGCATCAGCACAAGCATTAAGTTCCCTGGGAACCCACTGGGGAATAAGTGTGATATTGTAAGTTCGACAAAAATAGAAAATATCAAGCGCAATAGAATGCAATTCTGCACTAGGACTCCCTATCTCCACAACACGAACGGCACCTTGGCTGTCAGAATGCCACTTTACACACTTACCCCGAACCGAGTCTTTGAACGCACTTAAGGCAAATTGTATAGCCTTAAGTTCTCTCCAGGTAGAGCTCTTAATTGCTTCGCAAGCAGTCCACATACGATGGGACACCTCATTAGTGCCCACAACAAAAGCCCCGCAGGCGATGTTGCTAGCATCCGAATAGCTAAACAAAAGGGGAGCATTATAAGGTAAAATAGCTCTCGTATTAAGACTAACGATATTGTTTTTCCAGAAAAATATTTCAGAGAGGCAATCATTATGAAGCCCGATATTAAAACGGGAATCCCAACTACGGCGGGATTCTATGACCTTGTAAAGGAAACGGGTTTTGAGGCGAGTCAGGTTGCCCAAAACTGGCGACATGGACATAACATGACCTGCGATAACAGCACAATCCCGAGCCGTAACATAAGGTGCGGATAGAAGAAATTTGCCAATCCGAGCGACAAATTTGCAAATACGAATATCGGTAATAGAAATGGTACCGATAACTAAGTCCCAGTTTAAACCCAACCAAACAAGCATCTGAGTGGGGTTCCATAGTGATTTGGAGGAATTGGCAACAAACCCCGCACTGCTTAAGGATGATTGCACAAACAATGAATTTTCCTTGGCCATAGGCAGTGAGTCCCCTTTTCCGCACCCATCGTCGAGGAACGCAACAATTTTAATCCCGTTGGACCTCCAAAACTTAACGAGTGATCTGAGACACTTGGTAAAGACATATGGGGCTGAGCTTAGACCGAACGGAAGTGATGTAAAACAAAAATACCGAACGGTACCAGAAAAAACCCAGGAGAAACCTAGAAAAGTTTGGTGATCCGGAAAAATATAAATATGGTGATATCCAGACTTGAGATCGAAACTGAAAAGGTAGTCGCCCTTATCAACATATGATAATAAAACTCTCCAATCTTCACACCTAAACTTCCGTTTCCAAATGAAATGATTGACATGACGTAAGTCCAGAATAAGCCTCTTCTTGCCTGAAGACTGTATCGAGACAGAGAGCGGATTAACGACGTGTGGAATAAAGGGTAACTCAACGACAGCGTGAGTGTGGACTAATTCAGCGATAGCCGACTCCACGAAAGACGCCATTATTGAGAGCTGACTGATTGTTAGAAAAACGCGCCTGACAAGGTGTACTAATAAATGGAATCCGATAACCGAATTTAATAGTATCGATAACAAAACTATTGGCACCAATAGTGTGCCAATAACTTAAACAGGACCTAAGTCTACCCTTAAGCACTGGCAATGCGGAATTCTGTTCAAATTCAAATAGATTGCGATCGTAATCGAAATCAACTAAAGAAATAGAGTCCCTTTCCCTGAAATACTCCAAATAAGAAGGATACATGTCTAATAAATTGACTAAAGCTAATATCTAACCTTGGAAAACATGTTTTTAATCCTGTGGTCCTATTTACCTCCAATGCCCGAAAAACCAGAAGAACTAGGAAAGGACTGCCCCGAGCTTGAAGATCTGGCTTGAGGATTAACTTGACACTGAGATCTCCAATGACCTTGCTGGCCGCAGGCGAAACAAATATCACTTGGTCTTGGTTTTCTGAAAGCGCCAAAAGTACGAGAAATAGGTCTGGAGGATGATGAATGTTGGTCAGCAAACGCGGTGGTTGTGGTCGAAGATTGGGGTTGTGAATAACCTTGCTTTGATGGCTTCGCTTTCTGTTGGCGTTGGTTGCGTTTACGAAGGGCCCTCTGCTCGGCACGGCGGATACGCTTTTCGTCCTCGGACCCGCTAGCCAGCTCGTCTGATAAATACTCGTTCACCAAATCCCAACCGGCGGCGGACTTGTCTGCCAGTCTGATAAGCTTGTTGCGCTTCTTAATGTCAGAGTCTAGTTCTTCCAGTTGAGTTTTAACAAGGTCTAATTTTCTTTTCCCAAGAGCAACTGACGCCGACTTCACCTTTTCTGCAAGGTCGGAGTTGAATTGAAACTGTTTCTTATTACCTTCGAATCTAAACGTGATCTTGGATTCTTCTTTAAGCTTTTTGGCCACAGAATCGGTATTACTGCACGACTCGTCTTGAATATCGCGCTTCAAGGCGCCCAACTTCTTGTCGAAATAATCCTTAAATAGAGAGAACGCGGACGCTATATCACTGGATTCTGAAGACTGGAATGGTACTGAAGCTTCGAGAGATTGAGACAAAGGTTGTTTAGGAAGCGAAGACAGCAAAACGTCGCTGCTGGGAAAATCTGTGTTCGCTGGAGTAACGTCTTCAACATCGGACATAATTTTGAGGGCGTAGGGACGGTCGTAAGACGCGAATGAATATAAATGAGACCAACTCAAATATATATAGCCTACCGCTAATGAAGCAACAGAACAGCATACCATGTAACACCCCAAAGAAAAGGTTACGTAACCCATGATAAATACATTTCTAAACAAGATCATATTTGCAATCGAGCGTTCACCATGAAAAGAGCGTCTTCAAAAATACTTTATTACGCACCTGCTTAAATCGATCATATGTTGCTCATAAATCAAATGCGTTGCTTGCCAGAATTCGGTTTTTTGGCTAGAAAGTTTTTCTCCTGTTTCCTTTTTTTGCCGATTTTCTTCATTATTCCTTCTTCCATCATATTGTGGCAAAAAATTCTCGATTACTACTGCCCCAGGTACCGCACAGTGATAAGTTTTATAGTTGCTTTTGCGATATCTCGAAGTTCATTTTCGCTGCTCTGAAGATTTCAAAGTTCAATTCTCGCAGCTCGTGTTCTTCATCTTATTAACTTTACCTTTGTTGAGTTGGAAAATCGAAACGAAAAACCGACGGCATGAACATTAAACACGTAAACAATATCTGCATAGCAAAATTCTCCGCCTTTGTACTACACCCTGAAATTTGCAAACGTTGGACCAAGAAGACTATGGAGACAAAAGCAATACTTACCAGGGGAGGGACCGGGGAAGTTTAATGAATAAATTAATCAGAATCGAGTGAGTGAGCGAATGAGTGATCTCCTGAGTGAGTGAGGGAAATTCAGACCCACAACAAAACCTCATGGCATGACTACGTCATCCATGAGCTAAAAAGGAGCGCAACTTCCATCGACGATCGCCATCGCGTGGAACATATGCGAGAATGCACAGGTCACGTGACAAAACGATTTGATAATTTCATTTGACTAGGCGCGCAAAGCACGCCGGGGAAACGTCCTCCCTTGGATGGAACGAGAGATTCAAAGCGGAAGTTTTAGTCGAATGGAACGCGCAGGTTTTTCGATAACCCTCGTTTGGAAAAGGCCGTAGTCAGCGATGGCAACAGTTGAACGAATTCGGAACTTCTGTTATAATATTAGAGCCTATCATGAAAAACAAGGCGGTCAAGAACAATTTTACGACTTTACCATCAAAGACAAAACTGGCGCAGAAATGCAGGCTCATCGGTTTATTCTTGCATCTCAAAGCGAGTACTTTGCTGGCCTGTTTCGCGTGAACCCAACAGCCACCGATACAACTTTTGTAGACTATTCACTTGACGTGATCAAAACTTGCATCGATGGTCTGTACACCCATCAAGTGAACATAACAGGCAGCAACGTTCAAGATGTTCTCACGTTTGCTAACTTCATCAATCTTCCAGATGTGGCAGATCTTTGTATCAACTTTATGATCAGCAACATCGACGAATCCAATTACGCCCTCATCATGGAACTTGGCAACGCCCAGGGTTTAAATCAGTTGGTTGAAGCGGGTGTGTTTTTTATTGCCAGAAACCTTCGGGAAATTAGTTTTAACGATTTTAGCCAAAGGATGGTTATAAAAGTTGCCCGTTGGCAGAGGCAGAGACCGACAATCATGACGAGGGAACAGTGGATTGTCTGTCAACTGAAAAACATTTTTATGTCTGTACCAAAGGAAGAACTGGTTCCTCAGGCTCGTTGCTCTTCAATACTTGAAGATAATCCAACCAACTTTGGGCCAGAGTTAGCAGTTAACGGGATTATTTCAGACAGTGGCATATTGTACTTTCATTCTGAAGAAGAAAATTACCCATGGCTTGAAATCAAACTTCCTTCACCGATTCTGATCTCCTCACTGACGATCGTTAATCGTCAAGATCAGAGCTGGGACAGATTAACAAATCTCGAGATCAGAGCTGGCATGGAGCCAGTCCCGGAGGGATTCAATGGAAATCAGCAACTGACAGTTAACTCCCCATGTGGACATTTTACCGGTCCGGGCGAGAGATCAGCAGAAGGACCAGTTATCACATTTTATCAGCCTACGCTTGCTCAGTACATAACTTTACAGATTCTTGAGCGTGGATATCTACAGATAAATGGCCTCAAAATCAATGGAGGTGTCTTACTGGATCACAGTGCCGACATTGATCTCCTGGCCATCGTAGATAATTTACTCAGATTAAATTGAAAGGTGAACTTGGTTTGATACTAAGCTTTCTTACTATGGATAATGTACATTATATTCTGTGATTTGAAGCCTGGATTAAGTGGATTGTATTACTATGACTTAAGTGTTTCTGGGCTTTTTATGAAAAGGCATAGGAAATTAATCAAATTCCAGCCTTAGACCACAAAATATATTAATACCGACTGGCACTGCTGAGGGCAATAACCAGTCTATATGCCAAAGCAAAACAGAGATTCCCTCAGGTAGTCCCTTGCAGAATTGTATTAGTAATTGTTTTTTTGTTCCTACTGTGTTTTATGAAAATGCATTGGACACGCACCATGAATTCTGCATAGTTTATGATAGAACTATGCAGAATGACTTTCTCTGGACCCAGAGACCACAGAGAAACCAGATTCTACATGATGGAAAATGGTAATAGTAAGTTCTAAAAAGTATTTTCTCAAGTCTTGTGATAAAGATATTCAGAGAAATCAAAACAAGGATATTCCAAGAAATAAACACACCTAATGGTGATCCTGGTGATTTTATGAACTTGTTAGGCTAGGATTAATCTATTTAGACCCTTTTACGTACATAAGAACCTGTTTTGGTCCAAAATTTGAAATGGGTTCTTATTTTATAGAATTCATGTTAACCTTAGTGGAGCAATGGGCAAATATACAATACAGTACAGTGCAGCTGTGCAGTTTCTGTGTTAATCGTATCTATAACAAATTTCTTGATTCTGATTGGTTCTGCATGCTCCTATTTGTCGCATAATTGGCGTGCGATCACGTGGGTGTCCAATTACAAGTATCCAATTACAACTTTTTGTAATTGGATACCTGTAATATTGGAAACGTACGCCATTCGCATGTCAATTACGTGTGCTTTAATGGCTTTCTCATAATGCTTTTCTACTGTTGGAACATACCACTGACTTTTGCACTCAAAGGAGGTTCTCAAAATCTTAGTCTCAAAATTTGTTATTGATATGATTAATAATAAGTAATTGGACCTCGAGTTGCACAATTCAGAGAGTAATTGTGCTTGTAATTTCAAATCAGACTCGTGCTGCATGCTCATCTGATTTTGAAATTACTCACTTAATTACTCCCTTTATAGTACACTCAACAAAATTACTCAATTCTGATTGGTCAAGAGCAGTAGAATTAATCCCAAATAGTACTCTGTGGGAGTACCTATTAAGTTTCCATGACAATGGCACATAAGTTCACTAATTTTGTTGAATGTACTATAAATAAAAAATCGCACGACCTCGTACAATTCGGGTTTAATAGTTACTCGCGACTTTGAGAGTTCTCAAATTGCACTCGCCTAAAGGCTTGTGCAATTTTGAGAAATTTCAAAATCACTCGTACCTATTAATCCCGAATTGTACGAGAAGGTTGTGCCATTTCCTATTATGTACTCAGTCCAATTATTATTACTATAATTACATATTATGATATAATCTGAACCTTCAGTACCCTACCTTCAGGACTGAGTAATCTGGCATTATAACATCCTTGTTCTAAAATAGCTTGTAATACCTATTTATTGGAGAAATAAAAGAATTAAAAAGGGGGTTTGTATTTTTTTCAGATTGACTGTTTTGATCATTATCCATATTCTTTAGAAATAATAGATTACAAATATGGACATTTTTTCTTAATTAAATAAGAACCTAAATACCCCATAATGTACAAGAAAGCACTAGTTTAAGCAGTTGGCACTCATTCACGGGGATTGAAAGGACATTTTGAGCCCATGGTCGAGTGAGCACCCACACCAAACCATGTTGTAACTGTCCAGCAGTATATCTTCGAAGTCATTTTGAAAGATGGGAATGATAACTAAACAACTTAAGCAGTCAGTGATCAACCACATCTTTTTAAATGAGCTGCGTAAGCTTAACCTCATTTCCAGGTTGGTAGCAAGACAAGGGATCAGTTAATCTCATACCCAGATCTCCCATTTTCACACCTGCCATGAGATCTGGGTACAAGATTAGGAATCAGTAAGTCTAAGGAATGGGAGCAAGAAAACAAAAGAAAAATGGTGGGGCACTAGCGAGAAGAGGGGAAATGGAAATCCTGAAGTCCTTACCATTTACACGGAAAACCAGGAAATCCTTCTATGGAAAATTAAATGGTACATACTATTCCATTTGGAACGTTTCAGAAATTATGGGCCATTGGCTTAATCAATGCATTTTTTTTTGTTATTTATGGGCTTTCCAGCTGATACTAGTTTTGTAATTTATCCATTTTGCGTTTGGATAAGTAGCAGCATTGAAGATTTACACCCTAAATTTCCACACAGAGGGATCGAGCGGTGAATGGTGAACGCCGCTGACCACAAGTGCCTTCCTTTCCCCTCTCCTCCCAAGTCCCCCGCTATTTTTCTTTCGTTTTCTTGCTGGCCACTCGGGCTTCTCATACTGTGCATACATATTATTTGACGCAGGTCAGATTTTTGGCAGCACAAAGCTGAAGTGGACCTGCTTGTAACATTATGACAACAGTCGAGCAAATTCGAAACTTTTAATATAGCAGCCTACTGTTATGATACGGCTCAGGTAAATTGAACAACAACAACAACATTTAATCATCCATGATCGAGCACATGGCGAGCGAGCGCGCCAGGTCCCATGACAATGACGTAATAACAATGACATCATAACATCTTCCCCTTTATAAAAGAAAGAAAACCTAAGGAGAAGTACTGAAAGAAATCAAAAGCAAAAAAAATAATGTCTCTAACAACACTATTCGCAAAGTTCTTAAGACGTGTAATCTTGAAAACGGACTGGCGGTCTAACTGTACAGCCACTCCTTGTTACGGTAGGACAGGACGCCATAGGGACAGCAGTTGTCTTAGGATTAGCTGGACCAGGAGTTGCCTCTCCAAAATTTCCTTGGGGTGTGGCATACTGGATAGGTTGCTGTTCCTTGTTGGTATCACGTGGTTGCGCAGAACTAGTCAACAGGTTTGCTGCAGGTGGAACCAAACGTAGCTGCCTACGATTTCTTCGATAGGTACGGTTACCAGATACAACAGCATAGGAGCGTGGTCCGATCATCTTCTTACAAACTGCTTCAGTCCAGGTGTTCTCATTTGGCTTCTTCATTCTAACAGTCTGACCAGGCTGTAGTTCAGGCAATGCCTTTCCTTTAAGGTTATAGTAGTAGGCCTGCTTTTGTCTGGAGGCAATTAGCTTTTGCTGCACATCCATTGGCGGGACTGTTGCTGGTTCAAACAGTCTTGGTGTTAGCGGTAGCAGGTTGCGTGTTCTTCTGCTGAACAGTCTTTGAGCTGGAGAAGAGCCAATTTCAGTAGGTGTATTGCGGTAGTCTAAAAGGGCAAGATATGGATTGAACTTTCCAAGAGCTGCCTTCTTCATGATATTTTCACAGATTTTAACTGCACTCTCAACCTTTCCATTGCTTTGAGGGTTGTGAGGCGAGGAGGTAATGTGTTGAAAGTGCCAGTCTTTTGCAAACCTTGCAAAATCCCCAGAATCGTACTGTGGGCCGTTGTCAGAAATAGCAATCTCTGACGGCTAGACTGCATTTTCAGCTTGTTGATGACAGTTCTGGAATCTGTAGTCTCCAACTTGTCAACTTCAAAAAACGATGAATAGTAATCAACTGTTATCAGGTAATGTCGCCCATCAAACTGCAACAGGTCTGTTCCAACTTTCTGCCAGGGCCTTGATGGAATTTCGTGCGGCATCAGTGGTTCTCGAGGCTGCTCTGGCTTGTAGGAATTACAGACATCACACTTGAGGATGAAATCTTTCAATTCAGCATTCATCCGTGGCCAATAGAAAACTTCTCTTGCACGGCGGCTACAACCTTCAATACCCAGGTGAGACGAGTGAACCTTTTCCATCATCTCCTTTCTTAAACTGGCCGGTACAATAATACGGTCACCCTTGAACAGCAAACCATTTTGAACAGTGATTTCTTCTTTTAAAGAGAAATAAGGCCTGATTTCTTGGGGTACTTCAGCTTGAGTACTTGGCCAGCCTTCCAGGACAGTGGACATCAGGATCTGAAGGTCAGCATCACAGGCAGTGACTTTCCTAAAGTCGTTAAGGCGTGCATGGGAGATAGGTAGATCATCAACCAGAACTATTTCCTCAACCTGATTGCAATACTCTGTCTCTGAGTATGGCTCGTCCACATAGGCTCTGGACAGGGAGTCAGACATAACCATATTCTCTCCCTTCTGGTACTTCACATCAACGTTGTATCGCTGAAGGCGTACCAGCATCTGCTGGAGACGCTTGGGGGCAGAAGCAAGCTCTTTCTTGCAGATGGCCTCCAAAGGCTGGTGATCTGTTTTGACATGAACAATGTCTCGACCATAGAGGTAGGTCTCAAACCTCTCACATGCAAAAACTACTGAGAGAAGTTCTTTTTCGATTTGGGCGTAGCGGCCTTCGGTGGAAGTAAGTGCTCTTGAGGCAAAAACAACTAGCTGGCCTCCCTGGAGTAGGGTGGCGCCAAGTCCAGATAGCGATGCATCACATTCAACTGTAACGGCTTGTGTGACATCATAAAACTTGAGCACCCCCGTACGAAACGAGCAGCGCTGTGCAGCGCCACAAAAGCGCTTCAAAATAGCTGTACAGCTGATATGCAGCCGATTTGCAGCGTTTTACAAGCCTTTTCACAGCCAAAGTAAATTTGCAGCTGGCTGCCAAAACGCTGTGCAGCCCTTCGACGCGCTTGACAGCGTTTTGCAGCTGTCTGGCAGCTCACCGCTAGCTGTGAAATAGCTGCTAACAGCTGCAAAGCACAGGTTTTAAATAGCCATAAATCGCCCGAATATACACGTTAGGAATCTAGTTCGATTATAACTAGTAAATCCACATATTTTGACACTTTAAAGCAATTCGGCCTATCTCATGATGAGTGAACCCGGAGGATACGTTGTCTAAACAAAATCAACGAGATATTGGTACAACTCACAGTGATCATGACCGCTGACGGCCGATAGCATTGAAGCAGAAAAATAGAATAACGATAACAGCTTGGTTCTTTGTTGCCGTTTTTTCTTTTAGCAAGGATACATTTTCAAGTCCAGTTTCATTGAAGTAACTGCATGTTTCCATCCATACATACTCACATGGTTCGATGCTATTTAGTGACCGGACACAGATGACGTCAGTAAAAGCGGCATGTGACCTAAACAGTCAGAGATTTCATCATTTCGTTTTTCAGTTACCGGTACATCAATGAAGCGACTGAAACCTAAGAAACATTAGCTGCAAAAGTTTTTCGTGGCTGCAGCTCTTAAACCTGCTAAGAGCGCGATGCAATCAGGCTACTCTAATTGACATAACAGCTGGAGATCTTGTTACAGAAAAAAAATCACTGCCTCATAACAATCGTGGACTTGAAACATATATATATATATATATATATATGCTTTTATCACTACAAACATTGATTTTCATTGGCCGTTTCATTAATGTGATTGACCCATTTCAAGTGTTTTGCAGCTTTCAGATCCTCCAGATTATCGCGTGCTAAAGCCTGCGCGCGGCATACGTTTTATTGTCGATAACAACAGATTTGTTTACTGTCAAAATTAGTTGTAGTTCTGCCAAATGGTTTGGAGCATTTCTTAAATTTGGGAAATCAACAGTTTAGTCATATCTCATTTGGGTGATCGGTGAAACTACATTCAAATAATTATTGGTCAGACAAACACCACAGCACATAATAATTTCAACTGGTTGTTTTTATTGCACAAAATACCTATCATGCTTGTGTCATCTCAACATGATATCATTTTCCTGTTTCCCAAAAAGTCAGATTGAATAAAAATCAAATATATTCTCGAAGCCTGTGCTGTAAAGGACACTTTCAATGTGTAAGGCCGCATAACTACATCTAATGTATTATATACTTCACCACTTAATCCGATTCAACTCTATTGGGCAAAAAAAGCTGTCTCTTCTCCCTTAAACTACATAAAAACAAGTTTCTCTTTTATAGCAGATATCGGTATAACCTTAAGGCTTTCAAGCTCTGGTAAATGTACAGTAGAGGTTTATTGTTAGTACATGGTAATTGGTACTGAAAATAAAACTCCACTTTTCCCATACTCAGATCATGTATAGCGTGCCAGCATTGTAACCGACCCTTAGCCCGCTAATTTCAAACTGAGAGCTGCGTTGAAGCTGTTGTTCGGAAACAGAAGTCTTCAGGTATAAAACCTTGTGATAGTTGAACTATATATCTTTGATGATAATTGCGCTTGTTTTCTGGATCGATGAAAAGCAATTCAGTGTTGTGCAGACCGTCGATATTGTCCTTGACAAGTTTAACGGCGTACTAACGGAAGGGATTACTTGCCCTGTAAAATGGAGGGAAAGAAGATCAGGCCGAAAAATTGAGGAGTCGCTTTATGATGCTCTATTTCAATTCTGGCACCATGAATACGGCGCAAAGTTTGCCCAAATGGTCAGTTGTGATCGCGCCTAAAAGTGGCTGTCCCTGTAGCTTTCAGAGAAAATGGTAGAAGCTAAATTATCAGGTAGAACACATAAAACTAGTTGGCCTTCACGACTGAAATCCTTTCCCCCCTTTATTGATTATTCTCTGCAGTTAGGACCTCAAAACCTAGTGAACTTAAGTTATTTTACGGTAAGTATCCTTTCATAATGCACCAGTCAATGTTAAGCCCCAGGGGGGGGGGGGAACCCGGGAGATTCGACAGTATTTCCTTTCCCACGAGTGGGGAGTGGTTAGAGATTTGACAAAACACAAGTTCCCGATGGTGGGATAATTTATCAAAATCTACAGGAAATCAAACAAACTTTAGAACTAGGGAAGGGGTGTTTGACATCAGTGTTTTCCCCCTGTTGCGTAAAGCATTTGACATAAAAATAGGCAAAAAAGTCAAATCACCCTGAGTGTGCCCCCCACCCCCCCGCTGGGGCTTAACATTGACTACTGCATAACGCTATCATCATAAGACACTAGTGAGGCAAAAGAGCATGAAGGAAATTTTTACTGAACCTTGTACAAGTAGGAAAGAATTGATGGCTTGAGTTATAATATTTCAATATTTACTATTTTCTGTTTCCACATGGTACCTAAGTACCGTACATTGTTTCAGTTAGAAATTGATATATTTGTGAACGTTTTCAGGAACGGAAAGATAATTGTAGCGGGCACAGCTTTGAGCTGAATAATGCAATCATTCGCCGTAGCTTCCATTCAAGTAACAAATTTCGTTTCGAGTTTGTTTTAGTTTATGCCCTCGCAATCGAATGACGCTGTGAACGACGTGGTCACGGTCACTACATATCACATGACTGCTATGTTTACATGTAAAGATTCATTTAATGTAGTAAAACTGAAGATCAGCTTAGACATGTTATTTTTATGTGGTTGTAAGATTGTATGAATGCCGTCTATCGATAATAGTCAGTGAATAGTAGGCTATCGACAGGAAAAACTATAAATGTAACTGTAGTTGATTATCTTTTCAATAATCTGCAATATATTTTGCATTCTTACATCTGCGGTTTGTACCACCCCTTGCAATTAAACAGCCGTCACTTTTTATGAAAGTCTATAAATATGTACGTTCTTTACATTTTTGAAGCCAATTTGCAACCTCGTTCCCAGGGTCCTCTCCTGACCCTGGGAACGAGGTTGGCCAATGAATGAGTTGCCAGTAATCGGATCCCTGTCTTATGCGCATAGGATTCTGGGATCGCAAGGGGGCAAACATTGCAGTCGTTACAAGAAAATGTATGGTGAAAAGTTGTGTCGACGTCCAAATCAACGATTTTGGACAGAGATCAACGCTTTTTCGCCACTGTTTTACCAGAAGTGGATTTGGGCAATGTTGATACGTGGAATGTGTAAGTTTTTGTTTGAATAACCGTCAAATATATGATAAAATCTCCCGATAAACTTCCTTACTTGCGTAAGGTTTGGTCTCGAAATATTGCAAAATTAGGTATAAATCGGGAGGAAATCAGGACTCAATAAAACCTTTTCAGTTGGATTTGCGTGTGTACAGGCTACTTTTAGCTTATTTCTAAGCTCATGGATACAAATGATATTGGAAATATCCCCTGTGGCGATCATTGTGCTGTCTGCGGTTGTGACAACGATCGATCTGGTAGGCCTACACGACTGCTGTTCGCATATTTGCCGCTTCTGTCTCGGTTCAATTGACCGATTTAGCTTCTTGTTTGTTTTCATCTTGGTAACACGATGGTTTAGAGGATGACATGATAATTTAACTGTCGCATGCAGAGTTAGTACAAGTCCCTCTACTAACTCTGTCGCATGCTATGTATTTTGATACCGAAGGTCATTTCTGGGTATAAATTCAGTTCTGCATTTATCGCCTGTTTCCTTTGACCCTTGTTGTTTCTGTTTAGCGACTGTGGTCCTTTATATGCCATCTGAGGCATTTCTCTAAGTTTGGCTTGTTTTGTTCGGTGACAGTACAGCCTCTATCTTGTTAACTGTGCATTTGAAAGGATACAAGGTACAATTTTTTATTTTGCATTGTTTGTATTACCAGGCCCGGCTATTTGTTTTTGTAGCAAGATCATGGTTGTGTTTCTTTTGCGACTATTCGTCTCTTTATCCTTTCTTTAGTATTGTAGCTTCGTAGAGAGCTATGCAACACTTGAAAGTGAAAATCTGCTTTGATACGGCTGCTTCGTCATCGTTTCGCTCCACACTATAACTGCGGTTTATGTTGCGGGACCTCAGTATTTTCCTCCTTTTAATTTGTTTTTGTCAGTTTTTTGGCTGTGTTTGGGTACACATGTAAATACAACTGAAAAGGCTTTATTGAGTCATTTCCTCCCGATTTATATCTAATTTTGCAATATTTTGAGACTATTTCACAATAAACCTTACGCAAGTAAGGAAGTTTATCGGTAGATTTTATCATATATTTGACGGTTATTCAAACAAAAACTTACACTTTCCAAGTATCAACATTGCCCAAATCCATTTCTGACTAAACAGTGGCAAAAAAGCGTTGATCTCTATCCGAAATCGTTGATTTGGACGTCGAAACAACTTTTCGCCGGACATTTTCTTGTAGCGACTGGCAATGTTTGCCCCCTGGCGATCCCAGAATCCTATGCGCATAAGACAGGATCCGATTACTGGCAACTCATTCATTTGCAGCCATCCTGCAGCGACGATCGCAGTTTCGTGAGCTTTCCGCACCGCTGCTTATCGCTTTCGATATACCGTAAACTGATATCTCGTAAACACATTCTTGGCATATTTGAAGCCCATTTGCAGCCTTCCTGCAACGCTGATCGTCAATTCGTGAAAATTGTCCGCGCCGCTGTCAAATCGCTGTTTAAAGCTGTTCAATGGCTGCTCGTGGCAGCGTTTAGCAGCCAAAATTTGCGACTGCTGCAGCCAGCCATTTCACAGCGGTTTTGCAGCGCTTCTTGAAGCGCTTTTCCAGCGCTGCAACAGCGCTGCCCATTTCGTACGGGGCCCCGGAGCCTCACAAACAAGACTCTTTATTTTCTGGACAGCTGCATCATGAACTGGGAGCCAGCACCACTCAGCATCTTTAGCTTCAAGACGACGCAATGGTTCCGATACACTGGACAGGTTTGGAAGGAACTTCGAAAGATAATTAACCATGCCAAGAAATCTCTTCAGTGATGTCACATCTGCTGGGGTAGGCATGTCCTTAATAGCACGGACCTTGTTTGGATCTCTAACCATACCATCAGCAGTCAGCAAAAGACCCATGAAAGGTACTTTGGAAAGGCGGAGCTTGACTTTCTGAGGATTAAGAGTCAGATTCAGCTTGTGGCACCTTTCAAGAAATGCAGTTAAATTCTGATCGTGATCCAGGACTGCGTCTGCAACTGTGTCTCCAAAACCACACACGAGAAAGTCGTCAGCTATGACCTCCACTCCCCGAAGACCCTCAATTGCTTCATTCATTTTCCGCTGCCATACCTCAGGCGCAGAAGAAATGCCAAACGGCATTCTTAACCAGCGAAATCTGCCAAATGGAGTATTAAATTTGGTGTAATAACTGGAACTCTCTGACAGCTTCACTTGCTAAAAACCACTTTTCGCATCCATGACACTGAAGACCTTTGCCTTAGTGAGTCGGGATGTAACATCATCCACTGTAGGTAGCGGGTAGTGTGAACGCTTAATAGCAGTGTTCAAATCTTTGGGGTCCAGGCATACACGGATTGACACATCTTTTTTGGGCACGGCCAAAACACTGGATACCCAATTGGTTGGCTCAGTAACAGGTGCAATGATCTGGTTGCTAACCAAGTTTTCCAACTCTGCTTTCATGGCATCTCTCTTAGGAACAGGCACTCTACGAGGAGGATGTACTACAGGACTAACATTCCCATCCAATGACATACTGTATTCTCCAGGTAAGCAACCAATACCATGAAATACATCAGCGAAGGGGCTAAGGACAGGATCTGTAATAATACTCTCAGATACAGCTTTCTCTGGAGTAGCAGCAACACTGTTAACGGGGGCATGAACACCAGGGACCATGATTTTAATGAGACCCATACCTTCACAAGACTTTAAACCCAGCAAAGGTGTAACCCTTTGATCAACAATGTCAAAGTTCAGTTCATGTTTGTTACCATATGATTATGCTCAACTTTCAGCCTTGCAGAGCCCAATGCCTTTCGCTTTGAGTGATCATGCATCACTAGTGTGATATCTTTAGGAACAATGCTAGCTCTATTGAAATCATTGGTGGCTCTGATGTAATCCTCCAATGGCAAAATGTTTCCTGATGAGCCTGTATCAATCTGGAATGTTACTGAAACAGTGTCATTTAGAGTGACTGGAACAAGAGCCTGATCTTTGCCACCAATGTTATTTATGTAGAAAACTTCCTCGACATCATTAACATTCACATTCACAGACTTACTGCGACATTTGACTGCGAAGTGTCCGACTTTGCCTCATTTCTTGCATGTTTGTCCGGATGCTGGACATAGCTTTCTGTCAAGTGCATGTTTGCCACCGCATAAAAAGCAGGCAAATTGTACAAGCTGCAGTGTTTGCCGAGTGTTTTAGGTGGTTTTTTAAAGTCAAAATGGCTATATGACATTTCCAAGTTGTAGGTGTGACACAAACTTCATTTTCTCTCAAGCCTGGTTTCCATATGATCTTAACGGTCTGCGACCAGTCTGTGACATGATCGGCAACATGATCGGCGATTAGTCTGCATCACGTCACAGACATACGGGAGCATTTGTCCTCACCGTTTGTGGCGGTCTGCAAAACATGTGTGCCACAGACGCCGGGAACAAATGTTTCCATGTCTGCAAAGTGACGCAGGCTGATCGCCAATCATGTCACCAATCGTGTCGCAGACCGATTGCAGACCATTAAGATAACATGGAAACAAGGCTTTACAGGGGCTAATATCTTTGAGAAATATAAACAAATATATACCGGTATATGTACATTTTGAGAGAACATACCTGTGAATTTGTAGGCATTCATCAAGGGCATTACCCAAATTTGACACTCTGCCCTGCCCTAATAATCTGTGATGTAGGGAGGTGTTGGTTCTAACGGGAGTGGTGATAAGTTAAAATAAGAGGGTAACGTAGGGTGGGGTGGTGTTAAGTTTGCCCAACAAAGCACTAGTCCAAAGAAGTCATGTGGTATTAGTGTGTTTGAGTGAAAAATTTTGCGAATATGATTTTTCAACTCAGGACAGGATCTTTCGGGGAGGAGCATGGGCTCATTTCCTGAACAGTGGCTGGTAATCGAGCCTAGACTAAGTTGCGCTGAGGTGACTGCCTCATCAGTGGTCATTTCCTGCATCTGGTGTTGCATGTGGGACGACTACCCCAGATCATCTGCAAAGTTGTGGTTGTCCTACTGTGTCTAAATGCATCCACTGGATTTCCATTCCACTTCTGTTTTTGTGGCTTTACGCATAGTTCTGCTAATGGCCAGGAGGAGCAAGAAAGGTGAAAGCAAGCAAAAACACCCAACACCAAGGAGAATAAAATAATATAATCTGCATAAAAAACAGTGTGCCCTTCCCAAGCTTAATACTGAATAATTTATTACATCTTATGTAAATAGACTGTGATTTAAACACAATGTAATGTAGTTTCTACACAGTATTTATATCATCCATTTGTAGTTTAACTAGTTTAGTTTTTAGAGTAGATTTTTTAATTAAGTGTATAGGTGACTAGAATGAAACAAAAGAAATGTACCTTTATGTTTTGGCAATAAAGACTATCATTATTATTATCATTATTATTATTATTATTATTATTATTATTATTATTATTATATCTTAATCATAATGATTTTTTATGACTTGTAATTTTGCATCTATTAACGTTTTTTTTTAAGTATCATGCATGAACACTTTTTAACATGAAGTGCAGAATTTGAAAGTGTTTATTGAATTTTTATCTGAAACCTTTATGTATTTGTTTTTGAAGAATAATTGTAAATAAAGTTTTGCATTATTATTATTATTATTATTATTATTATTATTAGTAACACCCATCTTAACATTGAAAACATTGGTGAGCTGTGCTACATAGACAACTCTGCAAGTCATTCCTTTGTACAAGTTCCTAACAATGTTTATCAGTTTGCCTGGGATGCTGTAGTGCTGCAGGGGTTTCCAGGGATTCTCCATGTCTACAATGTTGATAGCCTTTCAGTAGTCAACAGAGTTAATGTACAGAGAGGAATTCCATCTAAGAACTGTTCTACATTGGTATGCAGCACTGCAGTCTGGTCAACACAAGACCTTTCGTTTCTGAAGCCAGCCTGCTGGTCTCAAAGCTGTGTGCCCACTACATCTTTCATTCTGGTCAGGATGATTCATTCAACACCTTCATTAAGTCAGACAGAAGCATAATTCCTTGATAGTTAGAAAAGGAGCTAAGGTCAGCTTTCTTTGGGATCTTGATGAGATAGCCCTCTTTCCACTCTGAAGGTACCTGTTCCTCTTCCCAGATCTCGAACAAGATGTAATCTCAGTAAAGTTCTTGTTTAGAGAAGCTGTAAATTGTAGCTGTAACCAACAATCTACAGTTTAGAAGGTTTTACCCCCTACTGCATCTTTTTTTAATCTATTAAAACACACCTATAGGTTGTACACAACCTTTATCTCTAGAAACAGGAAATCATGAAATAAATGTTCACAACATAACAACAACCAAAAGTGAGCTATTTATTTAATTCAAAACAACTATGCAATTAATTTCTTTTGTGCATTCTCTAGCTTGCAAAGAATACACCTCTTATAATTTCAACCATGGTCATCTGCTTCAGTTCACTGCTGGCATCAGACTCAGCGTCATCAACAAAAGATTCATCCTGCACCTTAAAATATGATTGAATGATTCCTCGGCACATGGGACAATAGCTAAGCTGTTGAAAGCACAATCCACATGCACATGCATGTCTACAGGGGAGGAAGGCTCTGGTAACTGGTAGAGTTCGGCAAATGACGCACACAGCATTAGTTAACTCTGGTGACAAGGAAGGTGAATTGTTGCTTTCAGATGTTGATGTTCTCTGAGGTGATGAACTTTGGCTAGAAGTCAACACCTGGGTTTCTGCAATGTCATCACTTTCTACCACAAATAGTTTCTATGGATACAAAACAAATATGGTGAGATGGTCTCTTAATTTGAATAGTTTGTAGCATAAAGTCTACAGATACTGAAGAGAAAACATTTAAGTGTCCCCTTTCACAAAAACTGAAAAAAAGAGCCCCATTATCATCAGTCAGTCCCACTGATGGCACATAAGCCCTCTCATGAGGCTTACATGACCAACAAAGGCTAAGGAGGTCAGCCCATCCCCTGCTTCCACCCAACTCTTGGATGTCCACAGCACTACATGTAGGGATACGTGTGGAGATGAACAAGACAATGTCAACAGGTTTATATCACTGCCCAATGACATGATCATCTAAACTTGGCAAATAACCAGGAAAATCTAATCAGTCATTTCAACCCAAAACCTACTTAAGTTATGGAAGGTAGAATATGAAGTGTTTAACCATGACCAGACCATTACAAACTAAGTGTCTGTTTAAGTCTTCAGGAGGTCTTGGTTTGCCACATAATTGTTTTCCATGGCATGGATTTGGCTATAAACACAAACATAGGGATTCATGCATGTACATTATACCTTCATGCTGAAAATGTTGCCTTCAGCAGTCTGAACATACTGCATCTCTATGTGACTGGTAAGTTTCCCAGATGACGAGTGTGACACTTGTATTGCTGTAATAAGAGCTACCTGAAAAGAAAGAAAATAAAAAGCACTTCGTTGCATCTGACAAATGTTGGAAAAACTGTTACAAGTAGTTGTCAAGTGGTGATGGTTTTAAGTGCAAGCTAGCCAAAGTTCGGTAAAAATTGAATCTTTTATAGCAGGATGATGTTAGGACTCTTAGAAAACATCAGTGGCAGGCCAATTTAATAAGGTACATATTAATCAAGGAGCATATGATTTTCACAACAGGAAATACTGTGGGAATATATGACAAGGCCTGGGGTAGAAGGCAAGGGTCTCAGTCTTTCTATGTCACAGTACTTTACCAACAGAAGACAAAACGAACATATTTCAATGGCTGGCTAATTTTTGTTTTAAAAAATTGCTAAAAAGTAGGATATTTTCAAACATATAAGCCAATTAATTATTTTGATTTTGATTTACTGACAAAAGTAATGTGCAAAACTGTTTAAAACTAATATTGGTACATTGAAGTTTGTCTCCCTGTAATAACGACGCTGCAACATGTAGTCACTTTCAGCTATGGTTGACCCAGAATAATTTATACAGCTTACAATAAAAAATTACCGGTATCAATAAGTGTCTTACAATGTCAGAGAGTTGCTGTGGTCCTTGTTCATCATTCCTCGACATTTCTACAATCCCTATCAATGCATACAGCTTTGGATCAATGGACAGTGACCTATATTCAAGGTCTGTTGGCAGCGTAGCTAAAATGTCATATTCAGATCCGCAGTCATAACTAAGGATATTTATACAGTCAAGGAAATGCTTCCTAACAGGGTTGACTCCTGAAAATTTGAATGAAATAGGTTTGAAACCTTTTACCATTTACTCCACTAGACTCTCAGACTGCAAAATAATCCATTTGCATCAAATGAATGATCCTTGCAGTTGTAAATGCAATTTATGAAATTGCATAAGGAAGCCTGAAAAAAATTCAGGACTTTAACAGGGTCCAAATTTTTGGGGGGGCTTTTTTAGGCAATTGCATAATTTGCATTCACAGCTGCAAAGATCATTCTTCATTTGATTTCATTTCCACAGTTCATATATGATTTATTTCATATCTACCATTCACAATCCATTTGCAGTTGGTATTCCTGTGACACACTTGAGTCATGAGATAACATAACTTGGGAAGAATAAATAAAATTAATAAGATTTTCAAAGGTACAATAACGTTACATGTTTATTAAAATAAAAGGTTTCCAACTTTAGATTCCAATGTTATTTCTATGTGGTCTGGAAACCAACCAGGCCAGGAGAAATCAGAATGATCCTTGCAGTGGTGAATGCAATTTATACAATTGCATAAAGAAGCTTGAAAAAAATTAAGGTCTTCAACAGGGCTTGAACCCACGACCTCGCAATGCTGGTGCAGAGCTCTAACCAACTGAGCTATGAAGCCACTCATGTTGGAAACAGGTCAATAATTCCCACAATAATAATTATTGTGAGAATTACAATTACTGTGGGTTCATATGTTCATGTGAAAGAGGTGGGTGTGAAAAATGTATGTGAAACAAATCATATATGAACTGCAGAAATGCAATGAAGAATAATCCTTGCAATAAATATTGTCAACACAATTTATGCAATTGCATAAAGAAGCCTCAAAAACATTCAGGTCTGAGTCAATTTAAGGATACAATTCTGATGCACTTCTCTCCTTGTATGACCCCTGAAGGATGTGCTCCAGGGGTACAGCATATATGCTTGGTGCTTCTTCGAAATCTGAGTCATCGCTGCTGTTTTCAGAATCATCAAATGTGCTGCTTTGTTGTTTGTTACATGATCTACACAGGACTGAGTCAATAGTATCCTTGCTTACTCCCCAGTAGAATGTCACATAACATGGAGCAGTAGTACTCAGCAGAAACTCAATAAAACCTTAGAGATGACAGAGAAAAATGTAAGTCATGGTTCCACACACAGTTCATATAAAAAATTTGAAAACTGTTTTTTCTAATTGATGGGTAATTCGCCTAAACAGGGCTTATTTTGACATTTTAATGGTGAAATCAGACTGAAGCAAGGCTCCAACATTAAAGGGCTGGGATGCTTATTAGAAAAACTGTTTTAGACCTCTTAAGGAAAAAAGTTGTGCATGACCTACACTAGATTTTATTTTGTAAAAGACACCATTCTTGAACACACAAACAAAGGTTAAGTAGCAAATGAATAACAGGGGTTAGTTTGGAAAGAAACTGTGGCGCTATGTTGATAAGGGAGTGGTACACAAAAATTTGGTTTATCAACTGAGTTGATAATATAAATTGGCCCCTGTAAAAGGATTAAAAAACCTGACATTTTGAGTGTTAGCCAGACGTCAGAAAGGCTAAACAAACTAAAATCATGTCACATCAAGAGAAAAATGAACCCATCTCAATTTTGGTGTTGACAAAGCATACACTCCACTTTTAAGTGATTTTGGAGCAAATGCAGAATACACGGCCCATTCATTTACAAATGGCAGAGACTTTTGGAGAACCCAGTCTTCAGAGTATGGCAGAACAGAGCCATTTCTAGCCATGTGCACCATATGCAATACTACCAGAACTCCAGAACTTGTGCATGCATGGTGGATGGTATATGCCTCTCAGCCTAACAGCCACCATGTACAATGCTACGATTCTGGCCCCGGTTGTTCAAACGTTGGATAGCCCTATCCACCAGATATATCACTATCCAGCAGATAAGTAATGGGAAAGCTAATTGCACTATCCACTGGATAGATATTTATCAGGTGGATAGAGCTATCCAGCCTTTGAACAACAGGAGCCTGGTGTGTGTAATGAGGGTTTAGAAAAAGAGACTCAAGCTTGCACTTGCCACACTCTGCAGACTGGTGAAGAACGAGACACATTACAATGGACACTATGATTGTTATTCAGTGTATGTCAATGAATGGGCCATGTACTCTGCAATCTAGCCTTGATTTTATACTGAAACTATAACACCTCCCTTCCCCCCATCACCCTCCTTGAACTGCCACCCACCTCTGGGAAACAATAAATGATCAGTCCCTAAATACTAATAAAAACGCTATCATGCATCTGTACATGTAGGTATATTTGGCTTTGGTTTTACTAGTGGCTTGGTTAATCCTAAGAGTCATTTGCGATTCTTGTGTTGAGTTTGATTGAGGAAGAAGTATTTCTGTAGTTTCAGCAATAAGTAAGATCTCGTTTATGATGATGAAATAAATAATATAATTGAGGAAATCCACGTTTGGACGGCAATGTTACCCATTTCATCGATTGACGATTGAGCAGACTTCAGTTCCAGAACAAATGGATTCTTCACACCGATCATGGGTTCCGACGGAATGTCCATTCGTGGAGGATTTAAAACATTAAGTATAGCCTCTCTTTCCATGGCACCAAGTCTCACTATAAACCGGGCTAACACCAGAAAACAACCCACAATTATCAGAGCCGAGAAAAGGCTCAACCAGTCCGCCATATTGATTACCCGCGAGTTGTAAATACCCCAGCGGACATTTACGGTGACTACGTCGTGCAATACGCACCAATTTGCACCCTCATTCTAAAGTTCCGGGTGATCTTTCTTCCATTCTCGAGCCAAGCAGGATGGCTTCTAATCCTAAAATTGCCAAGAGGTTGGGATCTGTCATCAAATTAAAACCAGAGACGTATGAAAAATACAAGGAAC
Organism: Galaxea fascicularis; assembly: GCA_948470475.1. NCBI lineage: Eukaryota > Metazoa > Cnidaria > Anthozoa > Scleractinia > Euphylliidae > Galaxea > Galaxea fascicularis. The sequence continues at coordinate 25,139,761 of OX419342.1, read as the reverse complement.
TGCATGCTGCAGTGTGGCCCAAAGTAATTATTCTCCTTTTCACTTCCAGGATTCAATTTCGTAAACCTCAATCTGACAACACGTTTCTCAACTGTACGGCTTAATTCTAGGTGCTTAAGAGAATCTACGACAGCAATATAAGGAACTACACAATTTACTATGATAAGCACCATCATTTATTGTTCTCCCATATGGAATATACGGGTGAGTGGGAGTCAATCAATCAATCAGTCAGTCAGTCCATAACCAATCATGTGTTTGCTCATTTGCATAATCCACTTCTTTATTTGTTCAATCAGGTTAAGTTGATTTTGTTCATTCAGTCAGTTTGTGTTGATTTTGTTGATACTGTGTAATATTCACACAAAAGTACATTAAGTCTATCAAGTTGTACTCAAGAAATATTTTGATATTTTGGTGGCATTCAGGTGATGACTTTGAGAAAGACATGGCTGCAATAGGCAGTGACCCTGTTACCAAGGAGTGGTGGAAGGTCTGTGAGCCTTGCCAGGAGTCATTAGAATGGACGGGGCCACCGCCGAGTGAGGGCGGACAAGGAGGCAATTGGTGGGCCCCCTTAGAAGAAGTCTTCCATAATGGTCATCCTGCAACACACTACAAAGAGAATTAGAATGACTTGATTTGGGATAATGAATAGATAAATATTGCAAGAATTATGCAAGATTGCATGACCTCTTTTTTTTTTTACTTTTTGGGTATTGCAAAGAAAATGTGATTCCAGGACAACAATCAGTAGTCAAGTGAAGGAGACCTATGAAATTCAGCTAAAATTTTTCAAGATGCTTGTATTCGCCACCTCTTTCATTATGTTAATTTACTAACCCATGTGTCCCCAAGCTGTTACCTAGTATGGCCAAGTGTGTTTTACTTACATATGTACTCGCAGTTTTTAGTAAGGCATTCTTCGATGTAAGTTAAGTTTGCATCAACCTGTGGTGAACTGCAGGACCAGATATAAATTTTGCATAAGTGGTGTAGGAGCTAACAAAGTGGTCTGGATTGAGACAAATAATTTAGAAAAAAAAAAGTGTGTTACCCCAGTATGACTTGTGCCTTTGCTAGAAATGTAAAGTTATTTTATGTGAGCAAGTCCTACAATAAATGACTGGAGATGAGAGTTAGTTTCAAGAGGCCACTTGTGGTTGCCATTACCTTAAGAGTCACATTGATGAGGCCTTTTAGGGGCACAGTAGTTATTCATAGTCTTCATCTTCCTTTTTGGTACTCTGGCTTCCTTACTTGCTTCAGATACTAGTGGTGCCATACGGGGTTTTATGACTCACTGTAAGGCTACAATTAAAGGAATACGTGTTGTTTTTAGTTTTCTCTATCCTGGTGTCGTGAATATCCATTGCATGCATCCGAACATCCAAAAACTTACAAAGATCAGCACCACCTTTTGAATAGATGTATCAGCAGTCTTGCTTGCATAATTTCAGTGGAGTTTGGGCTTACTGTGAGTTGTTGAAAGTGAGAAAAAAAAAGATGAGAATTGTGGAATTTTCATATGAACCCAAGAAACACATCAAATAAAGAGACACTGCAAGTAACCCAAGTTTGGCAAGCAATAGCGACCCACCATTTGTGCCACACCCTCCTCATTGTTAGCTTACCCCTCAAAGAAATCGACAAACCCACCCCCTCAGAAGGAATGTCATCTCTAATCCCAACTCGATATACCAGTAGTTATGTATGTATGCTTCCGTAGAATTCCGAAAGTAACGACCCCGTTACTTTCGGATTTTGCAGGCAAATCGGCTTCCCGTTATTTTCGGATAGGTAAGAAACGTTTGTAACTCTCAGACAAAGAGGACATGTCTTAAGAAAGTTATGCATATTGCTACAACGTAACGTAACCAGATGAACGAACAGTAAACAAAACACTACCTTAATCGGTACGCTATACGGTGACTAATGTTAAACTGTACGGTACATTTTGACTCTTCGCTGACAAATTAATTTCAATACAGTATCGCAGCGTTCGTAAGAAAACGTACAAGAGAAGTTCTTAAATTAGGCAGGATTTGGTTCATAAGTTTCACTCACAGATTAAATCATCCACAAACGATTCTGTAAAAGGACGCTGTGACTATATGCCCGGCAACCGGGAAGGGTCTAAAGTAAAGAAAACTCAATGCCCGGCAGTCAGACATTTTTATAGATCAAAGCCTGGTTTTCACTAGCTAGCGACGCAAGCATAAGCGCAAGCACAAGTGCAAACATAACAGCTCTTATTTCACCGCTCGACGCAAAGCATAAACACAAGCGCAAGCACAAGCACAAGGATCAAAATTTTTCCTTTTCTTGTGCTTGCGCTTGTGCATACGTCCCTAGTGAAAACCAGACTTGACAAATAAGTAGGTTCGTTCCTCTTATGTTTCTACTTATGCTTATGCTTATGTTTCTGCTGTTTTCACTTCCGCTTGTGCTTTAATGTTTGCGCTTATGCTTGCGTCGCTAGTAAAAACCAGGCTTATAAGGAAACGCTTTGACCTCGCCTTTCGAAAGTGTCTTATGGGAAAAGGAGAATGGATTCCTGCTGCATGCACCGGGGAACAAATGACGTAAAACAAAAGAAACAAAAGACAGAACACAAAAGAACGCCAAATAAAGAATGTCTCATTTTGGAGCTGAGGCTCGACGTTCTTACTTTTTTTTTTCGCGATTTGAGCCTAAAAACGTTCTTAAAGGTGTTTTTAAGAGGGGGGAGGGGGAGGCGGGAGGAATGACTAACTTCACTACAGACTTAGCGTTGTTGCCAAGGGATTTTTACGGATTGTATCTGTAAACACTGTGTTTTCGGTGTTTTCACCCTTACCGTATATCCACTATTAAGCCCCCCCTCTCAAATAAGCCCGCCCTCTCTAATAAGCCCCCCCTTTTCAGAGGAGGAAAGTTAATAAGCCCCCCCCTCTCCCCCTCCCCCAATCCTTATTCTTCACAAAAAAATTAACGATTAACATGGACTGATCAGTTATGATTTATTCAGGTTGGAAGTTAAAAAAAATTACCGAAGAACATGAGGCCAAAAACGCGCATTTTTGATGAATAAGAATTTTGTTTTTGTTGCTTTTAGGCTCCCACGAGTGAATTAAATACTTTTGACAGTGACTTTAATTGTACAAAGCGCAAGTCTACTCTGTCTCATACCACGGGCCCTAACCACGTCTCACAGACAAAATTTTATGTGCTTTCAAACGCCATAAATCCCACACTAATGCAAATAACAAAACATAGATACCAACAATTTTGCGCTATTACAATCGTTAAGAATTGGCCTCATTTTTTAAATTCCGAAGTGTGCGCCACTCCAGTTTTAGGCTTTTTCTCTTCTGCTCACGTGACTTACAAATATAGTTAAAACTTAAAAATCTTGAAAACCCTGTGCAGACCAGGGTATGGTCGGTCACTTGCAACCACCCCTGGTCACTTGCAACCACCCCTGGTCACTTGCAACCACCCCTGGTCACTTGCAACCACCCCTGGTCACTTGCAACCACCCCTGGTCACTTGCAACCACCCCTGGTCACTTGCAACCACCCCTGGTCACTTGCAACCACCCCTGGTCACTTGCAACCACCCCTGGTCACTTGCAACCACCCCTGGTCACTTGCAACCACCCCTGGTCACTTGCAACCACCCCTGGTCACTTGCAACCACCCCTGGTCACTTGCAACCACCCCTGGTCACTTGCAACCACCCCTGGTCACTTGCAACCACCCCTGGTCACTTGCAACCACCCCTGGTCACTTGCAACCACCCCTGGTCACTTGCCTTGTGTTTTATGTTTATGATTTTTACTTTTTTTACTTTTTACGATATTTAGTTTTGAATGAGGAAACGTGTTTTGTTACGGATTGTTTAGTTTTAATGATATGGACAAATGGTCTGGAAAACGAAAGAGACTTGATAAGAACTAGCTATGCTGTACAGTGCGTTTTCTAGTTTTGTTTTTGATGTTACATACTTTTTTTTTACTTATGAATTTTATATATCTTGTTGGACCTGTGTAGTTTGCATGTACCTGTCCTGACAGTTCCTTTGTTTCTCTTGGCGTAGGTTGCTGTTGCAACTCACTGTGTGTTCGCAGAGTGACACATGTTGAATTCAACATCGCGGTGGTATTTTCCTTCGGAGAAACATTCTTTTGATCGATAGGTGTCAGTGGCGGGAAATTTGAAAATCAGCTCCCAATTATTCTTTAATGCACATGGCCGTGACGTGTCTGAGGATCCTTTAACTGATTGTTTAACCTGAAAATAGATAGACGTTTTAGTGATGAACAGATTTATTACCCGACAACTGATTACTTTAAAGACTAGTTCTATAAACAAGAAACTAATTGTGAAAGTATAATATTAATTTGAATTACGATCGTAGATAATATTCGTCATCGAATCGTATTTGATAATCACAAGTATTTAAAAGATACCATGGAACTTTCTCTCTTGACCTTGGGTTGGCAAGGGCTCTAAACAAAGGTCAATCTCTCGAAAGATCAATGTGAGTAGCTGTAATGTATTGCTTCCAAGGCCTTCGCAGGAGACGTTGCTTGGTCTGTTGTTGCAATCACAATCCATGGTCTGTCATGAAATTGAGCAGTCTTCGACGACTCTTGAAATATGGGGCATATAAGAAGGGAAAAATGTTAACATCAAAAGCCTTTCAGGAAGCATAACTCACCGAAGTGAAAATCTGACAAGGATTCTACAAAATACAGAAGTGAATTATTTGAGTATATTTAGATAATCTAAGATCTAAAAGCATCTCCTGATAAATGCATCTACCTTGGTCCTTTCTTGTGTTTCTTTGTCTCTGGTACGCTTTCTGGGTCGATAAAGAACGATTTAGGTGGTTTTCGGTTCCTCTTCTTTTCCCTCTGAACGTTTCCTGTTATAGTTTTTAAAAAAGCGACCACATTTGAACATTGTCTTTGTGTTCCGTATACAAATTTGCATATTTGTATTTCCATCGGTTAAATTAGCCATTCCTGAATTACCTTAAGCGTCGTTTTCAAAGCGAGTCTAGTGCTTACCTTTCATATGCAAATCAATTTTTCACACGAGTTAAAACTCATTTTCATGTGAATTAAACTTGATTTGCATATGAAATGATGAGCACTAAGACATCGTTTATACAGACGCGGTTTCCAATCGAAACGGTTTCATGACCTCGAAACCGCATCGAAAAGGACGTATACAAAACATGGAGCGCCGGTTCATGGACCACCTCTGTGGACCCGATCCATGGGCCACCCCTAAGGACGACCCCCAAATTTTTAGCTGAATTTACTAAAATTTGGAATTGGGTGCCGTAAGCAGCCGAGTTCACTCTTCGATTTGAGCTTATGATAAAATCGAGTTTTTAGTCAGTGAAGCTGGAGACAACCTCCATACAAGAGAATGTTACGCCGTGGTAGCTCGCTAAGTCTCCATAAATAAGTAAAGAACAACTTGCAGATGTGGTCGTTAATGGCGTTCAGGAAACTGAATTACATCAGAGGATCCTGTGAGCCAGTTCATGGCCGAGGAACATTACAACACTTTCTTTTCTAAAAAAGTATGGGCAGGAAAGCTGTACTGTTTCGTTTGTGTATCGTGGAGCACATCCTTTTCAGGGACAGCTCTTAGTAAAAGAACCGTTTACGCTCTAATATTTTCCGTAAAATTACGCAATTTTAATTATCCCTAAAGATGCACAGGCGCCGTATTCATTACAGTGTGACTCACCTTACTATGGCCACCCAACAAACATTTTTACAACTTAGCCACTGATCAAGATACGCGAATTTGATTGACAGACACGCGTTCACAGAAAGTAATAGACCGATCCAAGTTTTTGAAAGGGTGGAAAACGATTGGGGCGAACGCGCGACCAAACATACTCTGCACCGTGAACACAAGATCGTCGCTTGCTGTTCTGTGTTTGCTATTTTTCTAGTTTTATTGATTTTTAACGTTAAGAGTTTGATATTATTCAAAAAGTATTACTTGTCATACTTGAGCATTTTCTAAGCAATGGCCGATGCTGAGACAAGCAGAAGAAAAGCTTGAATATCAGGACTTTTTAAACTGGACTCTGACTTCGCTGAAAAATTTTTAGTACTTCGTGGATTGAAACAGACACGCAAAAAAGCCGAACTTCAGTGTGAGAGCATTCGGTGCCTACGAGTTTAAAGCACCTAAGTTTTCTCAAGAAGGAATTGACAGGAAATGGAAGAGTACCAACTGAGATTAAAAAAACACCGGATAAACAGCGACCCCAATTCTATTTGGAAGGAACACTGGAGGACAACTTCCATGAATGGCCATATATAGATGGAATGCTTTTTTAGCTTTAAGAGTGAGAGCAGTGGATGTAGAATATATTTGTAAATATGGGAACCAAAAGGCATATTCTTATTGGGTTAGCGGCTTTGTAGAGACTGTATACCATGTTTAATGCAATGACAACTTATTGTTTTTAAAAGCATATGTCTCCTTCGCAAAGACTAAACGATGATCCACATGTGTGGGTCTGCACTGTTGTTCAAGAACACATTTGTACCATTTGTTACAAACCTGTTCAAGCATGGTGCAGCAACCATGAAGACATAACCAGATCATAGGACTTAGTATCTAAACGGTGTCAACCATGAAATGAGATGAACACTCTTTTGCGACTGAATGGCTAGTTCTTCTATTAAAAGACACAGGAATAAATAACGGAGTTGTTTTGTCTTCCAGAGGGGAGACATTTAACCCATGAATTTTGTTTTTCTGCATCGAGTATTACACATAGCTGTTACATTTTGTTGGTGGGTTAAGTCTACTTATTCTATAAAAAGAACCTAGCTACTTTAACTTACTCACAAAGAGGTGGAAGTGAGTTACATAATGCACAGCAGACTCTAACGATATCATCCACAAGAGGTAGTAGAGTTATAGGTAGTTCATTTTTCAAAATGTGAGACTTTTTTACTCTTCCAAGAGCTTGTTCAACATAAATTCTAACATTTGCAATATTTGATGTCTTTCTGACATCTGACGGTAACATTTGCATAGAGGCAGTGCAGCTTGGTGGGATACATAATGTAGCCATCGACATTAGGTCTTTTTTTATCTTGAATCCCCTGTCTGCCATTACTTCATCATAATGCTCAATGATGTTCAGAAAACCACAGTCTCTGGCAATAAAGACATCTGATGCCCTCCCCCCATAGCTTTGGGAAACTAAGAAATTTTCCCTGGAGTGATGGTTACTAGTACTTCACATGTGTAATGATGCTTGTACTCACTCCACAGTGCAGCAGCAGCAGCAAGGTTCAAACCACTAGGGGTTTCTGTGAAACACCCCCAAAACAATCTGTTATGCATCTCACTTTTGGGTATAGTTTCTTGAAAACAAAGTTGGCAAAGTGTTTTTTATTTGTTGTTTGCTTGGCCAGCTCTTTGGACATAAATTTAATCCATGTAATAAATACACTGCTGACAGTAGTCGAAGAAACCATAAATATGAATACGAGATCTTCATTAATGAGACCCAATTTCAACTTCATCATTGTCAAAAGGAATTCTTGTTCTTAGTCTAGCTTTCGCCCCGGTCCAGGGCGACATTTTGCCAAAACTATGCCAAGGTCACGATAGGTGCTTCTCTTGCTGTCTGTTTTGGTCCTCTCTAGTACTACATATGTCGGGATTTGAGGAAGAGTTGATCAAAAGTACATTTGAAGCACTTTGTTGAAGGTAGGCCTGTGAATGTTTTCACATCTGTTTCCCTTTCAATTTGCTCAAATCGCATTGGGACTGTTAAATGTAAATCACTGTGATCTAGATCATCTTCGTCATTGTCAGCTCGCTCCACAGTCCCCTCCGCAGTTGTTACTTCGTCTTCGTTTTCTTCGCTGGCCAAACGTTCACTAACAATAATGTTGCGTTTTTGGGGGGGATGGCTTGTTGCGAAAGTCACTTAATGTTAAGAAAACCGAAGGATCGTCAGTGTTTTTGGATTGTGGCGAGTTCTCGTCCCCTCAAGAAAGTGGTTTGAACAGACAAATGTGACCTCAGATCGAGGTTCGGGATTAAAGTTATCACCTCTTCCTTTCGGGACTTGTTTCCTCCTTAATTCAGTTAAATTTGGGTGTTTTGGCCACCTACGAAGGGGTGGTG
>OX419342.1:25114093-25126593 GCA_948470475.1 Galaxea fascicularis | reverse complement strand
TCTTAATATTCCTTCCTTCCTTCCTCTGTTTCTATATGTGTTTTTTTTGTAGAGGCTCTCACAGACCCCTGACTTAGCAACCTTTTTACTTGAACTCAAAAATATTCTGGTGAGTAGCTCACTGAAATTTTATTCACCCTGCAGGTTTAAATCTTTGTTAAAAATCCATTCTTTTGATGCTTGCATTTAATATGTAATAATGATAATAGTAATGATTACTGTACTATAGGAAAAGCTTGTAGAATGTCAGAAGTCAGAAAAAGTTGTTTACCATCCAAAGTTGTACACACATTTGGTTGCAGAGCTGGAAGCCATTGGATGGGAGAAGTGAGTTATGTCATGTGTAAAAATAAACTATAAGCCAACAGCTCTAGCCTGAGAGTTGTTCCATCACAGGCCATGTGATTGTCCCCGTAACCACTGCTTCCTTTAGTTTTTGTTATTTTCTTTAGTTGATGCAATGTTATGATTGTTTGGATTGCATTCTAATAATGTCACACTACTTCATCTACTGGAATCCTCACTGAAGCCCCTTTTAAAGGGACAACGATGTCAATGCTAAACTTTTTGGCGTAAAAATGGATCAAACTTGAGTGAAAACGACAAGTAAAATGGCTTCAAATGAAGAAACGTGACTTGACAACCCATAATAATCTTTAAGAAGTTGAAACAGTACTTTCTAGGGGTCCCCTGAGACTCGTAGTGCAAAGGGGGTGAGATTGTTCGAATTTGCACGTCTGCCAGCGAAAGGGTTAAAGGAGTTGCCTAAAAATGTCTACAGTGCTCATCAGACTGTTAACTGAACTTTGCTGTTATAATTTCATTTATGATCATTATTAAAATATCTCATAAATTCAGGGAATTAACGATGAAATAATTTATTCCTGAATTTCTCAACATATTCTTTAGAGCTGGGATAAGTTTTAACAGCCACCTTTTTACTCCAGGTTAGCCTATGTGGATCCATCTTTTCAAGTGCTTAAACTTTCAGCCAGGTAAGTAAAAGAAAAGTTAATTTGGATCATGCTTTAAATGTGTGGAATGTAGTTAAATTGTATTTTGCAAAATCGAAGCACTTTCTGTTTTGGAGGCTTCAGTAATCCTTTAAGCCGAGGCTACATGACTGATTTTTTTGCTGGCATGCTGATGCAATTCTTTTTGAAGATTATCTCGCCACTAGTGCAGTGGTGGCTACATGAGTGATAAAGTCCATGATTATGGTATATCATTGAAAGTTCAACTCATTGAATTTCCCTCAATTTTTTTCTGCACTCTTTTCAGCTGTTGTTATCACATCACTTGCACGAGGGTGGCTACACATGTGATCATCAGCGTGCTTTGGCAATGCAACAATTTTCCAAAAACTCACTTGTGTAGCAGCAGCTTTATAGCCATGACTGCAGTTGTATAGATTGAGGCTTTAAACAATGAGTTCTATTAATGTTTTATTAATTTAATGCACAAACTTGATTTCAGGGACAATAAAGGAAGAGAGCATTTGGTAACTGTGCATCTTTCACCTCAGGTAAATATTAGATCAATGGAAGTGCAAAATATTCTGACAACTAGTACAAGATGCACACTCAAACTCCAACAACCATTAAAACTGACCTCGATCATAATACTTCCAGAAGAAAAACATGTATGACTCAAGGGAATAATCTGTTGACAAGAGTACCTCATCAGGCCTGGGTACCCTGTAATTTTTGTTTCTTTTCTAGCACCCCCATGCTGCTCCAACTTGTACCACAGACCTACCAGGAACACAGTTCACTTTTTCTTGGGTACCAGAGGTAAAATGTTGCCACGTTAAAAATACATCTTTATTACCTATTACATCTTGGATTTTGCAGTCATTTCACCAATGCTAAGAGGTAAGGTAAAGTTAGGCTTGCTCACAACATGGTTGAAAGTCAACCACTTGAATTTTCTTATTAAAAAAGAAAAAATGCAGATGGAATTGTAATGCTACAACCAGTTGCAAGACTGTTTAGACATTTCCAATCAAAACATCTTAGTTTTCTTTCTCGAAAATGCTGCTGCTAAGAAATCTGTGCGATACAACACACAGCCCCTCCCTCTCCCCCTTTAAAAGTTGTTCCTCCAAGTTTCGAGCATGGTGTTGCACTGTTAGCAACTTTGATAAGAGGGGGAGGGGGAGGGAAAGCAAAAGATCGTGGAAACATCATTTAAGGCCAAATGACACACAATGTCTCAAGTATTTTTGCAACTCATTGTAGTTAATCAAGCAAAGCTTTATGTCCTGTTGGTGCATGTGGATATAATTTCATTCCTGATTTCTACTAACTTTTTATTGTTGCCAGAGCCACCCTCTTCAACAGCTGTATCATCAATTTCAACAAGTGAGTTCCAAGTGAACCTCCTCTTGCAAAATATGCCAAATATCAGTTTCCACTGAAACTTTATTTTAAACATTTTAACACCTCTTGTAAGTGGAAAAATCATGAACACTTGTTTGAAGTTCAGCCATTCATTCCTTCTCATTAGTTATTTAATTTCTGCAATAAGAAAATTTTTATTTTCAAATGCTTCAACAGGTGCTTTGCCAGTTTGAGGATTTCTGGGACATGTTAGATGAAATAGACCATAACACCTGGATTCTTGAACCTGATCACCCGACACGATCCTCCACTAACAGACGAATTGCACTCGGTATGCGCAAAACTAACAGGCAGATGCTGAACAAATAAATGATTCAGATGTATTTGTTTGTATTTATTGCAAAAGATATTCCTAGAATACAGGACAAACACCTTGAGACATACATTTGTTTCTATTAATAACAGCAATAACTGTTTTGCATTTACAGGGAACAATGCTTCAATTCAGATAGATTTAAACCCATCAAACCCCAGACTTTTACCAGAGTGCAGATTTCTAGGAGCTGACAATGGTATTACATGTATTTATTTTGTTAACTGCTTGTAGTTCTGATAACTACTGGTGAACCCGTTCTGTAGCCACAGTCCCTTTGCTTCAGTGTGATGTGGGCACAGACTGTCTGTTTTTATGCTTAAATCTGACAATTTCTATTTGAGGTCATGTTTAATGCTATAGCATTTTTTTAGGCTGATGTGCAAAATTTGCCTATGGGCAAGTAAATCATCAGGTCATTTTGTAGTAAAGTACACCTTTTAAGGGGAAATGGGCTCAAATTCTAAGTCATGTAACAAACCCTATAAAGTTAATTAAAAGTTTAGTTAAAATCTCCCTCTTCCCATGAAATGTTCCCCTGAGCTCCCACCTCTCTCTCTCCCATCTCTTACCCTCCCCTCTAATTTTTTTCCTTCCCACATAATTTTTTAAAAGTTGAGCTACATAATGAAAAATGAAAAAAATCTACCGAGCGAAAGTGGAAAAATAATCGCCTAAAGTTACAAAACTTCAAAAATTTCGAGTTGACAAGATTAGCATTTGAACATGTGCAACACGTGACGCATGCTCTTACCTTTTATAGATCTTATGCCATGTGTTGTTTACAGGTGCGCTTGCTTGGCTAAAAACCCTTTCGAGCCTCCTTAAGCCCCAAAAACGTTTCTATTGTCTTGAGTAATTTCCAATTACATAACATGGAACTGCGCTCTGATTCTTGTCATATGCTGTAAAATGTTGACTTGATGACAATAGTGTTTTATTTTGCAGTGGTTGTACCTTTACGAGAACATTTGAATGCAAACATTCATTCCTGGTATGGATTAATTCCCTCAAAATGCAAGTTGTCTTCTGATGACCCGACTTGTTCCTGGATTTAATTTTTATGGTTGGTATGATTATTTCACCAGGAATCCCCTCTTATCCATTTTGGCAAATCTGGAGAGCTTACTGGGGCAGAAATTCCCTTCCCCTTCAACGACAAAGAAAGAGGTATGTTCTGTAAAGAGGGAGCATAAGCCATGATGACAGAATAGAGTACTAAAGTGATGACATCATAAAAATGAAATTTCTGAAATTATGGGATTTGTCAGGATATTCTGAAAGAACAATATCCAAGAGGCCTACTTGCCAAAAATGAGCATTTGGGGCAAATTGTCTCTGAGATCATAGCCCAGTTATGCTTACAAAATTCCATACAAACCCATCTAAAATTTTTTTGGGTTGTTCTTTCAGAATATCCTGACAAATCCCATAATTTCAGAAATTTCATTTTTGTGACGTCACACTTTAGTACTCTATTGGCAAAACAAATGACTACGAATTAAGCAATGGGTTTTAATGAGGACAAGCAATCTGATTCCATGTGCATAACTGATTTTGGTACATTTTTTCTCAGTCCTCCTGAAAAAAGCTCGATTGTGAAATGACTAAATGTGTTTTTTTGTGGAGAATGTGAACAAATGGCAGTTAATTCTTTTTATTAGCTTCAATGCTCTTCCTATAAATTTATTCTTGCATGGATTGAATGATATTATTACCTATTCGTTGTTTTGTTATAATATTGCATTGCTAAGTAGCAATTTGAAACAAGGAGAGGGTAGGATATTGATGTTGTTCTCTCTGCTTGGGAACTAAACAAGGCTTTTTTATTTATTTATTTATTTATTTATTTATTTTTTGCACACTAAGCTTTATCCACTTTCTGTAAAAATAACTATTCAACTGTGCAATATGCCCTTGTCATGAATATATTTATTTTAATATTGCATTATATTTACAGTTATTTATGAACATCAAAACAGAGAGGTTTATAGAATAATTGATGCTGCGGATAGTAATTTCTAAACTAAACAAGACTTAATCTGTTTTATAAAATAGATAACTTTAACCATGCTACAATCTCAGGGGTTCTAATACTCTACTCCTAGCTATGCCATCAGTGAAATCTAAGGCCGCGCTTGGAGATTGAGCATTTGCCTTCGCTGCATTGTCATTGTGGAACTATTCAGCCTAGTGAGCTTTGCTCAATCACATGTGTAAATAGTTTTAAAGCCCATCTTAAGACCTATCTTTTTAGACATGCATATACCTAATAGAGACTTAATTAGCCTTTTTTCCCTTTTTACATAATACTTTTGTTAAATATTTATCAATTAGTTTTTACCATATTTTGTATATTTTAAATTTATTAGGCCTCACCATACTGTTAGTTAGATATTTACCTATTATTTCTGATTTTATAATTTGGAATGAGCATCTGATCATAGTCATGTAAAGATGTGAACAAGAAATGAATAAAATAATTATTATTTTTATTATTTAATTTATTTTGCAATTAAAGCATCTTGTAGTAACATTTTCAGGTACAGTGGAAACTTTCTACCCTTTTTAACAATTTTATATTTTCATTTTTTTTAAGGATTTCAGCATGGAATGTGGCATATGCTATGCTTATCGCCTTAATGATCTTATACCAGATAAAGCCTGTGATGATTCACGATGCGGACAGCCTTTTCACAGCTTGTGTCTCTATGAGGTAAAGAAATATGAATTTTATATACAGTTAGATGTTCACAGAGTTGAGACTTAGGTGCATTTCCTAATGTTGTCTTTTCATAGCCTTGATTCTAAATCTGTTAGTCTCAGGTTTTTGCATCTGGCCGGTCACAACACAAATGTTCCAAAAGCTTGGTTTAGCAGTAAATTTCTCTTACTGGTATGACTGAAATTAATGTTCTTGTTATGTTACAGTGGTTGAGAGCTTTGCCATCCACAAGACAAAGTTTCAACATGGTGTTTGGCGAGTGTCCATACTGCAGCAAAGTGAGAAAATATTGATTTTGCAAATAATCTAACAAACAACTTTTCGACTGCATTTCAGCCATCAACTGTACAGTACGCGATATAAACTTCTGCTTTCATAAAATTTCATACTCTCTCGCAATTTTAGAGCATTTCAAGGTACAGCACGTAAAACAAAGGAACTACAGTGTTTTCGTTGACAGAATTACTTTTAACTTGTGATTTCCACTTTAATTTTGTGTCTTTTTACAATATTGTGAATGACAGCAGACATCATTTTGCTTTGTAACATGCCAATACATATTTATTTAATTATAAATGTTACTCATGTTGTACTCTCTTTAATTTCAGCCAATTACAGTCAAAATGGTGACAGGAAAATGAGAATTATCCACAGTCACAACAGGTGAACCAAGTTCCACACAACTATGGAACTTGGTTTAAATAAGAAAATTATTATATTTTTAAATCACCTTCAAAGAAGGCCATGTTCAATGCTGAACTTGAGGATAAATTAACAGCCTGAGAATTATAAGAAATGACAACATGCACCTCATGAGAAGAGACTGTCTTTTAATATTTTGTTATCATCACACCTGTTTACTACATTGAAAGGCATCAACATTGGATAAGAAAGAGTGATGACCACGAAAATAACATTGAAGCAGAGTGTTTGGATGAAATGTTTAGTGAAACACTCTTAGAATAATTCTTGTTCTCAAATGAGAAACCTGAACATTTAGGGTTTAATGTAAAGTACTCTATGATTTCCAAAGAATGTTTATTCATTCTCTTGAGCTTAACATTGTCTATGATTTTCACATGAAATGTACAAAATAACATTACACTGCTTGCGGACGCCTTTTCTCTCTTGTCTGGTCCCAGTCCTAACTCACATTCAAAATTTTTTTTCGGATGACAACAGAACATGAGCGAAACAGACTGCAACCAGTCTATGTATAAATTATTATTTTTAGAAAAGTTACAAATAAATATTCCAAAATACTCTGACTTTAATAATTTTAAGGTTTCTTTCTTCAGTGTGTTTGGTCAAAATATGTGAAACAGGCTTGTTTCACTCTGTTCTGGATACTTGTATTCAAGTAACAATAATAAAAGTTTAGGTGGGGAAATGTAAATATTTTTGGGACAAATTAAGGTAAAATAATTAAAATACTAAGTTTAGAGATTACTTATGTTTTGCGTGCACTTTGGAAAACATCTTTTCACAGTATTTTGTTCATATGACAATTTAGTGTTACTCTGAGAGAATGAGTTCTTTTAAAGTTGAAATTACTGCTTGATAAAAAACCAAAAAAAGTGATCTCTGTCTGCTTGAGTTCGTGAGAATGCTCCAAACAGCAATTTTCATTTAAAAGTTTCCTATTCCAAAATAAATTAACCCTAAACTGTGTGGTTCCAGAAAATACCCATCCCTTCCTGGGACTGCACCTTTAATAAATTAACAGTATTTACATCTAATAGTCAGTTACTGTCATGAATCAAAGAAATCATGCATTTCATCACGGTTCTGCTGTCGATCCTCTGTTCTTTTTTCATTGTCGTCTTCCAGCTGTGGTGTAGCACCTTCTTTGTCATCAAATCTCTGATTATTGTTATCATCATCTTCATCCATACTTCTACTGAAACTTTCAGGTGAGCCCACATCCCAAGACTGATCTGTTAATTGAAACCAATATTGTCCTTTAAAACAGAGGACTGGTATGACTCATTTTACAATATAAAATTAATAATGATAAAAGTAGTCACACCTCATGGTGTTTGTAGTACCATATTGAATGTCCATGGTACCAATTATTACTGCAGGTATACTTATGTCACATAAAACAGGCAGATCTAGCTGGAAATGTGGCACAGAAATTAATTGCTTTGTTTGAATTTCCAAGCTTAAGTCATAATAGACCTTTTTAGCTTGTAGATTTTGTTTTCCCATTGTAGACCACGTGATGTTACCCTAGAGAACTGTTTCTTTGAAATTTCGCCATATTCACATGCATATGTACGCATAATTTATGAAAAGACAAAGAGAAAATTCCCTTGGGAAGATCACATGGTCTACATTGGGAAAACAAAATCGACAAGCTAAAAAGGTCTATGACACGTTTCAGTATATTAATGACATAGTTGCTGCTCTGAAATATACATATTTAAGTACAATGTATGTAAATGCAAGTGTTAAAATAATAAAAAGCTGTACAAATAACTTTGCACAGATTGAGTCTGACTGTTTGTTCAAAATGGCTTAAGCTCCTTTATAAAGAGCATTTTGTAGATCAGACAGTCAAATTTACTTAATTGGTACTTTCTCAAGATCTTAAAATCATGATATATATCACTTGGGATTGTTCCATGTTGTTCTTTAATGTGATTCAATTGAAGATGATCCTTTGTGTTCCTCAACACACTGATAGAGGTGTCGGCATGTATACCCGATGTATTTTGCATCACACAGACCACAGTTGTAGTAGTACACAAGGTGTTGCTGGTTAATGATAGGCAGCTTCATTTCTTTGGTTTTATCTCATGTCTGATCTTAAGCAAGTCTTCCTGATCTTTTTATGAATATCCTCTAAACAAATCATTACCTTCTTCATCAGCATTGTATGTCTCATCAGGGTCAACATTTAAATCTGCGACATCATCACCATCCTTTATTTGTCTGGCTTTTATACGCACTCTCCTGGCTTTTTCTTCTCTTCTTCTTTGCTTTTCTTTTATCTCAGCTTGGGCTTTTTCTCTTTTCTTTTCTGATGCAGCAAGCTTTCCTGCCAACTTTGAATGGAACAATTATTTTAAGATACATTTATCCATAAACTAGAATAGAACAATCTTATTTTTAGAAAGATGTTTCATGAAAATATCCCTCTCCTTGCTCTCTCCCTCTCTACCACCCCCACTTTATCAGTGGTGTCTTTTAAAAGTTTGAAAAAAGGTGCAGTTGAACTGGAAAATATCCTTACCTTCCAAGGGGTAGGGGGGTGGCAAAAGCAGAAGTGTTAAAAGAAACGTATGGAGCTAAATTGAAATTTCTGGAGGGGTGAGGGGTGCAAACCAAATGTGGTGGGAGTGGGGGGCAATGGCTATTTTCTGGAGCCATTTACAGTCTTTCCCGTAAAACCATGAACACCAGGAAAAATTTCTGGAATGTTTATTGTTTCGCAACCAATCAGAAGCAACATGAAACCACAACCTAATTACCGTTACTGTTTGCGGTTTAGTTTTCTCACGCGTGATTGGCTTTTTAGTCGAAACACAATAACATTCCATAGATATTTCTGGTGTTCACGGTTTTACGGGAAAGACTGTAAAAAACTGTATCCCTTAACCCTTTCCCTCCTAAGAGTGACTTTATAGATTTTACTCTGTCTAACACCAAACGATTTTACTCTGGCTAAAGGAGACCTTTTAGGGGTTAAAGGGTTAATTAATATATTGTACAAACAACCACAAATTAGAACAAGTTGAAGGGGTGTCCGGAATATTAAAGGCCCTTAATATTAGTGATTTTTGATATAATTATTGGAAAGGTAGAATAAATAATCTTACCTCAGCCTTTTGTTGTTCAGCTCTGTCCATTTCTCTTGCAAGAATTAGTTCTGATCGTCGTTTAGACATCAGTTTCACTTTCTTCTCCAGTTCCTGAAATAAGAGACAAAAAAACATGTCAGGAGAGCAGGACACAGTGATAAGCTATGATCCTTACATTACACCACAGACTTGTATTAATTTATTAAAAAGAAAAGCTTCCGTTCCCTTAGCATCTTTTGTTTGGGAAACAAACAATAGCTTTGCAGGGTATTCAAGGTGCTATAACGTAAGTAATCATAACTATAACAAAATTCTTGCATCTGATTGACGATCACCAGCTATGATTTTTGCCCAAATTAGACAGTATTATTGGACAGTACGCGCCATCATGCGCACACTGGAAGAGCGCACTTGCGCTTTCACATTTTCTTTACTATGCATCTCAGGGTGAAAACTACTTTATTTTCCTGAAAAGTTTTTCTTTTATTTCTTTCACATACGATTAATTGGTAACAAGACTTTGTGTCGTCCAATTCAGTCTCTAATCATACTCGTGATGAAACAAATCGGACTCCCGAATTGGACTCCACTCAATCCTATCACCATTACTTAAACTGTATGGTTCATTTATTTTAATAACAACACAGCAGTGTAATATACATATCTGCAGTTCACTTACCTTTTGTCTATTTTGCTCAGCTGCAGCTTGTTTCTGTTCTAGAGCTTCCCTCGTCAATATTGGTGCACTTTCAATTTTCTATGGAAAATAGAACAGTAGAATAGCCTTATAATATATTTATTTGAACTACTCCTTTGACAACAGGAACAGTTAGCCAGTACATCTCATGTGATCCCTACCTAATCCAGAGATGCCAATCTCTGTAGATTTCAAATTATTTTGTAAAATTTTTTGTCTGTGTGAACCCCCCCCCCCTCCAACCCACCTAATCAGCGCATCCAATCACCCCAGGGTAAAGGCTTGATATGCAGGCTAAGCCGGGTGATTTAGATTTTTGAGGGAAATTGATCCAATTTGCTTTGATGGGGGAGATTTAGTCACCTGAATGAGAGAACAGGAGAGTGGGCACATATGCTAATCCATTTGCACCATCATACATGTTTACAAAGTGTTTGACTTCTTTAATATCTTTTTATTATACTCATGGCATAGGAAAACTGCAGCAAACCAAAATCACTACATACAAAGATTTTTTTACTCATGGAAATACTCCCTTTTCACTTATTTAACAACATATTGTTACTAGAATATAAAAGGAAATCTGTACCTGTAATCTGCGGGGTGGTCTGTTGGACAGTGGAATAGAACCATTCTGTCCAAGTAGAATATCAAATGCTACTGCTTTTGATGGGGGTGGTGGTGAAATTTGATGTCCAACTCCTGAAATAAATTATAATTTGCAAATTTTCTTTTCAGTGGAGAGTTCACCACAAGTCTAGTTACAAAAATTAATATTGTTAGAAATTACTCCACCCTCTTTAGCAATTTAGACTTGTGTTGAGTTGAGGAAAAATTGGGCTCATCCTCAGCGTAAAAACCTGTGAAGCTCACGGGTGACAACAAAACATTATAAACAATAGCATACAGCAAAACAATACCTCATAAAACAAAGAAAACCTTGTCAGGTTTTTACGCCGAGGATGACCCAACAATTGATACTTAGCATGTAAACCTGGCAATTTAGCTGGCTCTTCAAGCAGTTTGGGGATGAGAGATTGCATGGTGAGCCAAAAGGTCTGGGAAGGAAGCTAAGAAGTGGGCTGGGGGTGCAAAAAAGTGACTCTTTTTCTTAGCCGTTATTTGCCATACTAACTATACACTGTAAATTCCTTGAAATCGATTAACAATCTAGTTTTCAAGTTTTACTTTTTTCCATTCTCCCCATGCCAGGATATAGCATAAGGGTATCAAACATGGAGCAAGGTTGGCACGGTGGTGAGAGCACTGGCCTTCCACTCATGTGTCCAGGGTTCGATTCCCAAAATGTGTGTTATAAATCAATGATATTTACCCAGGAAGCTCCACTCACCGCGAGGTGGTTTTCAGGGAGGTCCTGCATCCAGATCGAATTGGAATTTGGAAGTGTTGGTTTTTGGGGAGAGGGGAAAACCGGAGTACCCGGAGAAAAACCTCTTGGAGCAGAGTAGAGAACCAACAACAAACTCAACCCACATATGACGTCGAGTCCAGGAATCTAACCTGGGCCAGATTGGTGGGAGGCGAGCGCTCTCACCACTGCGCCAACCACTGCGCCAACCCTGCTCCCCAAGTGGGCTGAGTTTGTTGGTCTCTGCTCTGAGAGGTTTTCTCCAGGTATTTTGGGTTTCCACTCTCCTCAACACTCAACATTTCATTTCATTTGAGTTGAGTTGATTTACAGTCTCCACAATTAGTACAGTAAAGTATAGTATAGTCATTGCTGTTTTTAGGAGTAAATCCATTAAAGATTAAAGCAACTGTGCTTGGCTAGAAAGATTTGAGGGGAAGCTTTCCGCACAGCCCCATACATTAATAATGCACGCATCACTGCCATCCTAACCCTATTCCAAAGATGATCAGTAGAGTTTGAGTCCCAAAATTTATGTATAATATTAATATAATTTATTGGCTGTGTGGAAATCTTGCCAGATTTGAGAATTAAACAAAGTGATTGTTGTTGTTATTATTATTATAATGGGCCATCAAAAATTTGATATGATAAGAACATCTTTCTTTGCTATTTTTGGCATTCAAGTAGCGTGACAAAGTCAATAAATTGCAATGTTCCGCGAGATTATCACTTGCAATGTTTATCTGGCCGTCGGCAACTCTGCTTGAGAGTGATTGATAAGAAATGACGTTTATTATTATTATTATTATTGATTTAGCCGGTTACCCCGTTGTTGAAATGCATTTTTTATAAATCGCACAGTGTACATCAGCATAACAATAAGTTGCCATCCAAACAAACGGGATTTATTCCTTAGCAAATAAACCTCTTTAAAAAGAATGTGCTCGCTAAGTACACAGGAATGTTGGCAGCGAGCGCTAAAATCAATCTACTCTAATTAAAATGTTTAAAATTGTTCGATCACTAATCGCATTGTAAACAAAGTATATAGAATATGTCAGTCATTCACGTTCTACCACAGAGTTAATAAATTAATTATTTGATATTTAGATTCAAGGATTTCTAACGTTGTTCTAAACTCGCTTGTTAACAGGATAATAATGGAAAATAAATCATGATTTACCG
>OX419342.1:25086593-25109093 GCA_948470475.1 Galaxea fascicularis | reverse complement strand
TAAACCACGAACGTATGATCGCGGAAGCAGAAGACAAGCATCAATTGATCAGACACGTAGAAGTGAACAGTAAAACGTGGGTTTCACATTTACCTTGATGAATTTCTTGTCAAGTGAATAAAGTCTGAAA
Source organism: Galaxea fascicularis (assembly GCA_948470475.1). Classification (NCBI taxonomy): domain Eukaryota; kingdom Metazoa; phylum Cnidaria; class Anthozoa; order Scleractinia; family Euphylliidae; genus Galaxea; species Galaxea fascicularis. Next base: position 25,108,963 of record OX419342.1, on the reverse strand, counting down.
ATGTACCTTATTTACCGCTTGCAAATTTCTTGATACTTCCATCTCCCGCCCGATAAACGGCAAAAAACTCGTACCTGTCCCTTGCTTCCAAGGAACACCTGTCAGATAATTAAGCATTTGGACTGCCGGACGGCAATCGACCGAAAGATTTTAACAGTCTTTCGAACTATTTTGCTTTGTGAACGTCAAAACAACACAGGAACACAAAGCCAAATTTAGACTTAAAAAAAAAGGTTGCACAGCCTGGCCACACGTGGTAGGTTTCTCTTGTCGCTGAAGAGTAAAACTTGTCGCCTGGCGCCGCTAGATCACAGCCTTGGGGAGGCATAAATTCATGTTCGTTTGTTCATATAAACGTTGCCAAGTCGAAAATGTACATCCAAAAAAACTTCGGAAATTCCGAAGGGTAGGGGGAGTTCACGATTATGGAATTGTGAGGGCATGGGGGGGGGGGGGTAACGCATTCTGGAATTTCCAAAGGCAAGGGGGGGGGGGTTAAAACATGGAAGCCATCCGTGGTTGGGTATGGATATTTTCTGGAATTGCCCAACGTTTGGGGATGTAGAAACTCCTTGGTTAATAATTAACCTTGGATTAGCATTAGGTTAAAAAAACACACCATTATTAGTCAGTCCCATTTGTCAGAGGAAATCATGTGTGTATTGTATTTTGATAGCCGGTTCTTAATCTGAATAATTATTTGGACTTAAGTGCTGGTTTTCAAGTGTTGACTTGACTTTACAAAAACCTGTGGCTTTCTTTGTTGCCACTGTCTTATGCCATCTATGTCTTGTACCCGCAGAGGAACTGTCTAGCCACATACCTCATCAGTTGGGATAGCTTTCAAGATCAACATTGGCCTTAACTTGAGGTTCAAAAAACATGCACTGGCAAGAATTCATACTTTAATAATGTTGGTCTGAGATACAGGGGTAGGTTATTACAGAACATAAACCAACACAAATTAGGGAATCACTCCATAGCACACCACAACTCACCAAACATGAAAGGTGGCATCATGAAAGGAGGAGGAAACATGAATGGTGGAGGGAGACCAAAACCTGGTATCTGAAAAGAAATTTTTAATACAAAAATTACAAAGATAAACAAATGCCATGTATCCCAAAACAAATGAAAACAAACGTACACAATTTAAAAGCATGCAATACCTGGGCTTGGCTGGCATCTGGCGGTGCAGTGCCCACACTGGGAGCTGGAGCTGTTGGAGATGTTGCAGGGGCACCAGGAGTTGCTGCCGGTGCTCCTGGGGTAGCTGCTTGCTGTCCAGGTGGTACTGGGGGTACACCCATTGGTGGCCAACCAGGAAACATACCAGGGGCAGCTGAAAAGAACAGTGACAGAATGATAAAATATATCCATTCTGTCCCAAACACAAGTCCTTGTTCAGAATCTCACAACAGTCCTCATAAGATGACATTCCCTTCTATAACAACTTGTTTTTAATATCTCACTGTAGATATGATATAGAGAAGAGTCAGACAAAGGGTGTTCCTGGAAGGGACCTTACAATACCATCTGTCAATCCCTTAGAACTTAATTGAATTGATGTGAAATACTAAACAAACATGTCAAGAGCCTTACCATTTGGGGGAACTTGAGGTGGTACCCCTGGGGTTGGTTGAAGTCCCATGGGAGGTGGGACTCCCATGGGAGGAAACCCAAATGGGGGTGGTGGAGCTGGCTGAGGGGGCTGCTGTTGAGTGGGTGGTGGCTGGGGTCTAAGGACATCCATTCTACATGTTGGACAAGTCTGTTGCCGCTGAAACCATGATCTTAAACAGCTAGTATGGAAAATGTGATTGCAAGGAAGTTTTTTACAGCCTGTTGTCATTTCTTCTCGGCATATGATGCATACATTGTCACCCTGTTGTAGTTCTTCTGGAGTAGCATCTGGATAACTAACAAAAATGCAACATGCAAAATGATAGCATTAATCAGCAATTAAGTCTTGACCTTTGAACAAAAAGAATAAGTAAATTCATCTTAAGTTCATAAGCTGAATTTGCTGACTGCCTTAGGAATATAATGTTATTTTAGATGAAAAACAAAAGTAAATGGCATTTTATACCCAAACAGTTCATACTCACAGTGTGTTCATGTTTGCAATAGCTCGTCTAGACATGATAACATCACTAATAGATTTCTTAAATCCTCTGAAAACAAAAACAAAAAAATCAAATTAATATTTTGAAAATAAAAGTGTGGTTTGTGACATTTCAGATGATTGTGTCAATGAGCAATTGGGTTAAGCTGCTGGCCTTGTCTCCGTCACCTCCACATTAACACTAAAAGGGTATGCAACCCACACACTGATTAAAAGGTGTAGGGAATGTAGTTCCCGGTGCAGTGGAGGATGGGAGATGGGCTGACCACCTGTCCGTAAGGACCCCTGCGCATCAGTGAAACCTCCTAAAAGGCACTATGTACCACTGGGTGTAGAAGGACAAATGATAAAAATGATGATATTGCCCTCTGTAATCAAAACCACCTGTCCCAAGAGAGGGTTTGAACCCATGACCTCCCGCTCAGCAGTTCACCAAACTGAGCCAAACCAGTGACAGTTGATGGGTGCTTTGCTCTGACTACACCCAGACTTACCTCAGTGTTAAATACATGGGTCGAATAGCAAACAATGGGAACGTATGTACTTTGATCATGATCCCCATGAAACAGATATATAGAACTGTCTTGATTAAACCTAGAAAAAAAGAGAGATTAACAGGATATCATTGAATAAGGATCCTTAACTGAGAAATTTCAGCCAAAGAATGGATATGCATTATTAGTAAAATCTTCTATACATGGCTATCAATTGTGCCAAGTTTGAAAAAAATTTGGATAGTACTTCCTTTTTAAGGCAGAACAGACAGCAGAAACAGTACTCGGCCATTTTTTACCTGTTATCAACTCAGTGTAAAGGAGATAAACAGCTTTATTATCCCAAGGATTTTCACTTCTAAGGTCTATAATATGCAGGACATATTTCATCTGAATGGTGACCACTATTGTCAGGAGAATGGCATACTGAAAGACAAGAATAATAGAACAGCAATCACCACCATGTCTGTGTGATAACTACAAATAAAAAAAGATAGTAGAAGATTGACATATCCTTTACTTGAAACACAATGTTGTATGTTTCAGAAGCTTAAAGTGGCTGACTGCTATTACCTCAAATCCAAACACTAGCTGAACAGATGCCCCACTTTGCATTGTTGTATTGTATGCAATATGAACCAGGACTGCATCCACCATGCCTAAAAACATAAGAAGGAGTACTGCACGCACATGGAACAGCCATGTTAAAATAGGACTTCTCTCCATGTAGTCAATCCTGTCCTCTGCCAGCCAGTGGAAACATTTCAAAAACAGAAGCAGAGTAAACTGGGCAACAAAACGGGGACTGAAGTCATCGCGGAAAACTGTGAATGCTAAGCAAGTTTCTGTGACTGCATACCATGATCTCTCAATCAAATGCTGAAATGTGCAAAACATGTATCAGGATATTTTCAATTACTACTGAGAAGTACTCAGTACTCAACCCTTAAACCCGAAGAGTGATCAGCATCAAATTTCTCCTTGTAATATCAGTGCTTTGTAAAACAGGGTAGACATGAGAATTGAGGGCAGAATCACACAAGATGAATTTGCTTGATACTTAAAGTGCACCTAACTCCAAAATATTTTTTCACTACAAAAAAATCGTTGCACCTGTTTGAAATGCATCCCAGCTACTTTTCTCTGTTTTTGCCAAATCCTGACTTTTTCATAGGCTTCAAAGCTTACGAAAGACTAAGCATAACCTGTTTCACGACCAGTTCAGAAGGGGTATGGGTCTATTCTACTTTGCATGCATGTTTACAAAGAGTTAATGCAATGCAAATCAGTTTATGACGTCAAATCAGGAATAGACCCACGCCCCTTCTGACTTGGTGGAGAAACAAATGATGCTCAGTTTTGAAGCCTCTAAAAAGTCAATATTTGGTAAAAAAAAAAGCCGCAAAGTATTTCGAACAGGTGCAAAGATTCATTTTCGCAAAAAAAATATTTTCGGGTTCGGTGCACTTAAACAACTTCTCCCCACTACTTCCATGGAAAATGTGTAGAGGCAGCAAATGAGAATTAGAGTTTAAAGAGTTAAACACAACCTGATGAGAACCTGCCAATGGTAGAGACTTGTTCTTGTGGATCAGTAGTACCCAAGCATTACCCACTAAATTGATTTCCAGTGAGAAGTAACCAAGAATGACCAACATTGTGAAACAGAGAGGGATGAAATGAATAAAGGACATCGCAAACTAATGACAGACATAACCAGGGCATCCCTGTACCATTTGCAAGACCTTACAAGATTGGTTGAAAAAAATAATAGACAAACAATCAAACCAGTGGCAGATACTGTCCAATTACACTATCCTATTAGGGCTAAAATCATAGCTGGTGTTAAGGAGAGAGTGATAACTAATGTTTGCAATCATGTAAGATGATAACATAAAATTGGAACGATAAGAGATTCATGAGCTGACAAATCAATGGCTGGCCCTTCATTTAAGTGACCTTGCACTGTGAGATGCCTTACAAAGGGTAAGTATTCACAACATCAGCTCTTAAGGAGGCTGGAAAGGGTTTTTAGCTGCAAACGCGTGCGCAATCTGCACACACCATAACTAAGATGGGCGAATCAGCCGAATGAAGTTAAATATTGCGTAAAATCGCACAAACTGGAAATAAAATCTGCCGAAAACATTTGTTTTTAGCTCGAAATTTTGCTTGGTGACTTATCTTGATTTTTTGCTGGTACGCACCATTCACAATGACACTTCAAGTATAAAAGTTTTGGGGAAAATTATCTAATAGTTTTTCTGTAAGCCATAAAACACGTTTTGTTTAGATATCTTAAATTCTACTAAAAGATTTGTTTTCATACTGCATGAAAAGTTAAAGAATTTAGGGAGCTTCCGAAGAAAGAGATAAAAACAGTAGGTCACCGAATTAGTTTTTCAGATAATTTACAAAAACTGGCATTTATAGGACTTTTTTGTGGACCTGGCGCATTACCATGGTAACTGATATGACGTCATAAGCACCCTTAAAATATAGCCCAACAATAGAGTTCCAAGGAGACTTATAGTTTGCCTACACCATTAAATATCCTTCTTTGTAATCTTTCCGCGTTTCACAAACACTACATCAACGAAAACCACTTTCTAGCCTTTGAGACAGCTGACGGAAACAATGATCTCTTCAACACTCAAATGTCAATTCATTTTCGCTAGTTTTTACCAAAAACACAAAAATTTATTGTAGAACATTTATTTATTTTCCAACGGTGAGAAATGCAACTGCCTGCTTCATAATATCACTTGTTGATAGGGTGTGATCCAAAATGAACTGAAAAGACTCTACTTCCTGAAAATCAACAGCTACAAGATGTAGTCAAGTCTTTATTAACAAAATGGTTTTTATCAATAAAGTTTAAAGCAATTCTCAAATTACAACCCAGAAGCAAATTTACCTCCATTTCTGCAGCTCTCAATTGTCCGAAGAACACTTTCCTCATCATTTTACCCAACAGAATCACCAACACAAACGCTTGAATGTACAAAACCTACAACAAACAGATGTCGACATGATCTAGAACAATGAAACAACCTTTCTCAAAACAACCAGGTATTTACAGCGATAGAAATTACACTTTTAATGTTTATCTAGCTTGTCCAGATCTCTAACTTACCGCCATGCTTGGACTTGACTTGGTGAGGTACACAACTGAAGGATAAAACTGATGTTTTTGGTAATAAGCGTTGGCCACAACAGCGCCAGTCAGAGCCAGGCTGGCTGCGGTCAGAACGACTTCCCGCATGTTGCAAAGAATGTTTCACTCTAAGATTATGGTCATACGCTTAGCTCATAATCAAGAAAGGCTGCTGGGCCCGTTGGACCAAAACTTCTGTAAACACTCTGCCAAAACAGCAAATTTCCGTGGCTCGATTTGACTGGCTTTCGCTTTCGAAAGGAACAACACGTCTGCACATACGGGAGATTTTGTTGTTATCTGGTAGCTACTTCATATAATTTTACTTAATCCACTGACAGCGGAGAACTGGTAGAAAAGTTATGGAATTCCCTCTCGTTTTGGCATCGTCAAGAGAACATTCTCTTTTCAGACTCCTAAAACAGACTTCTTTTCCACTGATTGTCTGAAGCACGGAACCAGCGATAAGGTTTCTCAGAGCTCTCAAGTTGATCTGTTACCAAAGAGTGAGAACATGTGAGAAGGCATCTTGGTAGCCTGCGTAACATGGCGGTTTTGGTTGCTAAGTAATAAAGGCGGGCGAGGGCAGAAAAACCGCGAGGTGATTCGGACGGGAGCAACTGAAAAACCGCCTGCACGGACGGGGGGCTTTTTTGAGTCGGTCCGTATGCCAGCGTACGGATCGTTCCGATTGGTTCAGAATGCTCGCCCGTCAATCAAATATTTTGGTAATTCCCTTGGGAGAGTTTCATATTACTATCAAGCCTATGATTGGCTGGGGAAATTGAAACCAGACAAGTTGTCACCCCGGGTGTCAAATGAGGTGAAGGGGGCGGCAGTCAAAAACCCCTCGAATCTGGGCAGGCGGTTTTTATTTTCTCGCGGCTTCGCCGCTCGTGCGCCCGGCTCGACAAAACCGCCATGCTACGCAGGCTAGCATCTTGGTGGGGGGGACGTTGGGGTTGACGTCAAAGGGCATAAATGACGACGGTTAGTATCGAAAACAAAGATCGAAGCACGAAGCACCCCAAGACTCGAAAACGAAGCACCCTAAGTCGAAAACGAAGCACTCTAGGTCGAAAACGAAGCACCCGAAGTCGAAAACGAAGCACTCGGGTCGAAAACGAAGCACCCTACGTAGGTCGACGACGAAGCGCTCAGTTTTTAAGGCCGACTTAGGGTTTGATTCCCAAGGCGAACCTTATTTGGACCGTGTCGGACTCCTTTGATCGGAGATAAGTAAACAATACAGACCCTAATCAAACTTTGATCAAACTTGTAAGGGTCGAAATTTAGTCACGAATCAAGCACGATCATGACGGATAGAGTGCTGCGCAAAACTATTCAACTGCCAGGTGTTGAAAATGTTTTGAGGTGCTTTGTACTTCGATCTTCGTTTTCGAGTGCTTCGTTTTCGATACCACCCATAAATGCGTGGGAAATACTTGTTCCTTTGAGAGCGTAAGATTGCATTCGACTTGGGAGCTGTGGTTTCTATAAAGACTTTAATCTGATAACGAGACTAAAATAATTAATAAGCTCAAAAAAATTAAAATATGAATTGTCCCTTAGAATAAGATACGTCCTTTTATTATTAATAAAAGCTTAATAAGCTCATTTATAATAAGCTCATATCATAAGCTCAATTATTAATAATAAAAGCTTAATAAGCTCAAAAAAACGAAAATATGAATTGTCCCTTAGAATAACATACGTGCTCTTATGAAGGGTGTGCAATAATAACTTTATTGAGTTTCCAATCGTTCAAGCCGAACACGACTCCTCTACTAATTAGGGACGCTGTAAATCAAATAAATTCTAAATCAAATCAAATGCTGGTTTTTGAGGAGATTGGAAAAACGGAGTACCTGGAGAAAACTGAACCTCTCGGAGCAGTGTAAAGAACCAACAAACTCAGCCTATGTTCAAGTTCACACTGCAACCATGTGGACAATCAGACATGGTTTGATGCTACTCTGGTTTGAAAAGGTTACACAAAAATTTGATAGTATATAAATTGACCACCGTACAGGGATTCTAAAAGCTTTTAGAATCCCTGTTTAGCTCAGGTTATGATTCCTGTACGGTGGTCAATTCATACTATCAACCCTGTTGAAAATACCAAATTTTCGTGTACTACTTCTCCACCGACTCAGCACCACAGTTTCTTTAGAAACAACCTCCTTCAAACTCAGCCTACAGTATGACGCCAAATGTGGGAATCAAACCCGGGACACGTTGGTGGAAGGCGAGAGCTCTTACCGATGCGCCAACCCTGCTCCCCTTCAACTTTTATATTGCATCGCAGGAAATATTTTCAAGTAGTCAGCTGCCAGTAAAAGTAGAATTAGTAGAGCTTGCACATGTTAGTATTGTAGTATTGCACTCTCTAAAAATCGATTGAAATTTTTTTCCAGATTTTAAGGTTTTAAGACGTAGCTGCATCTATGGATATTTCATTCAGTATATGACGATTATTCATATATTTTGGATCAAAAAACAGTATTGCAAGTTCACTGAGCTTTTTCCATCTGACCAGAAGGGGGTAATACAGAGAAAAAGAATTACTTTTTTTTACTCAAGCTCTACAAAGGCCATCAGAAGGCCTCTGCCATACAAGGCACGGACGAGCTAATTTTCAAGTCAAAACATACGATTTTCCCCATTCAAGTTTTGGCCCTGTCCTTGAAATTATCCCACGAGACGCAGGCAATGCCAGAGAGGCTGAAAAACTGAAAATTCAACAAAGTTTGCTGAGCAGGTAAATTTTAGTCATCCAGTTTTAATGTAGGTCACGTTGAATTGTTAGCCGTGACCAAAATGCTAAGATTTCCCTACAAACGGAATAAGGTTGAAAACTAGCCTGTTCGTGGCTCTCAGAGTAGTCGTTCACGCCCACTCCAACTCGGAAACTCGGAACGAAAGAGATTTCTACTAACGAAAGAAAGAAGGAGCTCCCAGACACTGACTCTCTCCAGACCATTTCCAAACAGCTCGGGGAATGCTGGCCCCTGATTGGGCAAAAAAGAAATCATTTTGTGATATTCTGCACGATCGGCGACCTTAGCAGACGAAAAACTTTGTACTTTGACAGTTAACTCTCTCTTAAGCGACCACCCTTGGTGGGCGACAAAGTGGTCGCTTACGGGAGGTGGTCGCTCATGAGAACAATTAACAAAATAAAACTATGGAATCCTGACTAACTTATTGGACAAAGGTATTGACGTTTTAGCTAAAATTAGGCTTAGGGGAAAGTTTGAAAGCACTGGCATCAGTTTCAAAACGAATAACGTCTCGGATAATATTCTCATACTACTGTTGAAACTTTGTATAACAACAGATCGCTGTAAACTATTATTATCTGTCGGCACTCAGGATCAGCGCTTTTAAAAACTAGCTCTTTTGTGACATTTGAGTAATGGTTTTCTAATGGTAATAAGTGATCATTGGATGGTCGCTTCCTGGAAACAGAAAACAAAATAATCTAAATCAAATGAAGACTAATCCTCGCAGTTGTGAACTTTGTGAACTCAATTATATGCCTGAAAAAAAAAATTCAGGACTTCAACACCTCGCGATACCGGTGCGATGTTCTAACCAACTGAGCTATGAAGCCGCTGACGTTGAGAGCAGGTCAACTGTGGCTTCACATATTCCATAGCCTGCGTCACAGACGTACACCAACCCCGGTTAGTAACGTCTACGAAGCAGCGCCAAATGTACCTGAACTTGAGTACGCGCCATGCGCTATGACTGGCCTGTCAACAATAGCCTTTTCTTGGCGGGCCGCTCATAGCGTGTACTCAAATTCCCGGGGTCAAATTCTGGTACACAGAGCAACGAATTTGGCGCTGCTTCGCAGACGTTATTAACCGGGATTAGTTTACGTCTGCAACGCAGGCTTCGTTGATTATCGTAAAAGTGATGAATGTGAGTGATATATATGAAATGAATCACTGACATATGAACTGTGGAAACGAAATCAAATGATGACTGATCCTCGCAGTTGTGAACTATATAAGAGAGTTGACAAATTATCATGTAAGAGAGAAAGTAAATCCGTTACACTACACTCTCTCTTTTTTTTATAAGAACCTTTATAAGAACGTTGAGGCTGAGATTAAACCAAATATTGAGGACATGCTTAGAACATAACCCAGTCTGAGAGTCAGTTAAGAACGTCTTTATTTTGCTCATTTTTTTTTTAATGAGTAGTATACTATGTGCACATGAACTTTTTCTGCGTTTTCACGGCAAAATGTGGTAACTTCATGTCGTGTTGTGAACCGCTCACTGCTCGGTGCTTTTTGTAAAGATAAATTTACCAGCAGTTGGTTGGCGGGACATCATGTTTGCACCATGTAGCTTAAGAACACTTTAAGAACGTTTTCAGGCTCAAATCGCGAAAAAAGTAAGAACGTCTAGCCTCAGCTTCAAAGTTAGATGTCCCTATAAAAAAAATAGTGCACACAAAATTTTAATGGTAGGCTGGGCAATTAACTTCCGGTTGGACACAATAAAATTTGGGCGCTGGTAGTCACATGACTTGATCACCTGACCCGGATGAGTCCGCCATATTGGTCCACCCACATTCCTTTTTCAGAACTCGAAGGACGAAAAAGGAGTCTCCATAAAAGGCGATCATACAACCGGAATAATGCAGAGCGAAGAATCGTCAACAACATCAGTTTCACTGGACACCATGCAGTACGCAGCACAAGCTCAAGGGAGCGGAGTTCTTGACCCAGCAACGATTGAACAAGGAGCATTCGAAGCAGCGATCGACCAGGAACAAGGGCTGAAAAGGCAGGCTGACAGCGATGACGATGGAGACGAAGTGGTTGAAGAAAGGCCCAAGAAAAAGACTAGGGGAAGGGTAAAAATCGAAATGAAGTATATAGAAAGTAAGCTGAGAAGGTACACGACGTTTAGCAAAAGGAAAACTGGAATTATGAAGAAGGTTTGTCACTCGTTTTTGTGATTACTTGAAGCGCGTAATATGATAATATAAGCTAAAATATAAAAGTCTAAAGGTTGAATGTGTTCCTGATGTTTTTTTGTTGTTTGTTATTTGTTTCATTTTATTTTATTTAAACGTTGTAGGCCTACGAGCTCAGCACCTTAACGGGAACACAGGTGATGTTGTTAGTCGCTTCAGAGACTGGCCATGTTTATACTTTCGCCACAAGGAAACTGCAACCGATGATCACTTCCGAGAGCGGCAAAGGGCTCATTCAAACTTGTCTGAATTCGCCGGATCCGCCAGTTTCACAGATTCCAAACCCAGAACAGAGAATGTCTGCCACAGGGTACGAAGAAACAGATTTGACCTACACAGTCAACGAAAATGATGCGGAAAAAATGCAGGTACGCTTCAAAATAGCGAGGCTTGATTTGGTGGAGTAATTTGGCCGATGCCTCTTTCGTTTATTCGTGTATTTATGCGTTAATAACCGGTAAAATTCTGACAGAATTTTAATCTTTCCATATGAATTAAAGCGAACAGTATTTTTTTTCCAAATAGCACTTAAAAACTTAATCAGAAATTTATAAGCGCAGTGCTTCGCCATCGCCGATTTCAGCATCGTTAATTACCTCCTCACTTTAGACTTTTCCAGAAGTGTTTTAGCCTAGATCTATGATTTCTTCCATACATTATTTTTGCATGGTTTGTTTTGAAGTAGTTTGCTTTGGTAAGATATTAGGTTCGCGGTAGAAATTTTACGTAAGATTTTCAAACGCCGTATCTTTAAAACATTCCAACCATATATGGCGCCCGTTTCCTTCTTTGGTACATTTCGTGCCCATTTTTGGAGACGAATGTAAACCTTGACGTGTTTGTTTCTGAAGTCGATTATGGGGAATCCTCTTCTCCTTTGAAAGAAACCTGCAGAGAATACAGTTCACATTCTATTACCAACCAAATTTTTCGTCGTCGCTTTGGCCTCATTCACTGTAACCTGATATCCTATGGCGTTGGGGAATGTTATTTTTTCTTCATCGCTAAATTCTTGCCAATATATCCTGCATCAAAAGGTCGTGTAATATTCGACACACTTAGAAGATAAATTTAGATATATTTGGACAAATAAACATCGGTTCTTTAAATGTTATGTCCTTTCACATCGCCATGAAATCTAATATGATGCATTTGGAAAAGGATTCGACCGCATGCATGTTTATACGATCGGGTGTGACAGAAGTATGAAAAATTCCTTCATTACAAAGGTACCTTTTCTCAGGTAAAATCACTTTAGACTATCCTTTGAACGGTTTAGTTGAACCAATACAGTGCAGAGGTAAAACTCTCTGAAATATTCACTTGGAAACTGTGTTTACTGCATAAATGTTATTCCACAAAACGTTTAATAAAGTAAACAAACTCAGTCTTGGAACCATTCCCGCTTTTCTGCCTCCCCCTCTCTACAGTGCATTTTTTAACGTTCTCCGAAAGCAAGATTAGTCCAGGACGGCCGGAATGCTTCAACTTTGTCTGGGGGAAGAGAGAACTCGAAAAAAAAGCAGTAAAACTTAAGGAAAAGCATAACGAAATGAATTTGCTAGTTTTCTCCCAAGTGTGACAAGCATCCCAAGGTCGTTTGACCCGCATTGTAGTCACTTTGTTTTCTACGTAACTAAAATTTGCGGTCTATGACACCTCGTCCTGTCTCCTGTAGTGGGACTCAAAATTATTTCAGAATTAGATATCTGCAAACGGAAGGTCTCATGAAACAAAAGTGATCCAAAAACTCTTAAATTGTTTTCACCCTTGTTGCATATAATAATAATTTCTTATTTTAATAGAAACTTCAACTTGTTAGTCCACTTTTTTTGTAGGACCGAGGTGCTATTTACACAACTCAGCAAATAGACACAAGCCAAGGCTTGACAGTGGGTGCTTTATCTGGCAGTAGTGCACCCATGACAGGCATCACAGCATTGCCAGCAACAGGTCATTCATTTCCCATCACAACCTACATCCCCCCATCAAACATCCAGCAGCAAGGTGGAAACAAAAATGCTTCCGTCCAGTCGTCTTACTCTGTCCAAGCTATGCCAGGAGGAGCATTTACTACAATCTTTGCTCCTGGGACATCAGTTCAGTTGGGTCAGCCACTAACCCAGGGACAACAGCAAGGTTCAACTGTTCAGGTTTGGTTTAGATTGAAAGCTTTTATAGAGTCCTTCCAAGGGGTAGAAGCGACAAGTGACATGGTTCCGACAACAGACAGAAACACACAGAAAAAGTGCGACAGTTTGTAACAGAGAAAAATTCATTTTTTAATTCCTGTTTGTTTTCTTTGCGACTAGTGACAGTTGTCACTAACCAAACAGACAACGGAATACTTAGACCACCCCTTGGAAGGCCCCTTCATAGACTTAACAGAGTAATTCTTACAGGAAAGGAAACTGGTAGCTGCCTCCAAAAAATCAGTAATATTTTGGCTCATGATACTTTATATTAGGGTACTCAGTTGAACCTGTGACCCATAACACCTGTCATCAGTGTACTAATAAGTGTTAAGGCTGTAAAAGTTCCGCAATCAGTAGAAGGCTTCAGCCATGTACTTCAATGTTACGGCTAAAAATAGCACAGCGACAGCTGATGGGAACCCTACTTATACTGTAATTAGGCTACCGAAGAAACAGTGCTTACAAGCTTTGGATTATTATGTTTAATTTATGCAAATTTGCATTAAAAAACAAAAACATGTCTGCTGGACTTGTGTCAAAGAAACATTATGCACCTGCTGTTGATTGGAATGAATACAACCTGTAATTTATTAGAAATAACTGGACCATAAATCAGAATTTAAAACTTGTAAGCTGGTAGTTTTACTTCAACTATGCTTCAATTTTGTTGCAAATGACAGTCTAGGTAAACTCATTGCTTAACTTGGCCAAAACAACACAATTAACAGCTGATGTATTGTAAATGCCCAGTCAATAACGCCTATCTAGTTGGTTGTGTTAAGGCAGCTGTAGTCAAAATATGTAGAGCTCTGCAATTTCATTAATATCTTCAGAACAATACCCTGATCATAAAACAGCTGGAGAGTGAGCCACAAGGCAAACATGTTCAGCAAACAGATTTGCTTGAGTTGTTCTCAACAAAAAATATTTGATCTTCTTGAATGTTTTTGTGACATTTTTGGTCACATTATGTTGCTGTTAATGCACCTTGAAAACAAAAAAAGAAAAAATGTTTTGTAACTGATTAGCACAATCCTTTTTCGGTGATTTATTATCATGCACAAAAGGAAAATCAAGTGTTGGAATTTTCAGTTTGTAAACCCTATTTGTCTTGACTAACTTCATGGCTCTATTGACTTTGTGGAACAAATACCGTTGTTTGGGACTCAACAAACCTATGTACCTTAATTTTTGACTGCTTTCAATTGGCAAAGTAAAATTTTGTATAAAAGGGGGTTCAAAGCTCTATATTTTTTTTGGAATGATGAGCTCCTCACCAATTTGTTAACTGGCTAATCTTGTTATAGAAACCATTTTGAGTGTCAGTGGTTTCAAATTGGGGTCATTATAGAACCATTAATACTAATTGCGATAATATTATAATTTTGTAAGTCCAAATCTTGCATAAGATTTCACTGCCAACAGTTTCCTCTCAATATAAAACTCACTTGTAACTTGCTTTGCTGAAAATGCCATTAATTTAATCCTTTGACTCCCAGTGACCAATAACTACCATAGTTTCTCCTTACAATATCATCATAATTATTGTCAGGCCAACAGGTGGTGTGAATTGACAAAAATCAACAAGGGAAAATTGATTGATTTAAAATGGCTAAATACCACATTTTTTTCCGGAACCTGCGGCTTGCGAGCACATGAAATTCAGTAAGCATTGCATGCGAGCTAGAGTCACTTGAACAGACCAAGGAAACACCTGGGAGCAAAAATGAAACATGGCATCTGTGGCAAAAAATTATACTATGAGATGTTTAAGAAGCATGTTTAAGTAATAGGGGGAGGGGGGACAAAATAGACCATTCAGGGCTGTTTTTCTCAAAATCTAGCTGCATGCCCCCTCCTGAAAATTCCAGGATTTGAAATGTGGATAAAAAGAAACATTTAGGATGAAGAAAACACAAATCTTTAAGGCCAAATTTTTTCAGTTCATTTGGCAAAATGTTGAATGTTGTCTATTTTGAAAATTACTTAAACTCTGCCTGGCTACGTCACCATTTTGGTGTATTTTCATCGGTAGACACCAAAATTGAAGGTAGGTTGTATGGCTAGTGTTCGAGGAATTGAGTGAGAAAATGGATTTTTCAGGTTTTATGTGACCTCTATTGAGAAAAACGTTGCACATGCATTTGCCAGAGAAAACCTCACTGCACCAAGTGCACATGTACTCTCTCAACTCCACAACGTAGCATGTTGAGTTGTGAAAGGCAGGGTCATTGCAGTGAATGATTTCTTTATTACATTTTTCACTTTGATAATGAAAATTACGGGTAGAATCATATTTATATTAGACAACGTTTTGGTGTCCTCATGACACCATCATCAGGTCATTTTTCACTGTCACTTTATTCAGGATGTTTGCATGAAACAGTTTTTCATATTTGCTCATGGGGTTTTCTTTCATCAGCTTGTGTGACTTTAGCTCGCTTGTGATGCTTGGGTGATGTCAAACATGTGCAAGCCATGCATAATCACCATAGTAAGCCACATTAAGACTAAATTCTGAGAACTAATGTTAAAAGCAATGTTTGACAGACAGTAGGAGAATTAATAATATTGATATAGTGTGAGTGAAAGAGTCAAATCATAACCTGTAAAGAACCAATCGTGCACATTCTTGCAGATTGCACAATGCAGGACTATCACTACCGGTAATATTTTTCAAGACTGTTGGGGTGTACCAAGAGTAGTCAGGGAATCCAGCCTTAGGGGTGTAGCCAATATGCTGTCTTTCTATCAAAGTAGCTGGGGATATAACTTACAATTCCCAGGAAAAATCCCCATCTTCTGGCCCTTAATGACAGCCCTAGTTCAAGGTTAACATTCTTATCTCTTCTCCTTTTGTGTACAGGTTCTTTCTCAACCTGTGCAGATCCAGCGAGTTCAGCCTCAAACACAGGCTGCCCTGGTGAATGCTGTGAACCCCACAACCACATCAAACACCATAACCTTGCAGATGGGCCAGGAAACCAATCAGACTCACGAGCATAATGTTGACCAGTCATCCACTTCACAGGGAAATAACTTGCAATCAGTGGGAACTGTTGTGGTACCCATAGCAACAAATCAAGATGGCAGTGTTGTTTCCCTGGGCAATGTCGTCCCCTCATCCATGATGCTCACATCGCAAGCAGGGCAAATTCCCGTGATGTACAGCGTGTATGCATCACCATCTTCTGGACTTGTAACTGTCTCCAACCTCTCAGATGGAAGTGGAGATCAGTCATCAAGTCACGCCCATCACCTCTCAGGTGAGGCTAACGACATTGGGCAACAGTCACTACCTGGATCTTTATCACTTGCTGCTGTCCAGGTACATCAGGACATCAACTCTGGTGTGCATGCTTATGCGACACAAGCTGTTGTCACGGAGAACAGTGGTACCCAGACAGCAGATGATATTCACATTGATCATGGATCGTTAGATTCTGAGACAGGCATCGGGAAAAACGATTTATCTGTCTCTCAAACAGAAGTCTAAATTGATGTTTGAGATCTTAAAAAGCAAGTATAATGTAGTTTTAAGTTGCTTTTGTTAAAACTTTTCAAATTCGTTTCAAAATTCTGTGGAATTTCACCTTCAAGCACTGACCACCAAACCATGTTTTGGCTTCCATCAATTAAACTTCCAAACGTCACTCAAAGAGTTCCCAAAGTTGACTCTGCCCCTCAGACATGTGTTGGATCTTATGTTGGATCTGTTTCTTGCTGTCTTGACATGGCATCATTCAACTTTGCTTTCAGAAGTTTGATTGAAGGAGGCTAAAAGACAGTTTGGCAGTTAGCACTTGAAGGTGAGATTTCACAGAATTATGAAAATTGCATTAATTTTTACTTTTCTTGGTCTCAGATTCATTATCTTTGTCCAGAACATAAGAGACTAAATATCAAGTTGGTTCAGAAATTTTCAAACAAAAGCAAAATTAAACGATAACACCCCTGTGTCTAAACGAAAGTAATGATAATAATTATTATTGTTTGTTGGCAATGGTTACATCGAACACATCAAACATAAGTCACTTAAATAGCTTCTTATACCCTTAGTTTTAAGCCTGGGTGTAAATTTTATTACAAGCATTGGTGTTTAATTGGCCATCAGTAGTTAAGCCTTGGATTGCTGCTGAATCAAGCTTAAGTTTAAACCTGGAAATGTTGTAGAAACAAGCAGGGACCCAAAAACGTGAAGGTGTCATGTGAAATTTTATGGTGTGACTGTGCATTTTTGCCCTTCAATATACATTAGACCCTAATATCTTAAAAAGCAACTGTCATGAATTTCCTAGTATCTCAATGAGCAGAAACTTTTTCAGTGCTCGTCCTTAACTTTTTACCAAAGTAGTCCAAGGGCTAGTCGAGTCTAAAAATATTCTAGCCAAATGGTGTTGTTTGGTAGCCAATCATCATACTATCTCCGAAACTCTTCTATACAAGAGTCCCAGTGGCTAGTGGTTCTCAAATTTTACTAACCCAAACCAAATTTCTACTAGTTCTGGGCTAGTGGACTACCGCTAAGGTCAAGCACTGGTTTTTCCTTAGATACTGTTAACAAGTTATAACTGGCTAACAATGTTGAACAGCTGCTTTCTTAAACATCTTTTTGCTTTCCTCGTGTTTTTGAGGGGCCTTTTTGTTGAATTTATAGACATGTGACCATTCCAGTTGTTAGGGTGGAAGTTGATGTTCTGTCACCTGAATAAAAGTTGTTAACACCTGTGTTAACACTCCCAGCATAGCTGACCAACAACATCCACCAATTTGGGCTCAACATGTTGGTTGCATTTGAATATCATGTTGTGTATCGTTGTGTAAAATTTGAAATTGTGTCAAACTTATGAGCCAACAAGTTCCAAGATCTTTTTTTCTAGTGATTGTTGAAGCTTAGCCCGACAATATTACATGGGTTTGAGCACATGTTGCACAATAATTTTATTCAAAATGATGGACAAACAGTGGCTATAGTAGGTTTGTAGTAACTTTTTATTTCAGAAGATATTCCATTCCCAGTATATATCTAACATTGCTGGGGCTTTCAAACAGCCTCTAATGTTGAGTATTGTTGGGAGTGTTTACACAGGCCTTCACGGTGATACTGTACAAGAATGACTTGTGACAAGTATCAGGCAAATTTATGCTTGAGCACTCTGAATTTGAAGAAGTCTTGTTTTTTTGTGGTGGATATATATTCACTACTACCACTTGAAAAAATTAAATTACATAATATTATTGTCTTCAGTCATGTAGAAGTCTATTCATATTTAGTTGGATTTGAATGTAAATATTATAAATAGTCTATAGCTTGTACATTTCAATGACAGTACAATCAAATAAGTACCAACAAAATGTAAAATTAGTTTTTGTTACATTTTTATATCATGTACCCAAGGTTTTCCAAAAACAATAGACAAATAAAAAATATTCCACAGTTGACCACTGGATGTAGTGTCAGCTTTTTCCAGACCTTTGTATGTGGCTACAGACTGTAGATGCAACCACAATGCCATAATATAACTGTTACTTTCTCGGGCATGAAGCAACCAAGGGATAATGAGGCATGGCCTTATCAATAAAAATATTTGACAGTTAAATACTGTTCTTATTAGTAAGAGTACACTCTGCCAAGTACTCCCTTGTTTTTCTCAGTGATAGTATAGGGAGCCAGACACAGGCGTGTGTGAAGATCTTCTTCAATGACTATGTTCTTATGAGCCATAAGCAAGGAACACTCTTGCCCATAGTAGACTTAGACTGCTAAGTCCCACATGGGACTTCAGTGAACAATTATTTACATTATATTATATTATATTATATTACAGTGACTTAAATGAAGTTCCTTTGAAAGGCCCACGGCTATTGCTGGTCCTCATGTCAAGTCTGCTATTTCTAAAGCAAGGCCTTTCTCCTTTTGATTTCTATACTGTCAAATTATTCTTGAAGGAGAAGTTGAATTTCTTCAAGTGGGGTACACAGTCTGATTTCTTTCTCTGTCATTAAATCAACAATTTCCTGCACATCTTCAGACTCATAGTGTACGGAATCCATGTACAAAACCTGCAGCAAAATGGTCAATAGAGAGTTTTAACAAAGATGAAGGCAATGGTAACAACGACATGACAAACCCCCTAATGTTTAGATTTCGATTGGACATTAAGGATTACATTGTCACCAGTTGATTATAACAAACAGCTGTACTATCACAAGTCTTGGGATATAACAATAGCTAAGGCTAAAGGTGTGAGTGTGAAGCATGACTGTAGAGGGAGGGGGTGGGGAAGCAAGTGACAGGGAATGGGAGTAAATGGTATAAACATAATGAAGCGCAGATTACTCTCCCTCTAAACCTGCTCCAGACAACCACATAGAAAATTTGATCTGGTACGTGTCACTGTTGACACTTGAAGTGTAAGGTGTACTGCTGTTGTGTACCCCACTGTGATGTTGACTGGTTCCTGGGGAGGATGGGGGAGGGGGGGGGAGGGGGGGAGGTACTCCTTGGAATTCTTGGTAGGGGTGTGCTGTTCTGTTCTCTAAATCCTGACCCTAGTTCAGACCAAAATAAGCCATTTTCCACACCTGTTTTCAGACCTGATGTTGCAGTTACAAATTTTCGTACTGGCTTGGTTGTAGCGTAATTAAGCTTTGCATCAGTGCCAAAGCCAAGAATTACTGTTAAAATTCAGTTCAAATTTCTATTATTCATTTGGAGTTGAAAAGACAAATATGTTTATATGCTCGCCGTTCCCTTGAAAACGATGCCCGATTTCATACCAAAATAGTCAAATCCATACCCGTTTTCATACCAAAAGGTCTCAAAACCTTACCCTTTGGGCCAACAGATACCTATATCACTAATGATAATAGGGGAGTACCCCCAAACCCCCACCCAGGACTGGCTCCAGGAGGATTTACTTGCTTATTAGAATACTTTAACTCTCTTATAAGCTACTCTAATGCTCTAATGAGTGTGCTTACCTTAGCCCAAGGGCAATTCTGCAGCGCTTGGTAAAATGCCGACTTGACTTTGTCCCCAGCATGTTTGGACTAAAAACAGTTTGAAACAAATAAATAACACCAGTAATGTGAAGGATCGTTAATAATTGAAGAAATGGTGAGTAAGTGACCCTCAGTAATCACTGGTTGTTAGTCAGGGGTGGAGGAAAGCGAGCTCACCTCAAATTCCATGAGCATTCTCCACAATGCCACGCAATGCCTCCCTGATAAGCTAGATGTTGCTCTCTCAAACAGCGAGCACTGCCGATGAACCACACCCGTAACAGGGAGAGAAGTGACTGCAGCAGATGGGCTTTCTTGTGAGACTGCATCAAAGGGAATGGTGCACTCCATAACAGATACAAGGGACTGTGTCCGAAGATGTTCATAATAAAGAGCAAAGATCCATGGAACAGGAGTGGTAGCCTTTTGCACAGCCTTGTCAAGTGTTCTTCTTATCTCACCAGTGAGAACAGACTTTGATTCACGCTGGAGGTAGAATGACAAGAATTCAGGATTATCAGGAAACCTCTCCAGAACAGAGTGCAGAATATTTCTTGTCTCCTTGAGAGGTAGGGTCCTGGCACTGTTGCAGTGGAATTTAAAAAGCCTGATGTAAAAGCTGCAAATGAGTTCCACATCCATGTCACTGAGTCCAGACAAGCTTGACATGTCCGACAAAGCTACTGATAACACCTCATTGCACATGAATAACACACTGGAGATTCCAGTTCCCAAGTACTCAAATAAAGCACTGCAAGCTTCAACATGTACCGCTAAACTTCCACAGGCAATGCCACATTCTGAAAACCATTCTTGTTTTGTTTGGGATTCAGTTAATCCAAGAATCTCTTGGTGTAACTTTTGGAAGATTCTCCGACACTTAAGCAGTCGGACCGCAGACACTTCTGTAGTTCCTGAGTTGGAAGAGAAAGGTTGGAACTTGGCTCCTTCCGCAAACATCGCCAAAATATGCAATGCTTTCTTTTCTTTATCACTTGATAAAGGCTGAGAGAATTTTGACTTCATGTGAATACCCAACTCCAGCTCAGCATAAGATCTGTAAAACAAAATTGAAAGCTTGTTTCATGTGTAAGAACTGCTCAGAAGATGCTGCTTATAGTAATAATGTTACTGCTGGGTTCCCTGTAGAGACATAATTATTTAGGTTCGCGCATACGTGGAGGTGGCCTCTTCGAACGGGGTCCACGAGGCCACCGAGTTAAAACCTCAGTTATGTCAAGTTTTCCTTGGTTTTTTAGGTCAGTTTTAGTTCAAATTGTCAGTGTTTTCTGAAAATTCTACCGTTGTAATATCGCGGCATCACTGTGAGTCATGCTCATGGCCTTTCGTGTATTAAACGTTCAAGTTAAAGTGAATTTGTACATGGTTTGTCACCGTTTGCCACTACAAATAATAATAATAATAATACATTAATTTATTAGCCTTCCCACACGGTAGTTCGGCACTCTACCAATTGAGCCAACTGGTCAGTGGTATAGTTGCAATAATGGCCAGCATCCAGTTAAAAGTTTTAAGCAAGATTAACCTTTAACACTGACACTTACACTGTATATCTCTGTGTTTAAGTATTAAGGACAAGAGAAAAGACAATATGTTGCCTACAGTCTGTTGTGTTGTGGATCTATACCAAGTTTATCATCTGATGCTGTTCTGTCATTCCAAGGTCTGTGGTATGATAAATTATTATTATTGTTCATTAACATAAAAATATTCTTGTCTATTGTAGCCTGACTAAGATAAAGTTAATGACCTGAAAAGAGGAGCTAGGGCCATTCTTCTGCTCTGTTCATTAAGGAACATCTCAGCACCCATAATTAGAGTTGCATCAAACACTCTACGAGCTTCTTCAGTGTTACCAGACAACCACTCCATCTCTGCATAAACTTGCCACACCTGCAGATCATTCCTGAAATTTAATGGTAAATATACCAACAGTCACACTTACAATGTTTGCAGAACAAGGAAGAAGAAAAGCAACAACTAAAACTATGCCACAAGACTCATTTAATGAACTTTTGCCTAGATTACTACTCCTCACAAACCTGTTTTCTGGTTGTTTGAGGAGGCCCTTGGCTAATTTCCGTACATCTTTGTACATCCTTGTAGCTTCTGTCGATGACTGCACCTTCTGAGTGAGTTGAAATTCATACCAGAGCCATGTCGTCAGCAGGAAGCTCCTTGCTTTTCCAGCAAACACAGGCAAGCTTTGCACAAAGATGTTCCTTACAAAGGTCACAGCTTCATTTGAGGGCCACTGTTGCAAAGTGTTGTAAGAGACACCATCATTCCAGTGGTACGACTGCCACAAACCAAGACACTGGGATAATGTTGGGTTGTTAGGCTCTAGAATCTGTGATGTGTGCTCTAGTGAAGT
>OX419342.1:25071593-25081593 GCA_948470475.1 Galaxea fascicularis | reverse complement strand
TTTAGTAACCCTGCAAAGTTTCAGCATATCGGGTGTAATATCAGCTGAGAAAATGTACCGGTAAGTTGAAAAATGAAAAATTTACAGCTGTTTGTATGACTGGGGGTATACGCCATACCCCCAGTCATACAAACATCTGTAAATTTGTCAAATTTCAACTTACATCCTGATATGCTGAAACTTTGCAGCGTTATTAAAGTAAAGGTGCTCTTCCTATTTCTGGTATCAGTTTTTCATTCAGTTCAATTTTAACTCATTCAAATCCATTGCTGCCATTTTGGAGAAGGGTCTATTAATGTATGGGGCTGTGCAGAAATCTTGCCAAGAAGTTTGCTTACAGGCATGAAGGAACATCACAGTTGTAGATGCCTTCACAACTGCAATACCACCCCATGGTTACGTTGTTGCCTCAGTTGTTGCAAAAGTTACTCAACTGCGATGAAAAAAAACTTGTTCCATCGTCCACAACACTTTACAAACCCTTAAGAACTGGAACAAGAATACTTCACAAGAAACACACAAACAAACAACCAATCAGAAATTTTAGTCCTATACATGCGCAATGACTCAGCTGCAAAGACAGATATGCCTTATTATTAGGTCTGCCCAGGATTTGATGTACGTAGGGGGTAGGGTTATATAATACAAAGCGTCTCTGTGTCCGGCAGCCGGACAGAATTTTCAAAATACTCGGTGTACGGCAGTCCGACCTTCTTTACTTTCAGGGTAGATTATGCCAATTAGCTTAGGGATTAGGGCTAGGAGACAAGAAATATGGACGTTTATATTTGGTAATCACCGATATTAAACTCATAACACGAGAAAATGTCGACTGCCGGACCCCGAGTGTTTTGAAAATTCTGTCCGGCTGCCGGACATTTAGACACAGGCTATATAACACACGAGTTTGAAACTCACGTTTATACCTTTTTCAAAGTCCGCAGTGTGCTCTTCCACTTTGAAAGAGGCACAAGGAAAAAGTAGGCTTCCAGATACTCTACCGGGTCCACTATTAGACTCAAGTATGGGAAATAATGTCTGTTTTGAAGGACGTTTTGGCTCCAATACGTTCTCACTTTCGTCCGCCATTTTCCCCCAAATTTTATGTCATACATACAGTACTCGTTGATCACTGAATCGCGGGCGCAAGAAGAGTCTTCCCGTCCCTCCCCTCCCCGCCTCACCTAATTCACTTTTGACCGAGGACCAAGCGCGGGAACTCGAAAAGAGCGGGAAACATTCACTGCTTCAATGTCAAGTTCAAGTGTCAAAGAGTGTCAAAGGGCTTGCGCTGTAGACGGCGCAGTTCTTATCTTCTCCGCTATTAAATATGCGAACAACTCGCCTTTTTTGTTTCAAGACAGCTCGAAAACAAGTTAGCAAAGAGGCGGAAAAAGTCCCCAAAACAGAGGAAATGGGTAACCAAGGTTCTACCAAAAACCGGCAACGGAGAAGCTGGAAAAATGATGCCAAAACGGAAATAGCGAAATACGGTTGTCCACGAACTGAGAAAATAACTAATGTGAAGCCAGAAGTTGCAGTATTGAAAAGAAGAAGGAGTTACAGTGAATGTGATAGTTTGACAAACGAAAGACAAAATTCGTGCAAGAAACTAAAAGTTAACCAGTTTTACTCGGATTACTGCGGACGAAACTCATTTATGGCAGCATTTTTCAGGCTACTTGGTAAGTTTACCATTTCGGATACCATCCAAAGTCCTTTATTTGGGTTTCCCTAAATTGTTCATGGCTCAGGCAACGTGTTTAGAAAATGCAAAGAAAACTTGTTTGTTTAGGTTAAGCCTACTAAAGCTAATTAAAACTCGCAAGACCAAAAATTTTTCTTCGTCAATAATGCAGATGATGATGTCATTCAAGATTTTCTTTGGATGGACAGTTGTGCTATTATATCAGACAAGGTGAGCCAATATCAAGCTTATTTTGCTGGCTCAATTTCCCAGCCTCTCGTTAACTTTGCTTTTTTATCAACAACGAAATCCTAAACAAATTGTATCTCTTGCTTCTGTTTGCGTTCTTGTAGTACCTTCTGGCAATGGTTTACACATATTTTAGGAGAGCAGAACTGGGGCGACGAGAATATAACAGAATGAATTTTTTCATAGCCCTGTGAGTAACTTTTAATTAACTAATCCTTTTTCCTGACTTTTTACGGTTTTCAAATTCTGATACTTGCCGTTTTACTTCTAGATACCTTGCAAATGACATGGAGGAGGACGAGGAAGAAGAAAAATACGACATCTTTCCTTGGGCTTTGGGGAAGAACTGGCGAGAATTTTATCCAAATTTTCTTCGCAAAAGAGACATGTTTTGGAGGAAGATCGGTTACCGCGCTGTTGTCAGTAAGCTAACTTGTGATGAGGTAAACAAGCTAAAATTGTCGGGGAACAATTTTCAGTGAGAGTTTTTCTAGCCTGTCTGTCCGTTTTAGGCCGTTTTATAAAATAAACGCTATCTCCATTTTGAGTCTATTTTCAAAAAGCAAATTGGATAGTTTTAGTTGGCCTTGAAATGTTGAAAAAAAATCTCACCATTTTCGGTCTGTTGATCAATTTTTTTTCACCAAGAAGGGCAACCTTTTTAAGAACAATGATAAAGCTAACTTCACCATTATCGTGGTACTGATCCCACTGTATCTTATATCACACATTCAATTCAATTTATGAATTTTTCATCAATGCCAGGGAGGAAATTATGATGGAATTACACATCCAGTTCAACTGGGGTATTTTCTCGGGGATCAAGATATCTTGATACCGGCCGGAGTGCCTTGAACGTTAAAACGTAGGCGTGAATTAAGCACATGGAGCTGTCCCCCCTCGCTATATAAATTTTAAGTTTTATACTTGTAACGAGGATTTTCGCACCTCTCAGAGGCTTTCCATTTATAAACTCAAAAAAAGAACGTGTTCGCCAAAATCCTTTTTTTCTCTGTTCTTTCCAAAAAGATCATGTCTATCGTATCAGACCATCCAATCTGGCGACGCACAAGACGCAATCACCACGGAGGAGCTTGGAGGGACTACATGAGGGACACCACTACTTTGTGCACAAGCCCTAGAGGTCCTGGAACTGCTCCATTTCAGTGCTCCAAATGCGAAGCCCCTGAAGTTGAAGTTAACTCGCCCATGATGACCTCGGACTACTACAGCTGTTCATCACAATCTTCTGAGGATGAGAATTTTAATTCAAGTTTTAATATGCAAGGTATAAATTAAGTACGGTTTTATTGAAATGGGACTCAACTCAATTTCCTCTTTTGGGGCTGCAAAAAGCTCCATCAGTGAGAGTTGCGGAAATCCGGGTCTGAAGTAGTTTGCCGTTTTTTACTCTGAATCCACCACCTCAAGTTCGGTATTCTTTACAAACAATATGTTAATCAACTTTTCTTTTCTCACCAGATCTTAAACATGTGCTCCAAAGAAGCAACAACAAAAGGCAGTGCTTTGATAACAGGAAGTGAAGTTTGCCTATGTTGATTGGCAGATTGGTACCCTTGTAGATTTTGATAAAATCTCTTGGGCTTTTCCCCAGCTGTCGTAAAATTATTAACAGTGTAAAATTAGGATGATCTCGGTTTTGTTTGAACTGGGCATCATGACACTATGTAACTTTCTATTTGCATAAAATAATCAAGGCATGCAGGCATGTTCAATGATCAAAAAAGGTAAACCAATTCCACTAAAGAAAATTGTTAAATCAGTTGGGCCATCCCCATAAAATGTTTCGTTTCCCATCCATTCCCATTTTTTTGGAAAAGCAAAAAAAAAAAATTCAGAATCACTTGTAAAGAAGCAAGTACTTTAGTTTACAAGCACACGATCTTGTCTTATTAACATCAATTGTCTTAAATTATCATCGATACTTCGTTTTTGTAGCCTTTTTAGACATTTGGTGGTCCTGTTCCTGTTCTACCATCTGATTACGAACGGAAGGACCACGTAACCAAGCCTTTGTACTTAGCAGCCCGGCCTTCACTGGCACTCGGAACCCTTCATGTGTTCATTCCTTTCTTTTTTTTTTTTTGCCCGACCGACCGACCCACCTTCATGAGAGGGAGGGCGATGGGAAACGAAACATTTTATTGGGATGGCCTTACAAAAATTTAGATTACACTTTACTTTTAAAAGATAGTTTTCTTCGCTTTTCTTTTCACGCTAATTATTGTTTTCTTTAGCTTAGGTGGTGAAGCTTTAATTTATTGGTAGTCTTTATATTATCAAATTAAACTTGTATTTTTAGAATTTTTATCTGATTTATACCAGGCAGTTTGCCCAAAGACAATACATTTGTCAATTGAGGCAACGATCACTGTGTCCGAGGCATTCTTGAGAATAAATATCAGTATTTGACGTAAGTTCATTAATATATTTACCCCACTGAAGTAGAGATTCCGACAAGTGATTAGCCTGACTAGAGCAGGTGACAAAACATAAAATGTTTGGTTTGCTATTCGTTCTCGCCGGGATAAATACAAAAGAAGACAGACAAGGAAGCCGTGCTTAAATTTTACGCCCAGCTTCTTTGTCAGCTTCTGGTTTGGCCAGTGACTGACTGGATTGAGGTAAGAGTATTTTCGACTGACAAAATTTTGAGTGGAGATTAGATAGTGATCTTCCTTCAGGGTGCTTGCACATTAAAATAAACCCGAAGAAACTTTCAGACATGATCGAATTCGTTTGAATAAGAAGAAAGAAACTGAGACCAGGCGATCATCTCAGGTTATTTTCTTGAACAATAGGTTGAACGTGGTAGTATACGATTGATTAAAAACACAATGGCTCCTCAGAAGCTCATAGAATCATCAGATCCACTGCAAGATGTTGCTAACTGGAATTCTATTGCCGGTTTTCACTGTCACACCTGCACCATCATCCAAACCATTCAACAAATAAAATCAAGAATCAAAGAGATAAAAGAAGATGAATATTCAAACAGTCTGGGAAAGATTCAAGTCTGTACAATGTTTCTTATAGAAGATATTGGAAGAAAAGTTTTCCTCAAATTTATAAGGCTTTGTATGGAGACACCATGTTTGTGTCCCTCTGAGGGGCACAAATATGGCGACCGGAACCAAACAAAAACATATGTCATCGAGTTTTGCTTTAAAAAGCCTGTAGTCGTCTTCTGAGGGCTCATAAACATCCATACGGCTACTTATTTTCATTCAAGGAGTGTTCAGATTGCAAAATCTCACCGGATAAGTCACTTTTTTAACCTACGTGACCGCATTCTCGGACGCCAGTTTAATATTGTGTCACGCAAAAGCTCAGAAATTCAACCGTGCTTTATCACAAGACGAGTAAGTAAAGTAAAGTAAAGTAAAACCTTTATTTAAGTGTCGATTTGTTTAGCCTCATAAGACTAATTGGGGACACTAATTAAGATACACCTATAGAGAATTAAATATTTACAGGGAAATGATTAAAATTACGGGAAAACTTATATACAAGATATAATTAAAAACTTAAAAACTAAAATTTTCCTATTGACTACACAGATTACAGCAATTGCTGTTGTTAATTACTATCTCGTCAAGGTTTAGTTTTCTTATTTCGTTTATGAAGATGCGTAGACTTGGTGAATCCCTCTGATTTTCATTAAGTTTCGACCATAAAAACGGCCCAAGATATCTGACAGAGTGCTTGCCATAACGTATAGTGTCAAAACGTGGTAATACAAAGTCACTGTTCCGTAGCGAGTGTGCAGAGCCTTTGCGGAGAAATAGTTCAGAAACACAATCGGGTACAAGGCTATGCTTGACTTTGTACATAAGTACAGTGATATCCTGAAGCCGTCTATTATATAAAGATGGTATATCAGCACGCTTTAGGAGTTCTTCATAAGTAGCAGAGTTGGATTTGTATATTACCCTTAGGGCTCGTTCTTGTATTCGTTCTAACTTTCTATTGTCCGATGATTTGCAAAAATGCCAAGTTAGATGACAGTAAGTTAAATATGGCAGTATAAAAGATTTATACAGTAGTAGCTTGGCCTTGCAGGGTATTAGGTTCCGAAGACGCGAGAGTACTCCAACTTTCTGGCCTGCCTTAATACATACTTTGCTGATATGCTCGGTGAAGTTGAGATTTTCATCTATATGAACTCCGAGTAGTTTGATTAATTCTGTGTTTGCAATATCAAGATCGTTTATACTCAGAAACCCTATCAAACTGAAAATTGGTAAAAAGATAAGTCTTCAGCTGTTCCAATTACTAACTAAACCAAAATCTCAAAGGGATTGATGATTCCTTATTTTTTAATCTTTATGACGTCATGTGAAAACCGCGACTTTTCAAAACTTCCGTCCCGAAAGGATCCCGAAAGTCGACTTTGAGCTAGGAGTAACCAGCGGCGATACCCATCTTCCCAGTAGGTGCTTCATATCTGTTATACAGCCACATAAATGGCGGCAGAGAAGGTTTTTTTCCTGTCTTTGCGGTCTGATCCAGAGGTGAACTGCATATTTTACGTTGATTAATTAAAGCGGTTTTCGGATGGTGAAAGAGAAACATCGATGAAGATCTGTTCAAGAAATGAATCTGGTTGACTGTTCTTCCATACATGTGATCGCTGCATTTTTCATTGTGGCTTGCGTTTCCACAGGAACGTTCTTCAAACCGTCGGAGGAAACATACCTTCCAAATTACGACTTCTACCTTAATATTTCAAGGATGAACGAGTGTCTTCGCCATATTTCTGCTCATTATTCAGAATTTATAGAAATGGAATCGAAGTATCGATCTCGTCTGGGACTTTCTCAATACACTCTTCACATCACGAATTTCTCACTTGATGCTAAAGGCAAGAAATCAATGGACAGGAGATCAAGGCTTTTGCTTTCTTATGGCGAACACGCAGCTGAGTTTTTTCCTGTGCAAAGTATGTTTTATTTACTTGAAAATATCACTCGGGGCTTCAATTTGCCTTTGTGGACGTACGGGAGAAATTTTACCCGGTTCGTACTCAACAATTTTGATTTGTATATGGTGACTATTGTAAACCCAGATGGAAGGGTGATCATCGAAAGAACTAAGAATCATTGCTGGATAGGGACAGCCAACGAAATTGATCTTAATTCTGATCTCCAACACGGTCTTGGTGATGGAAAACCAATTAGAATTATAGCAGGTTTGTTTACTTTCTGATTTGATTTTTTCAAGATAAATTACTTTAAATTAATTAATCACATATCACTCTCCTGCTGCGTTTTATTATATTGGTTTCATTTTTTACTAACGGATAAATTTAAATAAAACCACTAGAATAATTATTGGCATATAGGTTTCATCATTAGCATATGCAGCTAAGAGAATAAATATCTTCCTCTACAGTATTTAGTATCTGAGGTGAATGTACACTTTGATTTGAAATTATTGTCATCGTCATATCTCTTCGGCCATTAACACACACAAGGCTTTGATTCTCTCCCTCTACGCATTTTGATCTGCAGCCAGAGTACATTTGCCCAAGACTGCCACCTGGCTGCCCGTCTTTAATCCTCTACCATTCTCCATGTTGTTTTTGGTTGTTAATTACCAAATGCAGAACTCAGAGCTTAAACATGGAGAGGGTGTTTCATCAAACTTAGTGAGTCTTATTGAAACTGACTGCGCATAGTATATAGTAAGGTGATTAATTTTCCTATAGAATTCCTAGGGGAAATCCCTGGACCCCCAACCCTTAAAGACAGCCTTGACTGAGGGAAACAAAATGCTGTCATCCTTAGGCTAGGAATTATATTTCTCCTCTCAGTCATTTGGTTTGATCAAAATGTCCCAAAATGGAAGCTACCAGGAGGTTATAAAATAAATGCATGTCAAAAAGCTGCCGCAAACTGACCAGAAACTTTGCACTGTGTGGTGACGTACAGCACTCAGCAATGTAAGCTGATTGCAACAGGATAAACTAACAGTGTGAATCAATGTTGAAGAAATGGTATGAATTATTTGGCAAGAAGCTCCTCTGGACCATGATGACTGAAACATCCTATACCCAGGAGTACTTAAACTGGAAATTAGAAGCAATTATTTTGATAACACGAACAGTACCAACTGAAAGTAAATCATCAGCTGTTAGTGTCAGACATGTAACCCAGAAGCTGCAGATTCAAGTCTCACTCTGACCACTAGCTGGAGTTGTTTTTTCGGGTTTATCCCCTTAATGCCACCCCTAGCTTAAAATAGCCAAATGGCTGGTCCTCCTCATTTGTGGTTAACTTAGCGGCTTATTGGGCAAAATGTTTTCTTTTACCTTGGTTTATAAATTAGAAACAACCCATAATTAACAACACCACCTTGCCATATCCACCATGCAATTCAGATGATTAATAAGATAAATGTTAAATTTCCATAGATACTGTGGCCAGTGGTTCTGAAACAAGCAACAGATGTATGACAGATCTTATTCTTTTTTTTTTTTTTTGATAGGAAAGGTTGAAAAATCCCCTTAAAAGTCACCAAATTTAATTTATTTTTACCCTATGATAAATAATAATCCTTAGTTTACATTTAGAGCTAAGCTCCCTTCAAGATGGTTTTTTTTTATTTTCTTCTTATTCTTTTTTTTTTCCTGTTTGGTTGATGGAATAGACTAGTATGTAGTTTAATATTACAGTGAAAATGTCAAACAATAAGAATCTCTGAAAAGTAATAATCTTGAATCGAAAGAGTTATCGTGATGTTATTATCTTAGATTTCACATTTTTAATTTAAGAGTATTTTTAACGGAAGATAAGTTACCTTTCTGTGGAAGGGTGGCAGGTTGAAGGGATCCTCGCCCAGAGCAGATAGTTTAAAGTACTGCTTTTCTGCACAGCTCTGTTGTTTTATCGTACTTTAAACATGTGTATTCAGAATTATTGGCAAATGCAATTGGAACAGGGAGAAGTTATTAGCAGACCAGGGGCGCTTTTCATTTACACAATCCACCCAGGTGGAAATTTTAGGTTTAAATATTCAATGCTGCAGCTTGTCCAAACACAAAATGGATAAGCCACAAAATGTACTAGTATCAGTTGGAAAGCTAAGAAAGAACAGAAAAAGTGCATTGATTAAGCCGATGGTCCATAATTTCTGAAACGTTCTTAAAGCCATGGTATGTACCATTTGATGTTCCAACCAGAATTTCCAGATTTTCCGTGTAAATGGAAAGCGCCCCAGGAATACCTTCTTTAGAGAGTTGAGAAGGACGTAAAAGAATTGATAGGAGGGCAGGGATAGATAGGCTAAAAGGTCATGTTTTAGTGTGTTATCTAGATCTCTTCATGGCAGCTTTGGTCTCAAATATCATAAACATCTACTAGGTACTGACCCTAAATATTGACTTCAGTAAAATCATGTTTGTTTTAATGTCTTCTTTTTTTTCAGAACCAGAGTGCAGGGTTATAAGGGAACTAACCTCTCTTCGACATTTTGATGCCTTAATCTCTTTTCATTCAGGACAAAGGAAAATATTTTTTCCAAACACTGGTAAACTTTAAAAGCTAGAAATTTGAAGATTTTATAATGAATATTGTCACACCACCACCAACAGATGATATCAAGCCCTTCTTCTGATCACTTTGCCATTCTTTGGTGCTTTTATCTTTTACCCGCCACATTGGAGTGACATACTAGTTTTAAAATAATACAATTTGTGGTATGAGATGTAAGTTTTGTATGATGAGCTAGAAACTCTTTAAAATTCATGTAATAAGCTCATAAAATTATTACTTCATTGTGACATCAAAAATAAACTTTAGCAACTGACTATTTTCTGCAAAATGACCACCTTGGCGCTGCGTTCAGGGCAGTTCGTCATAATGTGGTCTAACATCATAGTTATTACACTCAACCTGAAACTGTAGTTAAATTACATGTGACCTACAACTAACAGGCAAGTTCTATTGACAGGGAAAAATACGAAGGTTTCTGAAGACACTGATGTGGAATACTTGGCATCTCTCATGTCCTCATCTATGCAGTCACAGTATTCAGTTGCTC
>OX419342.1:25029093-25066593 GCA_948470475.1 Galaxea fascicularis | reverse complement strand
TCAAATTTTATGGAAACCCCTGAATAATATGATTGAAACTTTGACTCTTTTACAATATCTATTATTTTGAACCTTGTTTTAGAAGTAGCTAGAATGGGTCATTATAAATTAAAAACAAAAAAGTTAACTAGGTGGAAAATGTTTGAGGTTGGCTGGAGTGGGTGAAGATATGGCAATGGGGCCAGAAATGAGCTAGAAAAATCTGGGGACAGTGGGTGACAGACAGATTGTGTACACAGTGTGAGAGCATAATAAAAGTCTCTCTCTCAAAAAAAAATTGTTTTAGAGGGGGGAGGGGGGGGGGCACTTAGCTAAGTATATAATTTTATTTGTACATACCAGTCATTGTTGTAAATCTTAACCAGAATTTGTACTTGAGATGTAAATTTTTACGATTTCTAAGTAATATTAGGGTTATTACTAATTAAATTTTTCTTAAGCATTGTACTGGTAATATGCAGCTGAAAATGTTATATTGATATCTGTGCAATATAAGTTAACAAGTATCATTGTATGGCTGGTGCTTGTAGCCGATATAACATGCACTCTGATTCACTGAATGCTAGGGCAGTATTCTTCTTGCACCCATCTGGGCTGAGTTGCTCAAAGAATGGTTAGCGCTAGTACAGGTTAAATACTGTGACAACCTTAGGTTTTAATACCACTTAACCAATGGTTACACTAAACCACTCTTCGAGCAACTTAATTTAATAATCCAATCAAGAGAGGACCTCCAAATACAAGCCTTTTGCTTTTTTGTGGTCACCTCAATACCAAATTGTAATTTGTTTAAAAAATGTTATTTTTAACTTGTAAACATAGTGTCAGATGTGGTGGTAGATAACCTTTCTAACCTTGGGTGTTTGGTCTTTATGAGAAAATTTCAAACCACTACCTTGCTGTATTGACCTCGCAATACAGCAAGGCGTCAGTTTGAGAATTTCCGGTAAAGACTGAATGTTTGAAGTTAATAAGTAGTTATTATGAAACGTGAATTATTAATACAGACAGCTTCTATAGAGAAGTACTTTAAATATTCCTGCTTCTAATGCCTATTTATTGGTGTAGTTACTTACTGGCCTTTTCCTTTTGATTGGCTGTGTTCCCTGGGCATTTGCCTCGGAGTCGCTGCCTGTTGTTTTACTGTGCTGCACTAGAGGCTCAACAGACATGTCTCCTGAGACTGGCTCACAAGGCCCTGAAAGATCATTGCATCAGTCAGTGATAACTTGACCAGCTTATAATTCAATCAACACCCGGCCTGTCCCTCTCTTTTCACAAAGATAGTAAATTATCAGGAGAAAGATGTACAGGAATAATTTAGGTTCATTTTGTTTTAATCAAACTTTTTCGTCACAGTAAAGATGAATGGCACCTGAAAATGATCACTGCGTAAAAATAGCGGAAACGATCGCGCGTATATTGATGGCGAGTGTTTGTTTACCTTTGTTTTTTAATTCATCCTCAGTTATAATTTCTTCCAAAATAGAAAGCAATTCTTCGTCAGGCTCCGCGTTATCGCCTTTTTGATCGAAGGAGTGTTGGTTTTCCATAAGGAGTTCTGGTAACTGTTCTGGCACTAAGCCATCTTGGTTGTCATTGAACTCCGGTAAAATATCTCCCGGCCATTTGTCGGTGTCGGGAGAGGAAAGCAAGGGGAAACTGTCATCTGCGTATAAACTGAAAAAAAAAAAGAAAGAAAGAAAGAAAAGGCATCAACAAATTCAGTTATAGACAGAAAAATATAAGCTTATGTCTTAGAAAAATATTCTTGCACTGACTATCCTAACGTGGCTGAAAGTAATATTGCCCAAAAGTTTGGAGAGAAAAGATACGAAAAGTTTACAAGGGAGAATTACCTGTTTGCATCTTCACTGTAGAGATATTTTCGAATGAGCTCGCCTATAAAATCTTCCTCAACTCTTTGATCCTCACCGAAAATATTGGGAAAACCGCAGTTCACTTCCTCCATTGCAGAAAATGTTGGTATGCATAGACAAGATTTTACTTCAGTTTCCCGCCAAAATGAGCTGCTGCCGCGATAGCCGTGACGTCACGGAAGGCGGAGCTTTGGTTTTGAAATGAACAACGTCAGTCAACGGTCAGCATGAAAACCGCATGGTGGAGCTAAACTTTATAGCTATAAGTTGTTTTGCAGAGCTACAAGTTTCCGAGGCCGCTTTGAAGTCTTTGTTTTTCTTATATGGAGGAAGAGGAAGCATTGGCTTTCCCAGTGCATTCTCCAGTTGACGAGAGCATACAGGACACTGGTGGAAAACCATCGCCAGCGCTGCAAGGGGCTTGCATGATGCGTGAAGAGGCGTCAGCCAAAATCGTCGAAGAAATGACAAATAACAGTTCCATGGACTGGCCTATGAGTCTTCAGGTCAAACAGGAACAAAATGATAACGATGTCTGGTAAGGAAGGTTATCCACTTACAGTTCTGTTAAAAAATGAAATGTTCAAACCGTTTAACCTGAAGCTAGTGATTTGTCATTTGATTTTCCAAAACGAAGAAGATATCTTGTTTATTTCATTTTCTAGTCTTGCAAACAGTAATTCCGTGCACTGGCCGATGGACGTTCAGGCAAAACAGGATCAAAGCAAAGACGATGACAGGTAAGCAAAGTCCTTTTTTTTTTCTTTTTGTTGTTGTTGTTTAGCCCTTATTTGTATTTTTTTTTTTCGGTAATGAAACGTTGAAGCTGTCTTCGGAATGGCTTTGTCAATTCATGTTGAAAAGCAAAAAGAAGTCTCGTTCATTTCCTTTCCTTTAGTATGCCGAAAGGACCGGAACTGGATCAATGGTTTGAGAATCAGGCATTGTCAGAAGCTGTGAGTTCTGTTAATGTGGATCAGATGGACCCTCAGAATCCCTCGATCCATGAAATACTGGAAGCAAGTCGCTTGAACAAACATAAGGACATTTTGCAACTTCTTGGTAAGAGTTCCATATTTGAACTTGCGGCTTCTGTCATACATAGGACTTGTACGCCTAGAAAACAAGTTGTTTAAAAATAACTTTAGACGTTAAGCTAACTCATAGATTTTTTGATTCGGCGTGTTATTAAGTTTTACTAAATAAGTTGAAAACGTTGAAAGTAAGCTTACTTTAAAGGGTGAATTAAGCTTATTGAACAAAATCGCATTTTGAGTTAAGTCTAGTAATTTGAAAACGTGCGACCTTAATTTTCACTATGCAGTATATTTATAAACAGCAAATTATGAAGTTAACAATAGCATTTCTTGTGCCTGGTTTGGTTTCAGATGAAATTGGTTCGAGTGATACATCTGTTTTGGGGGGACATTATTGGCAAGAAGCGGGATGCAACCAATTTACCGCGCAGAGCACAGCCAGTTACCCGATTAGTAGCACGGAGGAATGCCACCAATTCAATGACGGACAGCCTTTTCGGAACTTCATGGAACCTTTACCGTTCGTTGCATCTTCATTAGCCGTCAGCAGCTGTAGTTTATTACAACAAGAAGGTACTGTTTGGACAGGACAGAATGCTACAGAATCAGGACGAGGGCTCGCGGTCGAGTGTATTCAAGCAGGAGAAGCGTTTTCCATAGGTCGCTCAAGCCAAGAACTAAGGGATTTGAACGACGAAATAGTAAGTGGACCCAAGCAAAAAGCATAGACATTAGTAAAGTACAATCATATTAGTTTCCCGAAAATCGCCTATCCAACGACAAGAATGGAGTTTGCTAATTGCCCTGTTCTTTGCTGAGTAAGTGGAAGACTTCCTACAAAATTTAGCACCATTTGAAAGAGCTTGTTTGTCTCCTTACTTCGTAGAAAAAACAAGAAGAGAAGAAACGTAAAAGAAGAGAGAGAAATAAGCAATGCAGCAGAGAATTTCGCAGAAAACAAAAGGTAAGGGAACAACTGTTGACAAGAGGCAAAGCTGAGAAGGAACAGGTATTGATGGAGCGACACAGAAGGGTGGAGAAGACGACAAAAATTCTTATCAAAATCGCAAACAGCAGTGGAGTGTGTGAGAAAGGGCGAGCCATTATCAATATGGTGGCCAGCTTGATCAACAAAGAGAACATTCCACACGGTAAAACTAAAGGGAAGTGTGATATAGCTCCTGGCAGCCTTGTTTGTAGCTACACCAAAACACAGGGATTCTAAGACCTCAATGCTTCTTGTATTTGTAATCGAGAAGTTGAAATTGTCCACCGAGACACTAAAATTTCTCCCACCATGTGGTGATTAACTGAACAAACTACAAGCAATCACCATTTACCAACCTTGTGAAACAATACTTGTACTTAACTATTAAAGGGCTCCAAGCAAAGACTTCTAAAGGAAATGTAGGCTTTTTGGTTGAACATGCGATGCTCTTAACTAAGAGCCCTCTCTGATATTGTGAGAATATATTTGCCAATTTGTGCAGGGGCACTTTGGTAGTGTAAGAGTTTAGGATGATCCAGTATTCATATTTCAGTATTGACTACAGATTGCTGTTTGTGTTGTGATGTAACATAACAATAAGTAAACAAACTATCTAATACTTTTCATCAATAATACTAGACAACCTTTCCCCAATACAAGTTAACTGTCACATTACCTTTAATCAAGTCTTTTGGAGGTATTTCTGGACAAAAATATTTTGGGCATTATTGAGGCAAACATTTTTAGATGAGTTGGGCATTTATATCAAGCTGGCATTGGTTTAAAGCAAAGATAAATTGCAAAATTGAATTTATTTTACAGAATCAAATGAGGATATAAATGTAGTAGAAAGAAATAGCTGGTCTATTTCAAGGTCTTTTAAAATTAAAATTTTCAATGTTATTGTGTTATGGTTGGATCTCAATAACCAAGCGTCCCACATACCGGAGCGTATCATTCTGTGTAACTTAACAAGAGAAATCTGAACAAAGATTTTTAACCCTGAACAGATTTAATTTGCTGCTCCTGAAAGTTTAGGTTATTGAGATTCAAGTTTAATTTTCTTTGTTGGAAAGCTTCTTTTGTTTCATTGGATTTAAACTTAAGTCCATGAATAAAATAATATTGTTAACAGTTTATGTTTTTGTTAGAAAAAAATCAAACTGTGTTACTATACGGTCAACAAAAAAGAAAAAAGAACAGAAATTGTGTTGCCGCCAGTTGAAAGCAAAGAATAGTTTGGAAATCAAGTTAAAACAGATTACTGTTAACTGTTTTGTATTGTTTGCACAGCACCTTGTTAGTAGTGGCTAGTAACAGTCTGAAAAAAATATTTTTGTTTATAACAAGTTAATAAAAATCATTGTTGGCAAATGAGTGAGAGTCTTATGATGCACAACTGTGGTTCTATTTGAACCATCAGGACAATACTTTTCTCAGCCTGCATATGTCTACAAAAATATAAACAAAATGAGATTTCATTTGGATAAAGATTTCAAATTTTATTTTCAAAATTGGAAATTTAAAACTAAAAGGAAACTAAGGGTAATTACTTACTCTTTGAAAATCATAATGGTGGAAATGGTTTTATGATAATTTAAACATAGATTACTACTATTTTCCTACAAAGCCCCACACTAATGCCCTCTTCAGGAACAATGTAATTTCCAGCCTGCTCTTCTTTGGCTGGATCCAACTCGTTCAGGTTTGCATTACTATTCTTCACACTCTCTAGAGACCATACAGCTGCATGTCTTGATTTGCCGTGCTTAGCACATAAGTAAATATGTTGTGCTTTGCAGCTGTGTGGTAAGATAAGTTCAGGAGATGGAATTATATGGAATAATGTGGGTATATCAGTGTCTTGCATGGAAACTGTAAAATCAAAATTATTGGCCTGAAGTTCACAAAGGAAACCTAAAAGAAAAAAGAAAAAAAACAACTTGTTACTGGCATTGAAAATATGTGATATAACTTTAAACTTATGATCTATAAAATCTTTTGACTCACACAAAATTGATCCACACACATCACGTGACTAAATATGCCCCAGCTAAAACTGTGGAATATCCAGTGAAATTCCCCAAATGCGTGTTGCAAAAAATATTTTAAGGCTAATAAAGACAAGTCTCCATTTGGCTTTGAAAATATCTTCAAAGCTCACAGTTGTTCACTTCTCAGAACAGATATATCTGTGGACAAATATCCATGCCTATTTTTGCGCCAAATGGAGCCAGAAAATTAAACAAAACCATAACATTGCAAGTTAGGTACATTGCGGCACAAGACGACAAATGTCACAAAAGCCCAACTTTTTAGTTATTCCATGTATAGGCCACACCCTCATTTTGCCCTGACTCTTTTGGAAAAACATGTGCGGCTTATACACATGCGAAAACGGTATGTATGCCAAATGAATCAAACAACGATACTATTGCAATAAAAAAAAAGCTTAAAAGCATCAGGCTACAACTAGGTTCACTTTCAAGACTCTGGAATTGGAATGGGAATTTGATGGCATCTTTGTAATGAACTGACCTGTAACAAGAGCCCAATGTGCTCTGTGTCCATTTTCCATACAGGGCTCATGGTTTTTATCAGCATCATATGGAACCAGCACAGCTGATCCCCTTAGTACTTCTGATATAACAAAATTACTGTCCTCAAATCCATTACTTATCACAAAACATTCAAGTCCAAAAAATTCGTTGCCAAGTTTGGCAAGGTTTTCTGCTGAGTACATTTCACCTTGATGTGAAAAGCCTCTCAATTGTGCTAATTTCAGCAAGCTGTCTAATTGCTGTTCTTGCTTTGCTGGATGTGTTGATGTATCTTCACCTGTATGTCTTTGTACTAAATCTCTTGCCATGCACAGAGCAGATAATCCACACCTAACAAGGACAGAGCAAAAAAAAAAAGAAAAATTAACCAGTTCACTGGAAACAAACAGTAATGTTATTGTGTAGTAATCCTTTTGCATTTTATATGATTGAACAGATGATCTCCAAACATGTTACTGTGTCATAGCTTGAACTGGCCGGTACTCCTGGCCTCAGATGGAATTCTTAACTTACCCCATAACCAAGCCAATTGACAGACATAAAATTTTAAAACAGTTTTCATCTGGCTCTGTAGCACTGATCAAGTTTTTCTTTTGAGAAGGGAATATTATCTTTTTTTAGCCTGTGCTGAACATGGACTAAGATTCTGGTAAATGCCAACATGTTCTGTCTGCACCAGTCAGGCTGGGGATAACTCTGCATTCGCCATTATGCACTTAGTCAATGTAAATCCCTACCTCCCCCAACCCGGGAAAAGGCGGGGACTTGGACAAGAAGTCTGAGCAAATGGACAAGAGCAACTGAACAAATGCTAATGTCCTCACTTGTCCCCACCTACTGGAGAAAGTATATGCCAATTAAGCCATATCATCAATCACAAGAGGAAAGGATACTGAAAAGAAATTCCCTGGTTTGGATACCGAAGTAGCAGATGTCATCCAAGACCCAGTGTACCAGGCACTATTGAGTGTCTAATAGTGGCTTTTGTCACCGCTAATGTCCTGCATTGCCTGGGTTGGGTTGAGCGGGGATTTTCATTGACTGGTGCATTATATTACTTCTAGGAAATGGGGCCAGGGGTCAGAGTAGGATAGGAGGCTTGCCATGGGGTATGTACTACCCAGTCAGTGGCATTAATAGTTGATTGTTTTTTACACTAATAATACACTTGAAAAAATTTCTCAGTTCTGATTGGCTGAAATGGAGTGCATTTTTCGTTAAGACAGTGCAGAAACGTTAAACACAGTGCAAATTTACAACGAAGATTTCCGAAGTTAAAACAAAGAGACTGCCGGAGGCCATCCAACGCATTTCGAAGACCCGCGAAGATTGTGTGACACCCTCCGAAGATTGTACGAAACCTTCCGAAGATAGACCGAATGCTTCCGATGATTTCCCGAACACTTCCGAAGATTTCCGAAGACTACCCGAACACTTCCGGTGATCTCCGGATATTTTCGAAGCTTCTCCAAGTTTCGGAAGATCAAGGGCAATGCCTTCTGCGTACCTCAGTAGTCAATGTATGGGCTGAAGCTTTATAAGTGGTCTATTTTTTCAAGTGTATTATTAATAAGTAATCACATTTTTTTTTCTCGTGCAATTTGGAATAAATAAGCACTTGTAAATTTTTTCAAAGACCACAAATTGC
The DNA here is from genome assembly GCA_948470475.1 of Galaxea fascicularis. NCBI lineage: Eukaryota > Metazoa > Cnidaria > Anthozoa > Scleractinia > Euphylliidae > Galaxea > Galaxea fascicularis. The sequence continues at coordinate 25,058,479 of OX419342.1, read as the reverse complement.
ACTCGCCCTACGGGCTCGTGCAATTTTGTTGGTCTTTGAAAAAATTTACTCCAAATTGCACTCGGAATCATGTGATTACCTATACAAATACACCAGCAGGTCAGCAGTAAAGTGCAACATGCAAGTGATCCCTGGGGCACTTACCATTTACACAATCCATCCGGGTGGAAATTTTAAGTGTAAATATTCAAGGAAGTGTCTAAATGACTGGCAGCCGGTCAAACTCCGGATTCGACTTCAAATCACTATTATGGTCTTCAGTCCGATTCGTGCTCCCTTTCAAGGGCTTTGTTTTGCTTAGACTTGGTACTACGGGGAGATTTAGTGTGTTTTGGGTTAGGGATTAGGGCCAGGAGTCAAGGAATATGGACGTTTGTTATTAGGCTTGAAGATTTTGACCGGCTGCCGGTCATTTAGACGATTTGTACTTTGATAGTTTATATCAATAAAACTGCATCGCTTTCTTAACGGTTACTTCGATAGTTAAGTCTGTAAATGTCGTCTTTTGTTGAAAATATCATAAATTCCTCAGTTTTTCTGAATTTGTCAAGGAAATATCGGACTGCCGGTCATTTAGTGTTTTTACAACCTTGACCGGCTGCCGGCCATTTAGACACAGCCAATATTCAATGCTGCAGCTTGCCCAAACGCAAAATGAATAAAACACAGTATGTTCTAGTATCAGTTGGAAAGCTCATAAATGACAGATTACATTCTGAAGTTCAGCACTTCTCATCATTATCGAGCCGAGGAGCTACTTAAGAACGTTTGAGCTTGCTCTACACGTTTCTTACCTTGGATGTTTGCCCTGAAGTCTTGTTGGTACTTGACTGTTACAAAGCAGCCACTTCGTATCACCAGACAAGTCAGTTCCTTTTCTCACAATCTGCTGAATTATCTCACGACACTGTTTGTTTATATCTCGGACAATCCCAGCACTCGTGCAGTGCATCATCCTTCCTATCTTCTCTTTTGGAACAATACGTGATTTATAGTAACAAAACAGTTCACAGTCCGGAATGGACAAACCGCCCTCGCTCGTCCGCCATTTTCAACTCCTCGGCCCATGCTTTCCGAGAGAAAAAACCTTTCATACACGAGTCAGAGCACATAGGATTTGGAACGTTCACCTACATGGGGTGCAAGTAGTTACCACCACCACACAGTGTACCACCACACTGTGCACCATAGAGACTGGGCACTACAATTGGCCAGCGTTTGTGGGTGTTCTGTGACAATGAGGAAAAGCCTTCTCATTGCCTGATTTCATACCGTGAAGGACTAGGTACGAGTCTGTAAATTATGGGATTAGCAACTATTGATCCACATAGTCAGAAAGAGCACAGCGAGATTCACAAAATCCCCAAGTTTGGTGTTAATCGGGCTAGTTTTGACTGAGATACAGGCATTTAAAAACGTAAAAGATTACAAAGAAATGTATGGAAATCCGGACAAAAGTCCGGATTTGTCCGGATTTCCATACATTTCTTTGTAATTTTTTACGTTTTTAAATGCCTGTATCTCAGTCAAAACTAGCCCGATTAACACCAAACTTGGGGATTTTGTGAATCTCGCTGTGCTCTTTCTGACTATGTGGATCAATAGTTGCTAATCCCATAATTTACAGACTCGTACCTAGTCCTTCACGGTATGAAATCAGGCAATGAAGCTTTGTATCTGTCAACACTTTGTAAAAAACTGTGTTACCAGAAAGTTCTAGTTGTATTAGTTGACGTTTACAGTGCTGAACGTGACTCTGAAATTATCTGATTTACGTTTAATTTTACGTAGCTCCTTGTAGTTTTATTTCGTAATAAGCATGTACTATAATTGTACCTTCAAATATTTTCACCGCTATAAATACGGATGCGAATCAGCATTAGTTATTTCACAGTTCGCTGTATTTTGAAGCCTGATTACTCATGCTGAGACAACGTTTGCGTGTGACCTCTAGCTTTGGCCTGGTGGAACGCATATGAAATAACATTGTCACATGGCATGTAAGTACAAAATTATAAGCATTCGTACCTCCTTGTTATTGGCCATTTCTGCCGGTGTTTTGAAGTCTGCGATAGACTTATCTGCTCCTATTTGTTTTTGTTTGTTAATTTGAATATACATTTAGACAATTTAAACGGTAAATCCCCATTCCCTTGTCAATGTTTTGTGACACAGCAAGGCCAGCACCAAAGATTTTCGGTTGTTCTCGAGGTCCATTCGTAGTATGGGCGATTTGCTTCGTCCCATAAACATTGTAGATGGTGCCGTTGGCAAACGCGATTCTGTAGAAAATAGCAAAGAGTTGTACACAAATTCAAATTACAACTTGGATTACAAGTGTATTGCAACGGACAAAAGAAAATTTATTTTTTTTATACTGTACAAACTCTGTAAGTTCAATGTTAGACCCAATTATGTATATTTAGTATGAAAGATTACGGCAGTGGAAGGTTTGGATTTTGAATTTTTTTGCTTACTGGACGAGATGAATTTCGTTTGCTAGAGATGATGAAGCTCCTGGTTCGTATTAAACAATCATAAGCTAATCATATACATTGGGTCGTAGAAGTTATTTTTCTTGTAATTTGCCCTGTGGGCATATTACATTTATGAACGTTCACCTGCAGTTTGACTGAGGTAAGGTAGTGGTCAAGCGTTTTGCCCAGGAGGATACTGTCGATACTTTGTGATATTTTGTGTGAGCGGCGTGTCCCTTCCGTGGACTCTGTTATCCTTGAACCAATACTAGACTAATTGTACACTTTACATTAAAAATCATATGAAACTATATCACTGTCACAGTCGGTTGCTTGAAAACTGTCTTACTGATCTGAACTCCAACTAGGGCCAAAGTTCCTTCAGTTTCAAGGGAAGGACCACCCGGGTCAGTTTAACCTTTAAGTGCTCTCATAAACGGAGACCTATCTATTACACGCAAAACTGTTTTGCAAATGTCTTAAAACACTGAAAACTGAACTAAGGGGGGATTTCTGTCCATTCCCTTCCCATGTACCCTGGACGGCGGTTCGAATTTGCTTGTACGTTCTAGGGTTGAGAGCATCGCGTTATCGTTTCTTGATAGAGTACCGCCCACATCTCAATCGTCCCTGAGGATACAGTTTGTCCTCAAACATTCACCACACAAATTGTTCATGTGGTGGATCACTATATCACTGTCATCTTTGCACTCCATCGGCTAAGAAGGGCTCCAAAGAGAGTATCCTGGTGAAACATTTCGAGAAAAAGCACTGGATGCACCGAGTCTCGCATAAAGGTAAGAAATACCGTAACTAATAACCGCTTCAGATAGACTAATTGTCTTTTCGGTATGGGATTTGAAATTTACTTAGGGGTGACGGCATGTAGCTACGAAATGTCTATGGACATATATCATTTATGAAAACAGCTTTACAGAAAACAAAACTTAATTAGGCAAAAGATGTCAACTACGACGTAGTTGTGCTTGTAAGAAGTTGTTAAGGCAATACGCAACCCCACCTTGCAGCTTACACGTGAATTTGATGTTTCTAAATAGGCCTATAGCTTAGGTATAGAATTTTCGCTCGTACTTAGATGATGTGATATCACTTGTAGCAAAAGCATAGACAGGTAGCCATCGCATTCTTTGACTGAGAATCTCTTTAATTTGGTGCGTTTACGCAAGAATCGCAAACTAGTCTAGACCAATCAAAACTTGAGGTTTATGTAAACCGTCCATTCAGTATTGCTACTCACTTACGTGGCTGTTTCGTCTCGTTTTATGTCAGGATTGATCGCCCCCGCTGAATTTTTTGACATACGTAGAAGTATAGAAATGGACCATATCTCCGAATGCAACGCTTTACTATACTGGAGAGAGTCTGAGACCCGGAACGAAGTTTGAAAGTTGAGTTGTCAAATTCGTTTAACCCCTTTCCTTTGGAATGTTTCCAATTGGGGGTCCTCGGTGGGCGGGGGTTAGTTTCATGCGCTATTTTAGTACGATAGGCTAGGTTTTCATGCAAAATCTTGGTACGTTATCATCAAATTTGTATCGTGTTGTTATTAGTGTAATTGAGTGCCGTAGAGGTTACGTAAGACGTTGTAGGAGTGTTTTTTTCTTCAAATAAAGACCTTCTTATTAAAAAAAATGGTTCGACACCATAATGGTTCACCAGGTTTTCATGTTGAGTATATCACTGGCTTTTTCAGGTAATATCATGTTAAGGTGTTATCTTGAGTGTTCAACATCATCTGGTAAAGCAGTTAAAAAATTTGACAAGAGAAGCCACTGGCACTGTCATTTGTGTCCTCAGTTGTTCGGTCGAATTACTGAATTCAAGACCCACTTAGGATGTCACGAGAAACAGTCTAGAGCTAGAGGACAAAATGTCCCAAAAACCGCCGCCCATAAAAACGACACAAGAAACATGCAGATTCCTCCCAAGGAAACATTACCACAAGCGCAAAAGGACACGTGCTCTGAATGTGGTAAACACTACGCAAACAAGAAAGCTCTGCAGTGTCACTTTAGAGAAGTACATACGAGAAAGAGAGAAGGCGCAATAACTGCTGCAAAATATCTCACAAGTGTCTGCGTGGATTTCAGGAAGGGTCTGTTCATGGTAAGGCGATCCTTCAGTGGAGTCTCGCGGCCTATCCATTGTCAACACACTACCTATGCAGCAGCGTTCAGTGCTGGCGTTACAGCTTGTGAGCTGCATGAATGTGGAGGGGCTGCAGTAGTTGCCAGGCTGGTCACCCTGCCTTCGAATGTATGCATCTTCAAAGCGTGCAATATGCACAGCCCTATCGACAAGCTGTTACCCTGCAAGAAGCATATTTAGACGACCTGGTTGGAAAAAAGTTGGCGTGGTTTAAAGAAAGTAAGAAGCGCGAATGCCTTTCTCTGAAAGCCAAAGCTGAAGAAGGGGGATATCCATTGATCGTGCCCTTTCCAAGGGACGATCACCACACGACATCAGACCGTTTCTGTTATTTTTCCGTATTTGACGGCGACATCCACTATTGGTCTCGTTTTGGGCGCGTAATTGTTTGCTTCGACCAACAAAACAACAGGTGGATGTGTGAGTGCTGCCGTTCAAAACGGAATTGTGTCCATAAATCGGTGACGCGATGGTTTGTTTATCAAGAGGCACCCTCCTTGCTGCCAGATGCTAACGATTCTGGAGATTTCGATGATGGTGTCCCCTCAGACGAAGAGAGCATCGAGGAGAATGCTGCTCTCACCTCTACCTGTTCTGCCGCCACTTATCCCCCGACGGGCAAAATTCTGGAAGAAATAGTTCGCTACCAAAGAAGGTCAAAAAGGGTGCCATCTGCAATTCCTCGTGGCATTATGACTGATGACAACTTTCCCAAGAAGCTAATCCCATGGGAGAAGGTTTGTCATGTATGTCACTCAGCACTTGGTGAATCACGCGAAATTTCCAAAAGAGCGCTAATCATTGGGTTGACACGGGTATTTCCAGGTATTCACTTTTTGGAGTATGCCTTGATTATAAGTGAAGTTGTATATCAGTAGTGAGTTATTCCCTAAGTTGCCTGAGCATAGCAAGACGACACGACCATCTCACAACCATGTTATTTGTTGTCGGCCTAAGCCTTAGCAGAAATTTCTATGTACGCTAAGGGTCAGCTCTACACAATTTTATTTACCGTAAGGAAAATTTCAATTAATTGTTAGAATCAGAGAGGAAGTCTTGGTTTGGTTGACAATAAATCTACTGTATTCAGAAGCGTTTAGAATTGGACAGTTTTCAACATGCGATTACCATTACGTTTCGAACTTTTTGCAGCGCCTTTTCACAAATGTAGCTTGCCTTCACAGATATTCAATGTGACAGAAACAGATTTACGATTATTGTTGGTTTTGTGGTATTTATAACTCAGAACTTCCGTATGTATTTGTAGGTAAAAGTAACGAGTGCCACCAAGTTAATGTTTCCTGTACACGTAAATAGCGATCATTGGTGCCTGGGGGTAAGCTACTTTTTTTTTTTTTTATAAAATATGCTATCTCACGAAAGTGGAAACTGTCGCTGTATAGGTGTTTTAGGACTTTCTCTAGAACCGCTACTTACATGAAACCTCACATTTTTCATATGCTCACGAAACCAAGAAAATGTTGCTTACAGGTTTCTGTCTTTCATAGGTAATAATGACAAAGGATGAGAAAATCATATTCTATGATCCTAGTGGATGCAAACGGAATAGGGTGCCGGAATTCTTTGACAATGTCAGGTATAGTGCAAAGAGGCATGTTTCTGTCTGGATGACTCAAAATGTAAAACAGTACTTCACTAAAGAACTGTCCTTTTGTTCCGTCTATATAGAATATATCTCAAAGCAAAGGCTGAAGATGAAGGCTACGCTGTCTCAACAGTTGACAAATGGAGGGAAGAATTCATATGCCACCCACACCAGCCCAACAATTAACAATTATTGGATGAGGTTGAGCATGATAGCGATAATTATCAAGGCCAAAGTTTGTGTTATCTGCCGAAGCCGAAGGCTGAGGCGGATAACACAAACTGAGGCCTTGATATTTATCGCTATCATGCGAAAGCCGAATCCAATAATTGTTTTATTATGCATATTCCTGAGCTGCACTGGCGACTCCGCCATAACAAAACTGATCAAACTGCTGGTTAGTGTATTAGTTGACGTCACTTCTGCATGCATAAAACTATTGTCTGTATGTATGACGTCAATTCTACATATATAAAAACTATTGTCTGTAGGTATGACGTAAGAGAAACAGAGCTAGCAAGAATTAGCTGCGTGCTTATAGCCAATCAAAATCCAGCTGGTGACACCAATGTATAATAATAACAGTTGTGGCGTCTACGTATGCATGGTAAGATACTCATTTCCTTTTATTTCTTCGTTTGAGCATGTCAGCATTTCTGATTATAGTACAAACAATGGTTCACTTACTGTTGAAGTCTCACTTGGGCTTTGGTGCTATTCGTCTCACATTGTTACGGTTGTATAATATTGATTTTTTTATTCATGACTGCAGATGGCTCAGACATTTTGTGACAGAATCGATTTTGAATTTACAAAGGTCAGTACTTTTAGAAAACGTCTTTCCATAACGCAGCCACAGTGTATTATAGCATGCATAACATCTGACACGTTTTAGCTAAGGTACAAACACGCGCCCAAGAAACATCTCTCGTCCCTCGCGCGAACTTGTTGAAACTGCTCAATGCCATCAAGGGGATTTTGTACTACAATGGAATTTGCCTTCCAATCCACAACTCAGTTGCCCCTCATTGCCCGTTAATCCAGAGGAATGATAATTAGACGGTCCGTACGAATCCAATATCCCTTACTTTACACTGATTGTGCAATCTTATCCGCCCTCGTTACTCATTAGATTACTGCCAACCAATCACTGAACGTACTTCTTGCAGTTTAGCGTGGGGACTCTGAGGCAACTGATTGCACGGAACTTGTTGCAAGCAGATGCAATCATGGACCGTTACCGGTTAAAAATAGTATATAAAATGGAGACACGGTTTACAATAACAGAAACTTTTTGCCAAGAACATGTCCACATTCTGATACTAGTACGATAATTGTTTAAACACAAAACGGAAATTACAGTTTGAATGACTATAGCTTCTACTAATGCATTTCTGTAGAATGAAGAAAGTCTTGGATAAAAAGAATGGGGAGACGTATGTAATGGAAAAAGCAACTGCCACCGGTACTGAACAATCCGACTCAGTGAAAGTCTTGGAACCATCCGATCGTCTCACAGAAACAGGGCAGTCCGCTCAGGGAGTAACCAGAGAACAGTCACGTCCTGTAACTGTGTCAGTGCAGCCCGATACCACAACAGGCCAAGTTACAGCCGACAACGTCATTCTAACATCGGAAGCAGGAAAGAGGCAAGGCAGTTACGACGGCGATCGAGATTGAAGGTGCCTTTGATTGGTTTAACCAATGACTGTGCTGTTCATTGCATTTTATATTTTCCATGACCGACTTAGCATCATTGTGCATGTTTTAGACATTTATTACTTTCAACAGAGACCATATAAATCAGCAGAGTGGGAGTTGAGGAACGTAAAACCAAAGCAAAAAAAGCAAGGGTGAGCAATACCGATTTTCCGAAGTTGATGTCACTGCAATTGAACTGAAGGGGCTGTGGTCGCACTGTAGGATCAGCATCGGAAGTGGTTACGTTTACTTAATATATATTTGACACGGTTGGAGTTCATCGATGTTTAGTGCAAGAAGTGGAATTTATCATTATTATTATTATTATTATTATTATTATTATGCATGTGGGGTCATTTGTCTGTCTCAAAAATGATGAACATGACCCTTTCCATTGCAGTCTCAACTCCCAAGAGGCTGAAGAGACCTGCGAGAAACAAGCGAAAGCTATGATCGATGAAAGGAGCACTCCAGACAATTATTGACCAAGGTTGCACAGAATGCGAAAAGCTACCAAGAGATTTCGGCCGTGGTGGAAAGCAAGGAATGGCAGCTTTTAATCTCCAACTCACCAAAGGCAACAAAGGCGATGATAGCCGAGAAGGACCGTGCTTTCGAACAAGTTTAAATGAAGCACTAAATGCTCACGAACAATTAAGAAGCGCTTTAGAAGAAGAGCTTATAAAGCGATTTCCCAAGCAGTTACGCTGGGACAGAAAAGGCGATGAAAGCGGCCTTACAATTAAAACGATAGCCAATCTTCTGACTTTTGTTACAGGCGAAATCTTGCGGCATTTTAACCAATGACTAGGAGGGACAACGTTAAATGAACATTCGCCCTGGCGATGTAATGATATAATGACGTATCATTCACACTGTTACGGGAACTTGCAACATGTTAAAGACAATATTGCGGTGTTCAGAGTAGATTCCCAAAGGAAACTTTGTTTTTTTTTTTTGGCCGGAAGTTTTCTATTTTGTACGCTTCATCCTGAAGTATCGGCAAGCAATCCTAGCGTTGGGTAGTTTGGTTTTGACCACCCTCGTTAAAAGGGAAAAGGCGCCCAAAACCACAGGTTTCTACCGTAAAATTTCAGACAACGCATTGCGGTGATAAGTTAATTTTAACCCAGAGAGATCGGCGAGCATTTGACACTACCTGTTAACTGTAAATTGAGCCACTCTTTAGTTGGCTTTCATAGTTTCCTTACCTAGCAGTATACGTACGTTGGAAATGTTGTTGTACGTATGAGTGCAACGTTGGGTGTATATATCATTTTGAAATTGTAGAAAGAACAGTAGTAAATATTTTACGTGTGGCCAAACAGTTATCCTTTTCGATGAGTACAGTTTCTTTATTTCATAACTTCTGTCGGCTTTAGCCCACAATTTTGGCGCGCTCAATTTTCCAAACTATGACCCAAATTTTCTAAACAATGCCATATTGTATACATCTAAGTTCGCATTGAGTTTACAACAAATTATAAATTATTGGTGGTTCACTGTATGGTGGTTCACCATATTATGTTAGGTGTGCACTATAGGGTGGGCACACTACATGGTGGTTAACCTTATGGTAGGTGCACCGTGTGGTAGGTGCACCATGTGGTGGGTGCACTGTGTGGTAGGTGCACCATGTGGTGGGTGCACTGTGTGGTAGGTACACCATGTGGTGGGTGCAGCGTGTGGTGGGTTCACCATATGGTGGGTCGACATATGGTAGGTGCACCGTGTGGTGGGTGCACCGTGTGGTGGGTGCACCGTGTGGTGGTTTACCGGTGGTGGGTAACGTTCCAAACCCTTCTCAGTCAGAGGGGTGGACAAGAAACCAGTAAAGATGTGTTGGCAGATAAGGGGGAGCGAACCGGCAGAAAAAGGTCATACAATAGTGTGCAACAGAGGGGGCATGAACATTTTCTGTGTCAAATATATCAATAGTCAATGTTAAATAAATTGCCTCGCTTTGTAGTCATTATCTAATACCAACACATGAGAAGGTTCACTGTGATTTGTAGACATCATTACTTGACGTCAACACCTGATTATGACTAGTCAGTGCTCGAAATTAGCGTTGGTCCGGGGAACAAATCTTTTGGTAAAATCAAGAGGCTGGTTGCCCGAAGAATAAACAACAGACAACCCAGCCAAACATAGAAAATAAATCTGAATTTTGACTTTTTTTTTGTCTTCAATCAGTTAATAGTACGAAGTCAAAATGTGGCGTTTTTTGACTGGTGTAAAGTCGCCTCGTCAAAAGAAAGTTAAATTGAGCGAGACAGATGCTATAGAGAGTAAAGGCAAAGTTTACGTATAATTAAGATCACTAAGAAGATCTAAGAAGACAAAAATGGATGTTTTTTTTGTGCAGTGCACTTAAATGGGTGTTTTTTCCTAATGGGCGACCAATAATTTATGAGGGCAACCAAATTTGGTTTGATTGTCCGGCTTTTGAAATAGAGGCAACTTGCATTTTTATTCGATTTCGCGCACTGCTAGTGATGAGGAGCTGAAACTGTTGTGACCAAGACAATGTGCCATAGCAAGACTAATAAGGGTGTGCTCAACTGACTGTATGTTCTGAACGAGCCCTAACCTCGACTCCGAGAAAAACATGTAAACGTCGTTTTCCAAGAGTTAAAGTCCTAACAATTAATTGCTGCAGTCTACGCAGCGAACATAAAAGAATGTTCCTTCCAAGAATATCTCTGGGCGCTGGCATGTCCCATGGCTTACAGCATCCTTAAAGAGAGCTATTCGCAAAAAGCAACGTTTATATCGCAAAGCGAAGCAACTTCAGACCTACGAAAGTTAGGCGAAATTTAAGAACTTCGGAAGAGCAACGAAGAGCAAGCTGTTAGAGTCTTATAACGATTACGTGTCCAATTTATTAGACTCCACAACAAACCCTGACCATCCTACCCTGGGTAAGCGTTTCTGGTCGTTCATCAGGTCAATGAAAAAGGACAATGTGGGTATATCTCCCTTGAAGGAAAACGGGAAAGGGGAGGCTGTGCATGACAGCAAAAAGAAGGCGAACCTCTTATCAGAGCATTTCAAGTCAGTCTTCACTCAAGGATCTCGAGAACCTTGCATCTCTCCCACAAGTCTTTCCTAACATCCCTCAATTAAATTTTGACACCGCCGGAATCGCCAAGCTGTGGTTTAACGTGCCTCAATATAAGCTAAACTATTTATAGTCTTATATATGACAATGCATGAAATACACTGGAATACGTGGCCATACACCGGTGTACATAGAGGTACACGACAATGCAAGGGCATACACGCGCATGCATGGACATACACTGGTGTGCATAGGCGTACACAGTGATACATGGGCATAAACGGGCATACATGCCCATACACTGGTGTACATAAGGGTACACGATATATACATGGGCATACACGGGCATGCATGGACATACACTGTTGTACAAATGCGTACACTAGTGTACACGGGCATACAGGGCATACACGGTTGTACATAGGCACACACGGTAATACATGGGCATAAACGGGCATACATGTCCATACACTGATTTACATAGGCGTACACGGTAATACATGGGCATTAACAAGCATGCATGCCATACACTGGTGTACACGGGCATACACTGGTGTACATATGGGTACACGATAATACATAGGCATACACGGGCGTCCATGGACATACACTGGTGTACATAGGCGTACACTAGTGTACCTGGGCATACACGGGCATGCATGGGCATACACTGGTGTACACGGGCATACATGGGCATACACTACTGTAGATGAAAATACACTGGGATACACGGGCATACATGGACATACACTGGCGTACATAGGCCTACATGGTAATACATGGGGATACACGGACATACATGTCCATACATTGGTGTATATAACTTCACATGTGCCAAATCTAATGCAAATGAAAAAAAAAAAATTTTCCCTCATTTGCATTAGATTCGGCACATGTGAACCGTTTGAACCGGGCCCTCTTGATTAATTATCCAAGGATAGAATATTTTCGCGACAGAATTGCGTGAACCCAGTTTACGTTAAATTCCAGACTTAAACATTTCCGATGTCGCTACCAGTGACTTTGGAGGAAATTCTGACAGCGGCATGCGAAACTTCTGAAATTGAAGCGTGAAAGGGTTTAAAACTCAGACGGCGGACAAAAAGACACTCCATAAATGAGGGCCTCATCAACTCATTTAAAGTATGCCCATGTAAACCGGTGTATGGCCATGTATACCCGTGTATGCCTATGTACACAAGTGGATGGCCATGTATACCTGTGTATGCCTATGTACACCGGTGCATGGCCATGTATACCCGTGTATGCCTATGCACACCGGTGCATGGCCATGTATACCCGTGTATGCCTATGTACCCAAGTGTATGGCCATTTATGTCTGTGTATGCCCACGTACACAAGTGTATGGCCATAAAACCCGTGTATGCCTATGTACACCGGTGTATGGCCATGTATGTCCGTGTATGCCTATGTACCCAAGTGTATGGCCATGTATGTCCATGTATACCTATGTACCCAAGTGTATGGCCATGTATGTCCGTGCATGCCCATGTACACAAGTGTATGGCCATGTACACCCATGTATGCCTATGTACACCGGTGTATGGTCATGTATGTCCCTGTATACCCGTGTATGCCTATGTACACCGGTGTATGGCATGTATGTGAGTGTACGCCCATGTACACTAGTGTATGGCCATGTATACCCGTGTATGCCTATGTACGCCGATGAATGGCCATGTATGTCCGTGTATGCCCACGTACACAAGTGTATGGCCATGTATGCCCGTGTATACCCTTATACACCGGTGTATGGGCATGTATGTCCGTGTATGCCCATTTAGTAAAATCCAACTAGTGGTCTATTATCAATGCTGCGTTCTGATTGGTTGAGCTACTAGTAGGCTATTTGTTATAGCCCACTAGTAGCAAAAAGCGCCAGCAATGAAAACCAAAACAATGGCGGCTGAATCGCGTTTTGCTAAAGTGTCGGACGAGTATTTGACCTCATTATTACATAAATCTATACCAAAATCTACAAACAAGTCAACTAAACATGGAATGAAGATATTTAAGGGTAGGCATGATAACACGTTGCAAAGATAACATCCTTTTAAGTCGCAAAAACCGCGCAACTAGATCTCGGATAATTACACTTGCACACCAGACCCCCTCAACACTTGCACACCAGACCCCCTCAACACTTGCACACCAGACCCCCTCAACACTTGCACACCAGACCCCCTCAACACTTGCACACCAGACCCCCTCAACACTTGCACACCAGACCCCCTCAACACTTGCACACCAGACCCCCTCAACACTTGCACACCAGACCCCCTCAACACTTGCACACCAGACCCCCTCAACACTTGCACACCAGACCCCCTCAACACTTGCACACCAGACCCCCTCAACACTTGCACACCAGACCCCCTCAACACTTGCACACCAGACCCCCTCAACACTTGCACACCAGACCCCCTCAACACTTGCACACCAGACCCCCTCAACACTTGCACACCAGACCCCCTCAACACTTGCACACCAGACCCCCTCAACACTTGCACACCAGACCCCCTCAACACTTGCACACCAGACCCCCTCAACACTTGCACACCAGACCCCCTCAACACTTGCACACCAGACCCCCTCAACACTTGCACACCAGACCCCCTCAACACTTGCACACCAGACCCCCTCAACACTTGCACACCAGACCCCCTCAACACTTGCACACCAGACCCCCTCAACACTTGCACACCAGACCCCCTCAACACTTGCACACCAGACCCCCTCAACACTTGCACACCAGACCCCCTCAACACTTGCACACCAGACCCCCTCAACACTTGCACACCAGACCCCCTCAACACTTGCACACCAGACCCCCTCAACACTTGCACACCAGACCCCCTCAACACTTGCACACCAGACCCCCTCAACACTTGCACACCAGACCCCCTCAACACTTGCACACCAGACCCCCTCAACACTTGCACACCAGACCCCCTCAACACTTGCACACCAGACCCCCTCAACACTTGCACACCAGACCCCCTCAACACTTGCACACCAGACCCCCTCAACACTTGCACACCAGACCCCCTCAACACTTGCACACCAGACCCCCTCAACACTTGCACACCAGACCCCCTCAACACTTGCACACCAGACCCCCTCAACACTTGCACACCAGACCCCCTCAACACTTGCACACCAGACCCCCTCAACACTTGCACACCAGACCCCCTCAACACTTGCACACCAGACCCCCTCAACACTTGCACACCAGACCCCCTCAACACTTGCACACCAGACCCCCTCAACACTTGCACACCAGACCCCCTCAACACTTGCACACCAGACCCCCTCAACACTTGCACACCAGACCCCCTCAACACTTGCACACCAGACCCCCTCAACACTTGCACACCAGACCCCCTCAACACTTGCACACCAGACCCCCTCAACACTTGCACACCAGACCCCCTCAACACTTGCACACCAGACCCCCTCAACACTTGCACACCAGACCCCCTCAACACTTGCACACCAGACCCCCTCAACACTTGCACACCAGACCCCCTCAACACTTGCACACCAGACCCCCTCAACACTTGCACACCAGACCCCCTCAACACTTGCACACCAGACCCCCTCAACACTTGCACACCAGACCCCCTCAACACTTGCACACCAGACCCCCTCAACACTTGCACACCAGACCCCCTCAACACTTGCACACCAGACCCCCTCAACACTTGCACACCAGACCCCCTCAACACTTGCACACCAGACCCCCTCAACACTTGCACACCAGACCCCCTCAACACTTGCACACCAGACCCCCTCAACACTTGCACACCAGACCCCCTCAACACTTGCACACCAGACCCCCTCAACACTTGCACACCAGACCCCCTCAACACTTGCACACCAGACCCCCTCAACACTTGCACACCAGACCCCCTCAACACTTGCACACCAGACCCCCTCAACACTTGCACACCAGACCCCCTCAACACTTGCACACCAGACCCCCTCAACACTTGCACACCAGACCCCCTCAACACTTGCACACCAGACCCCCTCAACACTTGCACACCAGACCCCCTCAACACTTGCACACCAGACCCCCTCAACACTTGCACACCAGACCCCCTCAACACTTGCACACCAGACCCCCTCAACACTTGCACACCAGACCCCCTCAACACTTGCACACCAGACCCCCTCAACACTTGCACACCAGACCCCCTCAACACTTGCACACCAGACCCCCTCAACACTTGCACACCAGACCCCCTCAACACTTGCACACCAGACCCCCTCAACACTTGCACACCAGACCCCCTCAACACTTGCACACCAGACCCCCTCAACACTTGCACACCAGACCCCCTCAACACTTGCACACCAGACCCCCTCAACACTTGCACACCAGACCCCCTCAACACTTGCACACCAGACCCCCTCAACACTTGCACACCAGACCCCCTCAACACTTGCACACCAGACCCCCTCAACACTTGCACACCAGACCCCCTCAACACTTGCACACCAGACCCCCTCAACACTTGCACACCAGACCCCCTCAACACTTGCACACCAGACCCCCTCAACACTTGCACACCAGACCCCCTCAACACTTGCACACCAGACCCCCTCAACACTTGCACACCAGACCCCCTCAACACTTGCACACCAGACCCCCTCAACACTTGCACACCAGACCCCCTCAACACTTGCACACCAGACCCCCTCAACACTTGCACACCAGACCCCCTCAACACTTGCACACCAGACCCCCTCAACACTTGCACACCAGACCCCCTCAACACTTGCACACCAGACCCCCTCAACACTTGCACACCAGACCCCCTCAACACTTGCACACCAGACCCCCTCAACACTTGCACACCAGACCCCCTCAACACTTGCACACCAGACCCCCTCAACACTTGCACACCAGACCCCCTCAACACTTGCACACCAGACCCCCTCAACACTTGCACACCAGACCCCCTCAACACTTGCACACCAGACCCCCTCAACACTTGCACACCAGACCCCCTCAACACTTGCACACCAGACCCCCTCAACACTTGCACACCAGACCCCCTCAACACTTGCACACCAGACCCCCTCAACACTTGCACACCAGACCCCCTCAACACTTGCACACCAGACCCCCTCAACACTTGCACACCAGACCCCCTCAACACTTGCACACCAGACCCCCTCAACACTTGCACACCAGACCCCCTCAACACTTGCACACCAGACCCCCTCAACACTTGCACACCAGACCCCCTCAACACTTGCACACCAGACCCCCTCAACACTTGCACACCAGACCCCCTCAACACTTGCACACCAGACCCCCTCAACACTTGCACACCAGACCCCCTCAACACTTGCACACCAGACCCCCTCAACACTTGCACACCAGACCCCCTCAACACTTGCACACCAGACCCCCTCAACACTTGCACACCAGACCCCCTCAACACTTGCACACCAGACCCCCTCAACACTTGCACACCAGACCCCCTCAACACTTGCACACCAGACCCCCTCAACACTTGCACACCAGACCCCCTCAACACTTGCACACCAGACCCCCTCAACACTTGCACACCAGACCCCCTCAACACTTGCACACCAGACCCCCTCAACACTTGCACACCAGACCCCCTCAACACTTGCACACCAGACCCCCTCAACACTTGCACACCAGACCCCCTCAACACTTGCACACCAGACCCCCTCAACACTTGCACACCAGACCCCCTCAACACTTGCACACCAGACCCCCTCAACACTTGCACACCAGACCCCCTCAACACTTGCACACCAGACCCCCTCAACACTTGCACACCAGACCCCCTCAACACTTGCACACCAGACCCCCTCAACACTTGCACACCAGACCCCCTCAACACTTGCACACCAGACCCCCTCAACACTTGCACACCAGACCCCCTCAACACTTGCACACCAGACCCCCTCAACACTTGCACACCAGACCCCCTCAACACTTGCACACCAGACCCCCTCAACACTTGCACACCAGACCCCCTCAACACTTGCACACCAGACCCCCTCAACACTTGCACACCAGACCCCCTCAACACTTGCACACCAGACCCCCTCAACACTTGCACACCAGACCCCCTCAACACTTGCACACCAGACCCCCTCAACACTTGCACACCAGACCCCCTCAACACTTGCACACCAGACCCCCTCAACACTTGCACACCAGACCCCCTCAACACTTGCACACCAGACCCCCTCAACACTTGCACACCAGACCCCCTCAACACTTGCACACCAGACCCCCTCAACACTTGCACACCAGACCCCCTCAACACTTGCACACCAGACCCCCTCAACACTTGCACACCAGACCCCCTCAACACTTGCACACCAGACCCCCTCAACACTTGCACACCAGACCCCCTCAACACTTGCACACCAGACCCCCTCAACACTTGCACACCAGACCCCCTCAACACTTGCACACCAGACCCCCTCAACACTTGCACACCAGACCCCCTCAACACTTGCACACCAGACCCCCTCAACACTTGCACACCAGACCCCCTCAACACTTGCACACCAGACCCCCTCAACACTTGCACACCAGACCCCCTCAACACTTGCACACCAGACCCCCTCAACACTTGCACACCAGACCCCCTCAACACTTGCACACCAGACCCCCTCAACACTTGCACACCAGACCCCCTCAACACTTGCACACCAGACCCCCTCAACACTTGCACACCAGACCCCCTCAACACTTGCACACCAGACCCCCTCAACACTTGCACACCAGACCCCCTCAACACTTGCACACCAGACCCCCTCAACACTTGCACACCAGACCCCCTCAACACTTGCACACCAGACCCCCTCAACACTTGCACACCAGACCCCCTCAACACTTGCACACCAGACCCCCTCAACACTTGCACACCAGACCCCCTCAACACTTGCACACCAGACCCCCTCAACACTTGCACACCAGACCCCCTCAACACTTGCACACCAGACCCCCTCAACACTTGCACACCAGACCCCCTCAACACTTGCACACCAGACCCCCTCAACACTTGCACACCAGACCCCCTCAACACTTGCACACCAGACCCCCTCAACACTTGCACACCAGACCCCCTCAACACTTGCACACCAGACCCCCTCAACACTTGCACACCAGACCCCCTCAACACTTGCACACCAGACCCCCTCAACACTTGCACACCAGACCCCCTCAACACTTGCACACCAGACCCCCTCAACACTTGCACACCAGACCCCCTCAACACTTGCACACCAGACCCCCTCAACACTTGCACACCAGACCCCCTCAACACTTGCACACCAGACCCCCTCAACACTTGCACACCAGACCCCCTCAACACTTGCACACCAGACCCCCTCAACACTTGCACACCAGACCCCCTCAACACTTGCACACCAGACCCCCTCAACACTTGCACACCAGACCCCCTCAACACTTGCACACCAGACCCCCTCAACACTTGCACACCAGACCCCCTCAACACTTGCACACCAGACCCCCTCAACACTTGCACACCAGACCCCCTCAACACTTGCACACCAGACCCCCTCAACACTTGCACACCAGACCCCCTCAACACTTGCACACCAGACCCCGAGTTTTTTTTTTGCCTGCTGAGAATTGTGGTTTTGGCTTCTAGTTATGAGAATTGGAGAACTGAGTTTTTAGCAGATGATTAAATTTTATTCAAACGGAAAGAAATTTGGAGGCAGCTACTGATGGTTGGGAGTGCGTTTTCTAATTTTGTTTTTTGCTTTTTATTAGTTTTGCTTGATATGAATTTGGTTTAGTGTTTTTTTAAGCAGAGCGTCCGCAGAGCGTCCGAAAAGGAACGACAACGGTGTGGCGTGAGTCCGGCGATGTTCCCGGTACGCACAACGAAAGGAGGTAGAAACAAAGCGAAACAAACAAACACCTTCCCACAATCTCCCGACAGATCATGAATTAAATTAAAATAACTAATGTTTATTAAATGGGAAAGTATTGATAGTAAGTAACACAAATACTAAGTATTAAACTTATGTTTACAAATTATGGTCTAAGACAACGACTACTAAATAAATCAAATTGATTTAAAACTGATTCAATTCCTAAGTAACTTTAATAAGAGTAACTTTAAGACTTAAAAAACTAACTACGAAACTAATTAAAGTTAATTATTTGCAGTTCAGTTCTTTTTTGAAATCTTTGACCTTCCGAAAACTAACACCACAAAACCAGAACCAACTCCACAAACCTCCTTTTCTTCGGTTCAAACCAAGCCCCACGTCCAGCTCCACGTCCTGCTTTGCTTTATCTTTTCGACGTTTCCTACTCAGCACGTAGTCTTTTAACACTTCTCAAGCTCAAGCTCCGCTCTATGGCCACCATGACAAATGGTTTTTGTCAGGTTATTTGACTGCCGCCTGTCAATGACTCTTGATAGTGAATTCTCTTCTCCTCCTTCCCGCTGCCCTTTGAATTCCTCTTTTTCCTTGCTTACTTCCTTCACCAAAAGCTACTGCACACTACGTTTGCTCGACTAACATTTATACATTCATGCTAATTTTGTTTTTTACAATTAACACTTAACCTACATATTGTTTAAACACGATATCTTACACTCCTATGATAACACTTTACTAAATCAACACTTAAGAACAATAAACGTATTGGCTATTCTTACAAATCCTAATTACAAAACACCCCTATTAACAAGATCTAAACACCACCGACAGTGAATAATTAACACTAGAACGAAAACCTTGAAACAAATAGAAACAAAATCATCAAAATAAGGTAACGAGATTCCTCGACTTGTATCGATTGCTATCGTTAAGGACTTAAAGCTCAAACGTTTTTGGCATGCTGATACAATTTGGCGGTAGTCGACGGTCCACATTTTGGAACCGTCGGGTTTCGTAATGGCCCATCCGTTGAAAACATATGCATGCATACCGATTACCCAAATGTTTCTAAGCCTTCCGCAGATATGGACGCAAATTAAATACATAAATTTTTCCCTCCTTGTTATTATTGTTTTGTTGTTATTTTTGTTCGATGTTGTTGTGTTCTATGATTTTGAATAACAACCCAGAAATAGTTTGGTCAAAGTTTGATTGTCATTGATAACAATGACAGTATGGATAGATCAACCAACTAAGTGATACTCAAATTAAGCGCTCTCCCTCCTTCCCACCACCCTGACTACATTTTTTTCTTCAAATTTGATTGCCATTGATGACAATCAAGATTTGGATAGATTAATTTGATTTTCTTTTGCTCTTGTGTTCTAAAATTTGGCAATGGCAGTAGTTGATTTACAAGCTGAACCGGGAAAAGGCACACCCTTAAGTTTTTACTCGAATTTGAAACAAAACCTGTGCGCTTGTTACCACAAAATCTTCATGGATCAGTGTGCGACTGTATCATTTGCATTTAATCCCCTTGTCCTATGAAATACATCACTCGATGTAAGAACTCGTATAAGACTTATCTGAACTAGCTGGAACTGCAGTCGCAGAGCGGAATGTTGAATATTAAGCGCTAGCGTTCATTTGATGTTGTAACCAATAACTCGGAAACACAAACTCATACTTAATCCAAATAATAACTGAGTGAGAACTAACCTGCAGAGTCTTCTGATCTTTGTTGTTGAACAAGAAGAGATCACGCCAAGGGCTTCAAAATGAGCTTTCACAGTATGTGGCAAACACCACAAGAACTTTGGGCTCTGCCGTATGTATCACCTCTTTTTATACTGTACCGAAAATTCACAACGTAATCTACGATGAAAAAATGTTTGGATTAGCCTGAGAACTCCATGCAATTAACACCTTAATACAGCTCTCTTGTCAGAATCGTTCCGATGTTGCTTTCGGAATTTTTTGGCAGTTGAGTGTTATTTATTTCACAGGGCGGTGAGAAGACTAAGGCGCCATGTTTTCAGTGGGTGCAATTAGTATCGCATTTAACAAAGTGTTCTTAGTTTTCTCAGCGAAACAACACAAAAAATAAATAAAAAGTATGCAATTAACACGTTAACGCGGCTCTCTTGTCCGAATCGTCCCATGTGCATTCGGGTTTGAATTTATGTTTCATGAGGCGGTGTGGAGACCAACGGGTACCTTGATCTCGATTTATACTAATTACATCTTGTGCATGCATCCTCTTTTGATCATGAAAATGCCGACTTCCTCATATTTTTAAAATTCAAATTCCCTTGTTCACTTATAATTATTTGAGGGCAAAAATGTTTACCTTTTGCAAAACCCCAGTCTTACTTCCTCCAGCTAGAAACATAACAGTTTCTCGTTTTCAAAAACTGATAACTCTGTTTTCAAGAGCGACGTTAATCAATCAAAATCTTTATAGTAACATGGTAAAATTCATCAGGTGATTACAATGAAATGCAACTACATAATTCTTATAACAGAAACCCATAAATAATGGGCTCCTGTTAATAACAATAACGTTACTTCCTTGTTGAGAAAAATCAAAGGTCAACTGTTTTATTTTCCCCTTTCCCCGGCTTGGTACTCAAAATTCGTTTTTCTGCAGACATAAAAAGAAAATTTCCTATCATGGAGAAGCTCCTTTCCAGGCACCATGCTTCAGCCTTCTTTTATTATCATGGAGTAACATATGTTATGCCGAGGCGACCCTGCTTCAGAGGTGAGTTTACATACTGATCTGTGATTGTATTTATAATCAATTGCTTGAAATATTCATTTCATTTGCAAAACAATTTCATCTAATTTTTTAAGGAAACAACCGAAAAGTATTCCTTTTTTCCGAGAAATTATGAAAATTATGAACAAGTCGACATTTTCATGCTCAAAAGAGGGTGCACGCAGCATTCGGTTAAAACGATCGATCGCACTTACTAATAAGATGTGATTTAAAATATAAATCGAGATCAAGGTACTCGTGGGTCTCCACACAGCCTCATGAAACATAAATACAAACCAGAATGCACATGCGAC
The DNA here is from genome assembly GCA_948470475.1 of Galaxea fascicularis. Lineage (NCBI taxonomy): Eukaryota > Metazoa > Cnidaria > Anthozoa > Scleractinia > Euphylliidae > Galaxea > Galaxea fascicularis. Next base: position 25,036,440 of record OX419342.1, on the reverse strand, counting down.
GATTCTGACAAGAGAGCTACGTTAAAGTGTTAATTGCATGCTTAGTGTCGTTTCGCTGAGAAAACTAAGAACAATTCATTAAATGCGATACTAATTACACCCACCGAAAAAATGGCGCATTAGTCTTCTCACAACCCTGTGAAATAAATAACACTCAACTGCCAAAAAATTCCGAAAGCAACATCGGAACGATTCTGACAAGAGAGCTGTATTAAGGTGTTAATTGCATGGAGTTCTCAGGCTAATGCAAACATTTTTTCATCGTACAGTACGTTGCGAATTTTTTAATACAGTATAAAAAGAGGTGATACCTACGGCAGAGCCCAAAGTTCTTGTGGTGTTTGCCACATACTGTGAAAGCTCATTTTGAAATCTTTGGCGAGGTGTCTTCTTGTTGAACAACGAAGATCAGAAGACTCAGCAGGTTAGTTCTCACTGTTATTATTTGAATTAAATATGAGTTTGTGTTTCCGAGTTATTGGCTGCAACATAAAATGAACGCTAGCGCTTAAAGTTTTCTTCAGGATTTGCAATTGATCATTGACCTTGAATCTCGTTAGCAGACGATTTCTGGCAGCTTCAATTGTTTCGAGACAAATGAGAACATGACGTGTACTTCGCACGATTTTGTTTGACCGCAAAATTAAGCAACATTTCTTATCTAGACTAGAGTGTAAAGTATACAAGTAATTGGTTTATTTCTGTATTTCCCGTTGAATGTTGTCAAGGATGGATGAAAGTTACACGATGACTGGCGCCTCCAAAGGCGTCCGGTAAACATCACTGGGTTTAGAAGGTACTGCCTGGCTGGGTTTGTCTTCATGTGTTTCTTTGAACGATACACGAACGGTAACCCCGGCCCGAAACTGATTATGTTGTTATAGTGACCTAACGCATATGGCGTCAAATTTATTCCTATCACTCAAAATGCAGTTCAATAAGTGGTGAAGTCACCCTGCTACATATGATTATTTTATTGTGCTTGCCTGACAAATTGCTTTTCTATCTTTTTAGGTCAAAATCAGAAGTTATGAAGGGTGTGCGACTGAGAAACGCGAAGCACAAGAATTTTCCACTCTGCGACTCCAGCCCCAGCTTATTCAGATAAGTCTTTATACATGAGTTCTTACCTTGAGTGATGTATTTAATAGGACAAGTGAAAAAATAAAGGGTGCGCGTTTTTTGCAGGCTCCTCTAGGAAATCAACTTTTTCTACTTCGGAAATTTTTCTAGAAAACTATAACATTGAAATGGAGGTGGAGACAAGTATAAATCCAGCTGACAGGAATTGCTAAACAGAACAGCTTTTGGGGTTTTCCTTTTGATTTAAAATCGCCCAAAGCAAATTTCAAGTTAGTACCAAATTCAAAATACTAAGTTTAGATTTGTTTCAGAACAACAACTGCCATTGCCAAATTTTGAACTGTTATAAAACGCTTCCTTTTTATGTGGGTGCCTCTCTGTCCACCCAATCACTTTTTGCATTTGTCCGTATGTTTATTATTCATTCCATTAGCAAAATTATTTTACGCGGCACAGCCTCAAATATTGATTTTGTTTACAGGCTTGATTTAATTAGCGATAGCCAATGTTTCTTCACCACATTTTTGGTAACCGCATTTGCCAGTGAAATAAGAGGTACAGGCCGCCTAGAAAATTTTGGCACTTCGCCCCAATATATCAATACCATTTGTTCTGACTGATAAACACCCAACACTTGTGTAGTCTTTACATAGCAACCAGTATTGAGGCCCAGTTCAAACGTCGCACTTCACATGTGCCGAATTTAATTCCTCTTTTAGTCGACGGAAATAATTAATACGGCTTTTGATTCAGACGTCGAATTTACCTCCGTCCCCCGCCAATATACCTAGTCTCCTCTCGGACAGCTTGTTATCCAATATGGCAGACAACAATGTGGTTAGTGTATGAAGTCGACGAAGACTCAGTTCGTTTTTATTCCGTGAGATGCCTGTGGCAACCATGGTGAAAATTCGATCGGGTTTCTTTTTTTACTTTATCGTAGTCCCAAATAGAGTTCTAAAGTGATGACGTCACAAAAATATTTCTTGAAATTATGAGATATGATGCCATACTCGTATAGAGCATCCTAAAAGACGCCCGCATCCCAAAAATTAGCTCTGAATTGCAATTGCCGGTAGAGATATAAGGGAACAAAGTTTGATGGCATCCCATACAAATTTGTTTCAGTTCCGTCAGTTTAGAACTGACTCAAATTAAGAGAGATTTGTATGGGGCAGTATCAAATTTTAATCCTTTATATTTCGGCTGGGAATCACAGTTAAGAGTTAATTTTTGGCAAGGACCCTTTTTTAAGGATGCTCTATTCGAAAATGGCGCCAAATCCCATAATTTCACAAATTTAATTTTTTGTGAGGTCACACTTTATAAACTCTATTGCAGTGTTTTCCGTACCCCGTTTCCTGCAGGAAGTATTAGGCGTCGAAGCAGTCAATATTCTATATTTATTTCTATGGTCAACTTCCTTTTTATATGGTCAACTTTACTATTTCTATGGTCAAGTATTTCATAGATGGTCAACTTGATACTTTTTCTACGGTCAACGATGTCCAGAGTGCATTGCGCCCAAACTCAAACAAAGATGGCCGGGTGTAGAAGTGGGGTGAATTATGGTTAAACTCCGCATAGCAACTCGACGAACACGGGTAGTTTTCATTCTTCATTCCGCACACTCATTTCCGTGGAAACCTTTTGAAAAAAATTTCATTTTGGCTCTAACGCCTCTTATGATTTTGTTTATGACATGTGTCTGGAAACACACTCCCAGTGTCCTTCGTATCGGCCATGAATTTAATAGTGCTTTCCAAATGGTCTCGAGGGCCCACGTAAATACACATTTTAAACCAACGGAAACCTTTTAGGACACACATTAATTTCATCTCGATTACCCACCAAGTGTTAAAGTTCGATTCGTGAAAGGCAAAGCCTAAGGATCCTTGGAACGAAATCCTCGGAAGCTACTTTCGCGAAAACACAGCGAATGTTTCAAGCAGCTTTTGCTAAACAGACGCTACCGCGTCAACGCAATCTAATGGAGAAAGCCCTATCAGGAATAAAATTTACTGAAAGGATCTCTGTGCTTACACAAAATTCAGTAAACAACAAAGCAATCTTGCCTTTTGTAACACCATACCAACCGTCAATGTCAAACTTAAAAAAAACTTGACGGGCAAAAAAATTGCATCTTCTGCAAAATCAGCTGTTACTTCGCGCTGATATTTAAGCAATCGGACACCAATTCTTACTTATAAGAAAGCAAAGTCCTAAAAAAAATTACTCAGTTATAGCAAGTGCCGTTTGCGCGGTCTGTCGCCCCTTGCATTTTCTCAGAATGCAAACAACGCACTGAACATCGATGACCATATAAAAAGTATCAATTGACCATTTAAAAAGTAAGTTGACCATAGTAGAAATTAATATAGAATATTGACTGGTTCGGCACCCCAAAATACATCTCCCTTTTCAACTGCCGCGTTCCGAGATTTGGACCCGCATCCTTTGGGTCGAAGCGCGTGCGTGCTGCCTTTGCGTTACTAAAGCATCTGGCTTTCCAGCGGGGTGTCTGTAAAACGAGGACCGGATAGCTGCTGGTGGCGGATGGAAAAATGCGGATAGAAAAAAAATATGAAAAATGTTTTTAAAGAAATTAAAAAAAAAGGAAATCAGGATAGAAATGTTAGGTAATGACTGAATAAAAAAAATAAAAACGGGAATTCCAAAAAAAAAAGTACTGAAAAGAAGAAATTGCCAGCGAAATATACTGAAAAAGGCATGTTGGATGAAACTGAAACAGAAGTATAAAGAAATGCAGCAAAGTATCGACAGGTATACTACTGTTTTTTTCTGGAACTGTAGTCCATGCCTAATTTATATCAGATGTTAAAATTGTTGACAAATCCAGAACATAAACCTCTGTTTTTCTCGACAACTGGACCTCGACGCGAAAACAATAACTGGATCAAGACTAATAGCTCCCGTTATTCAACAGACTAGAGCGGAAAACTATATAAGGATTGAAGAAAGTAAATACAACTCTGTTTTATGAGTAAAATGACCCTCATAAGTTAAGGTGTTTTTTCCAGAACATAGGTTATTATCAATATTGAACCACGAATTGCCAAGCTTACAAGAACCCCAGTTTACTTGCCATTCTACTCTGATTGGCTTCCACTTTGTTCCATTGGTTTGCTTGTTACTAGCTTTTATTAATTTTGTTGATAAGTGCAGCAATCAAAAAAATAATTGCAAATTTTATCGTTTAACTGATTGACTCATAGTTCATAACTCATTGACACTTAACTTTCATTGTTGTTTCTTGGTTGCAAGTTCCTGTTGTTATTTATCACAACTTGTTATTGTTCTTGATCACATCTTGCTGTTCTTAAACCATAAAAAAGATAATGGGCGAGGTGATCACACCTCCTCATCATCAACCTCAAAGCACCAGAAAACTTGAGATAGAGCTAAAAAGCTTGGAAATTTTAGTAAAAACCTTGATCAACTGGCATACAAAAAATATTTAATCTGCCCAAGTGCTAGGGAGTTTCCTTGCATGGGTACTCACGTCCCGTTCGTTACTCCCTTTTGGCTATCCCTACCGTGTTAAATTTATTTATTTTTTCCCCTCACAATTATGTACGTGTAACTTTTCGTTTATTACTATTGTAACTAAGTAGAATGCCAATAAAGCTGTTAAAAAAAAAATCAAGAGAAATTGTTTGTTCCCTGTTTATAAATACCCTTTTTGAATCTAAGATAACTCTGAAATATTTGCCCGCGTAATGTGTAAGGGCATTAAATTTGCCTAGATCATATAAATGGCAGATCATGTAACTAAGGTTGCTTATGTTTCCAACGCAACAATTATCAATTCATAATGATGGTGAGGTTGCAAAGACTACATCGCACTGACTGCATTGGGTACTGAGGAAAAACAAACAACAACAACTAAACAGCAAAAAGAGCAAATTCCAAAAGCTGATCAACATGCGGCAGTCTAGTAAGCAATATTACAGTGCTATATTAATAACTATATTCGCTAAAGGCGAGAACTGATCTTGCCTATAACCCCAGTGTTATTTGATCTGACGTCGTTTGATTGACTTAAGCTTTGATTGACAATGCTCCTTGCCCCATCCAATGCCACACCTCATGCCCAGGGTTTACTTGGGGAAATTTCCTGAATGTTCGCCAAGCATGGCAAAGTAGGGAATGGTAAAGAATGCAAAGTGACTGAAGTGACTCCAAACGGTAACCTAACAACATCAACAACAACAACAGAAATAGTCCTGAGAATAGTAACCACTGACTGCATTTATCAGGGAATGCTTCTAGATCTTAGATTATCAAAATCTACGCAAATAATTCATTGTACTTTGTGGAATACTTGTCAGATGGAGGAAAGTTGCTTTATGTCAGTCGTTATGCCAGTTTATTCTCACTTCAATGAGTTATGCCTCATTAAAGGCTTTTGATGTTAAATTTTCCCCCTCTTATAATTATGTCCCATATTTAAAGAATCGTTGAAGACTGTTCAATTTCATGACAGGGCATGGATTGCGATTGCAAGAAAAAACCAAGCAACGTCTCCTGTGAAGGCCTTGGAGCAATTCATCGCAGCTGCTCACATTTACCTTTTGTTTAGAGCCTTTGCCAACCCAAGGTCAAGAGAGAAAGTTCCATGGTCATGAGATTAGCTACACCAGAACCAGGGAGTTTATTAAGGTAGCTTTTCGGGAACTATAAGCAATAGCAATATCAATTTCTAGCAATTTCAGTTTCATAATCATTATACTAATCTTTTATACTTATGATTGTTTTCAAATATGATTTAATGACAAATATTACCTACGATCGTAATTCAGATTAATATTACACTTATTTTCACAATGAAAACCGAATTTTTTAAAAGTAACATGTTGTTGCGTTATTAATCTGTTAATCACTGAAACGCCTATTTTCGAATTTCAGGTTGAAGAATCAGTTAAAGGAGCCTCAGGCACGTCACGGCCATTTGCTTTAAAGAATAATAGGTGGCTAATTGTCAAATTCCCCGCCAGTGATCCCTACCAATCAAAAATACAAAAGAATGTTCCATCAAATGGAGATAAAAACGAGATGTATTAAACATGTTTATCACCCTACAAACACATGAGTTCCATCAGCAAGCAACGCCAAGAAAATTAAAGAAACTGTTAGGGCTGGTGCATGCAAACTAACAGGCATGTAAGCTCCGGTTACAGTTTCGATCAAATACTTGTTAACCTTTACACGAACCACTGATTAACAAAGTCAGAGTAGACCGCTGAAATTAAATAAAATTCATAAAAAATACAAGCAAAAAAATTAACTTCAAGAAAGGAACTGGAAAACGCACTTAAATTGCTTTCGTTTTCAATACCATTTAAATATCAGATTAAAATAACAGGCAAAGAAAAAGCTACAAGTAAATATTAGAAAGTAAAAAAAAAACAGATCTGCAAGACCACTAAGTGTAAGAGCACTCCCTACGCACTATTTACCACGCAAGTGTGAGGGAGTGGTCGCAAGTGTGAGGGAGTGGTCGCAAGTGTGAGGGAGTGGTCGCAAGTGTGAGGGAGTGGTCGCAAGTGTGAGGGAGTGGTCGCAAGTGTGAGGGAGTGGTCGCAAGTGTGAGGGAGTGGTCGCAAGTGTGAGGGAGTGGTCGCAAGTGTGAGGGAGTGGTCGCAAGTGTGAGGGAGTGGTCGCAAGTGTGAGGGAGTGGTCGCAAGTGTGAGGGAGTGGTCGCAAGTGTGAGGGAGTGGTCGCAAGTGTGAGGGAGTGGTCGCAAGTGTGAGGGAGTGGTCGCAAGTGTGAGGGAGTGGTCGCAAGTGTGAGGGAGTGGTCGCAAGTGTGAGGGAGTGGTCGCAAGTGTGAGGGAGTGGTCGCAAGTGTGAGGGAGTGGTCGCAAGTGTGAGGGAGTGGTCGCAAGTGTGAGGGAGTGGTCGCAAGTGTGAGGGAGTGGTCGCAAGTGTGAGGGAGTGGTCGCAAGTGTGAGGGAGTGGTCGCAAGTGTGAGGGAGTGGTCGCAAGTGTGAGGGAGTGGTCGCAAGTGTGAGGGAGTGGTCGCAAGTGTGAGGGAGTGGTCGCAAGTGTGAGGGAGTGGTCGCAAGTGTGAGGGAGTGGTCGCAAGTGTGAGGGAGTGGTCGCAAGTGTGAGGGAGTGGTCGCAAGTGTGAGGGAGTGGTCGCAAGTGTGAGGGAGTGGTCGCAAGTGTGAGGGAGTGGTCGCAAGTGTGAGGGAGTGGTCGCAAGTGTGAGGGAGTGGTCGCAAGTGTGAGGGAGTGGTCG
>OX419342.1:25021593-25024093 GCA_948470475.1 Galaxea fascicularis | reverse complement strand
TACCGGAAACAGATGTTCGCGGTAAAATTGAGCCTTCTGTAGAAAAGAGAGTTCTAAAAATAGAAAGATACGCGCAAAGGTTGACTCAAGGATACAGTGCATATGGAGGCTCCTATTTATGGGCTCCTGCTGGTTGTTTTTTTGGATGGGTGTGAGAACAGATATAAGGTCAAACACTTGCGGAAGCTTGAGTGACGCTTTTGTTTTTTAGCTGCTGCAGTGGGCTTTCCTTTTATGGCAGAGTAGTTTTACGTAGTTCTTACTACGGGAGTTTTTGCGGGCCCTTTTGTAAACATTTCAATAAGTTTTGCCTTGCCATTGAGAAAAGTAAATTCTTTTACCTTTATTCATATTTTTTGGCTTTTTTTCTTTACAATTGTTGTAATATTTTTTGCGTTATTTACGCCTCTTTTCCCACACGCATTAATGAGACATGTCGGTCCAAAAGTGTACCAAGGACGTTTGTTTAAATCGTTTTGTTTTGGTTCCCGTTTGACATTAATCGCTTACACTCTTTATCTTAATTACTTCCCAATGTTTGAGAGAGAGCTCTTCGTTCGTGAAGTTTATTTGCAAGACTTTGTCCATTGTTACGTTTTTTCTTACACCCATTCATCGAAGATCTAAAGTTTGCAGGGCAGGTGGATTGAATGCGGCCAGATTTCAGTCGGTAAGGCCGAGGTCAAACTCTGTACTTCACATGAGCCGAACTAAACTCAATCATTAACTTCATGTGAAGTACGGTGTTTGACCGAATTAAGTTCGATTGATTTCATTTGGATCGACTGTGGCGTTCTTCACGGCCGGCCACGCTGAAGATAAAGTTTTGGTCAAACGCTGATCTTGGCATGAGCCGAACCGAATGCATAATCATGTTAATGTATGTCAATGTATGAGTTAACCTCGATCGGTTTATTTTCATGATCTAGTTAAGTTCGGCGCTTGACTCAACAGGCGATCTTAACTACTTTGGGTCGACCTAAAGTGCAAATAAGTTCGGCTCGTGTGAATTGCAGCGGATAACGTGGGCCTAATTCTTCGATGATGGGCGGCGTAAACAAAGTCCACAATACAGTTTGTAGCTAGGCACAGTACCAATGAAGGTCGTTTTCCGAACCTGTGCATTATGTCACTGTATCGACAAGGGTATGTCAGCCTCTTCGGCAGCATGCATAGCGTCTCCATTCCTCCAACAACACTTCTTTGTTCCATCTGCTCAGGGATCCCTAAAACCTCTGCCAGAATAGGAAGGCCGTTTTATGGACCGTTAACTCGGGCAAGCACTCCTCATTTTGCATTTCTTCTAGATCAAAAAGTGGATACTGCTCGTAAGGAATATCTAACTTAGTTGACCTATTCACATCATACAAGAATAAACACTCCTCATCTGAAATTAAGCCATCCTTGGATGCATAGAGTAACTGCTCTCTAGTCTCCTTTAGAGATATTTTTTGCCTAGATTTTCGCTATCTTGTTCAGCTTGTTTCACGCCGTAGTGACGCTTTGTTGTTATTGTTAAACTATTTTCATTTTCGCGGGCTCTCGCAAGGACGGAGCCTGGTTTCCCCAGTCCCCGCGCGATCGAGGTCGCTGTAGCCGTCCACAAAACTGTCGTGCTAAAAGTCCCTTTTGACTCTTGCAGGGTCCACGAACGATTGTCATTTTTCCTTTAACCCTAGGCTTGCTTGCCCGTTATTTAAAACTATAAAGCCTGTTTGAGTAGTTAATTTTTACCTCTGTACCAGTACTTTGCTTTACGTTTTAAATTCGCCAACATTTTTATAACTGTCACTTCTAAAGATGTATGATGTAACATACGAAAGGTCAAGTTAAGTGAATTCAATTTTGTTATGTTTATATCCACAGTTTGTTTTCTATTTGTTTTTATACAGGGGTATTTAGGGATATACAGGGTATACAAGGTTATACGGGGTTATACAGGGGTAAACAGGGCTAGGTAAAAAGGGGTAAACAGGGGTATACAATGGTATACTGTGGTAAACAGGGGTATGCAGGGGTATTTATATTTAACGTTTAAATACAATCTAATAGGGGATACGTGAAGTACATTTTGCGCCCGCAAATCAGGTGGTACGCGGTTTCAGGTTTTTCAAGCGTAGATACGTTGTGTAACTATCATATAGTGGTTTAACGTGCCTTAATAAGCTAAACTATTTATAGTCTTACATATGACCATGCAAGGCTATACACTAGAATACGTGGCCATACACCGGCGTACATAGGGGTACACGATAATGCAAGGGCATACACGCGCATGCATGGACATACACGGGCATACATGGGTATACACTGTAGACGAAAATACACTGGGATACACGGGCTTACATGGACATACATTGATGTATATAGGCGTACATGGTAATACATGGGCATACACGGGCATACATGGACATATACTGGGGTACGTCGAACTTCACATGTGCCAAATCTAATGCAAATGAGAAAAATCTATTGTTTTCCCTCATTTGCATTAGATTCG
>OX419342.1:24966593-25011593 GCA_948470475.1 Galaxea fascicularis | reverse complement strand
AAACAGGAAAATAGTGTTTAACAGCTTTATTATAAAGTTGTACCCTCTTATTTCCTTAAGACCTCAATTTTAGAAGTTCAACGTTGTCCTGATTTCCAGAAGTTCCAACTAAACTTACTGAAATTGCGACAACGTGGAACTTCCAATAATCATCATTGGAGCCATCTTACTCAAAATCAGTACCTTTCATTTGATGACCCATATTTAAAGGCTTTATCCCCAGATTCAACACAGATACAAACTGAATTACATGGCACCCAGATTAACTACAACAGTCAGCAGCTGTCACTCAAGAACACAAGGTTTACTTAGTGTCATTTCAATAATTGTTTGAAGTAAACCCAGGTGAGCCACCTACATTAGATCTTGGGCTCTAAAGCCCAGTTTTTTGTGCCTAAATGTTGTTAAAACACTGTTTACTTGCTCCATAATTGAAGGGCTCAGTGGAAGTGGGGCGTAAGTGACAATTTTAGCCGTTTTTTAAATGTCATCCAAATGAGCTGAATTTTTGCATGTGACCTTTGATTCAGTAGAAAAACATTACCCTGTGTCTTTTTTGCACAGATTTCTGCTTCATTTTCAAGAAAAACTGTATGCAAAAAACACATCAATCACAGCATTTCTCACCAGCTCAGCCATGTCAACTTTTCTCTGTAAAAGTCTCAGCTCTGCTTGCTTTGCTCTCCGCTCAGTAAACAATTCTCTTCTTTGAGAGGACAATTCTTCTTTTTCTTTCTTCTCTGCCTCTTCAAGCTTCTTATTTATTTCTTCTCTTCGTAAGTCCTGAGCAACATCAGACAGATTTAGTTTCAACAAGACTATTGTGTTAAGTTACTAAATCAAATTTCTATCATTCCTTACACCAAACCAATGTATTATAAAAAGTTGTTAAATACAACTAAATGAATAATAATTGCACTTTCCAAACTATCAACATTGCCAGCAACAAATAATTTACTCAATAAAATGTGCTTCTGCAACTGATAAGTTTCCCAAAATATGTGTAGTCTGATCTTTCTCTGTGATTACCTTTTCCGTTTTCTGAGAACTGTCATCTTTAAACTTTTGAAGAGTGCCCAGCAAAATGCCAAACATTCTCTTATTCCTGAAGAAGAAAATCAATAAAAGGCACATTACACATGTACAAACGAAGTAACAAAAATGCAAAGGTACGAAAAAAAGCACAAATTGTAGAAAAATACATTGCTCTAAATCGGAGACACATTGAAAACAAAATGGACACCAACCTTGATTTTGTTTTATCGTCTGTTTTTGTGATAATGTCTCTCTTTAAACGAGATGGCGTAGGGGTAGCAACAACTGATGACTGGATAGCAGGCTAAATAAAAGCATAACTAGCCATTACTGACAAGGAAAATTAAAATGTCACTACATTAAATCAATAATGGTATTGTATAAAAAAGAAAATCATCTCATTCACATGTGTCTGATCAACATCATTCTTGCAGACACAATTCTGCTTGATTTTCTTCTAAAAGAATAATATTTCTTCTTCCTTTCACTTCCACATTCTGTATGTGATACACAGGCATCAAAATGTTCTGCATCACTGTAGACACACCAGAGACGTTTTACAAAAATTCACATTCAGGCTGGTTATATATATTGCATTCACTGTTTACCTTATCAGCATCATCATCTTCTTCTTCGCCTTCACTATCCAGATGCGAGGAAGGGCGATTCCTATCTTGTGAGGTTCTTGTAGTCACCACTCGGCTCCAAAGTCTGCGAAAATACAAAAAGAAATATTTAAGTTACATATTGTATACTTTTCTATGTAGGAATTAGAGAGATTTCTAGTTCCACAAAATATCTTTACTCTCAATACAAGAAATTCTGAAGGAACTGGAGCTCTTAAATATGGCGCGTTTTTAGTGTCAAAATTCAAAACCTCGTTTCAAACATGCTATTTTTCTATTCAAATATTCGATCCTGTAATTAAAACCTAGGGCTCTTCAATTCAAATATGATATCCTTCTATTTCGATTTCCAATTCGTAAATTAAACTTTTTGTTTAACAATTCAGATAGGCTATTAGGTGTCTGAAACATCCATGGTTTCAATTCAGAGCAACACTTCTTCAATTCAGTTATGCTCTTTTTCTACTCAAACGTGCAATCCTTCGTTTCAAAAATGTTTTTCTGCTAGCCAAACATCCAGTCGTCTAATTCAAACCTGCTATCGTGCAAATCAAATTTCCAATCTCGCAATTCAAAATAGTCAGTTTGGAAATTAAAAATGCTATCCTTCCATTCCAATATACAATTCTTCACCGCAAATCTACAATTCGTCAATTCAAATACACTATTCGACAGTTCAAACAGGCTTCTGTCGACAGAAACATGCAATCCTTCGTTTTGAAACTACCGTTCTGCAATTCAAACACTCTACTCTTCAATTCAAACCGACAATTCTTCTATTCCAACGTGTAATCTTTTAAGTCAGACCTGCTTTTCGACTATAGAGACATCTGGTCGTTTAATTTGATAACCCTGTTGATCACTTCAAATAGTTCAACTCTTTTTCCAAACTTTCAATTATTCAATGTGAACGTGACATTTGGCACTCGTCATTTCAAACACGCAATCCTTCAATTCAAACACTCAAACTTTCATCGCAAACACGCTGTCCTTCATCGTCGCCTGGAACCTAGCCCAGCCACGCATGCGTATTACGAAGACAAATTCGCGGCAAATTCGGCGTGAAGGTAAGTTGTACGTTTTGCATGCGGCATCTTTTCTGTGTCGAAAACGAAGACCCAAAAACGAAGACCGAAGATCGAAGACCCACTGATCTAAAACGAAGACCCACCGTTTTTTAGCTCGTGGAGAGCTATTGGGGATGGCTGGGGAATCAGGATGTCAGGCGTAAACAATAATAGACAATTTGTAATCGATTTAGGTGGGCGCATCCATGCATTCGTCAAATGGTCGTTAAGAATAATCCTCTTATTCGGCTACCAATAAACATTATCTCACTCACTCCACGAGCTTACCATAGGATGCCTTTAATTGTTCAGTGAAGGACTATACACAAAGCCAAATTGCTCTCATTTCTCTAGCGCATAAATTAAAATGTCATCTGAGCGCAAAACAAATCTCAGTCGGTTCAAGACGTGTCAAGTTGTGTAACGCAATTAAATCCAAGAGTATAGAAATATACGTTTTAGTGACGATTTTAGTATATTTTGTCATCATGAATATTCTATTTTTCAAACGAAAAAATAACATTCTCAACAAAGAGATACATGTGAAAGCGATAATGTAATTTTCCCAGGAAAATAAAATTCCTGTAGCACGTGGTCACGCACAGTTGACCTTTGCGCCTTTCTATTAAATGATAAGGACAGTGTAGCAAAGTAATGAAGTCACCTCATCGTAATTTGCTCAATATACATTTGAAAAATAGAATATTCATGAAGACGTACAACTTACCTTTGCGCCGAATTTGCCGCGAATTTGTCTTCCTAATGCGCATGCGTGGCCAGGCTAGGTTCCAGGCGACGACGAAGGACAGCGTGTTTGCGATGAAAGTTTGAGTGTTTGAATTGAAGGATTGCGTGTTTGAAATGACGAGTGCCAAATGTCACGTTCACATTGAATAATTGAAAGTTTGGAAAAAGAGTTGAACTATTTGAAGTGATCAACAGGGTTATCAAATTAAACGACCAGATGTCTCTATAGTCGAAAAGCAGGTCTGACTTAAAAGATTACACGTTGGAATAGAAGAATTGTCGGTTTGAATTGAAGAGTAGAGTGTTTGAATTGCAGAACGGTAGTTTCAAAACGAAGGATTGCATGTTTCTGTCGACAGAAGCCTGTTTGAACTGTCGAATAGTGTATTTGAATTGACGAATTGTAGATTTGCGGTGAAGAATTGTATATTGGAATGGAAGGATAGCATTTTTAATTTCCAAACTGACTATTTTGAATTGCGAGATTGGAAATTTGATTTGCACGATAGCAGGTTTGAATTAGACGACTGGATGTTTGGCTAGCAGAAAAACATTTTTGAAACGAAGGATTGCACGTTTGAGTAGAAAAAGGGCATAACTGAATTGAAGAAGTGTTGCTCTGAATTGAAACCATGGATGTTTCAGACACCTAATAGCCTATCTGAATTGTTAAACAAAAAGTTTAATTTACGAATTGGAAATCGAAATAGAAGGATATCATATTTGAATTGAAGAGCCCTAGGTTTTAATTACAGGATCGAATATTTGAATAGAAAAATAGCATGTTTGAAACGAGGTTTTGAATTTTGACACTAAAAACGCGCCATACTTAAAAGCTAACTTTTTTCAACAACAAAAAAAAAGATTCAAACTAAGTTGAAGATGGGTGATCCAAACCAAAAACCATTATATTGGAGAAAGGTTGATTCTTTGTTAGATTACAATGTTAACTTCAAACTAAGGAAATAATGACAGACTTTTCCATTACTTTTCCTCAAACCTATAAGAAGCAATAAGAAAAACAGAAACAGGATAGGAAGGTATTTGCGATTTTTAAAATCCAATAAAAATCAAGGTCCCTGTAGTCACTCCAATCTAATTTTCCAAGGTTTCTCTGAGGGTGAAAGGCACTCAGAATTTCAGAAAAGTATTCTAATTTCGAAAAGTTAACAGTTTTAAGGAGGAACTTTTTCAATCCTTGTCCTCAATTTTATACATACATGTACAGTGCTCGAAATTAGTGGTTGTCCAGTCATCCGAGACAACCAAAAACTTTACCGGGCAACCATTTTTGTTGGTAAAATCAAGAGGCTGGCTGCCTGAGGAATAAACAACAGACAACCCAGCCAAACAGAGAAAATAAATTTATCATAAACGGCACAAGAATAACTTGACGGTTTTGTATTGTCAAAGTCCAATGATGTAAAGTTAATAATTAATTTGCTTCAGCTAAGCCTTTTCCCGTGTTTTGGATATCTGTAAATTTCACAAAACATTGCCAGGTAGGAAAATTTAAGAGACAAGCCCAAAGTTTCATGTCTGGTAGCGATCAAGATCAAAGATCACTTAACCCCAGACTTCTGCGAAAACCATTGGCACACACTAAGAACTATGGGATATTGAAACTTGGCCGCCATGTGATTACATCTCAATCTCTACATGGCATGTAAATTTCAGTTTTGATTTTTTTGTCTTCAATTAGTAGTACAGAATACAAGTTCTTTTTTCACAGAGTCAGAGGCATAATTTTTTGACTGGTGTAAAGCCGCCTCCTCAAAAGAAAGCTAAATTGAGCAAGACAGATGCTGTAGAAAGTAAAGGCAGAGTTTACGTACAATTAAGATCACTAAGAAGACAAAAATGGATGTGTTTTTGTGTAGTGCACTTAAATGGGTGGTTTTTCTAATGGGCAACCAATACTTTATCAGGGCAACCAAATTCACAGCTTTGGTTGTCCAGCTTTTTAAATAAGGACAACTTGGATTTTTTTTAACTTCGAACACTGTACGTAAATGGAACTACAAGCTGTAAAAAACAAAAGCCTGCATGTGCTGAATACCAACCTTCCCTGTGCACCAGCTGAGTCCCGTCTCTTTGCCGCCGGTCCTTGTCCAGTGTTCCCTTGGAAGTCCCTCTTCAACATCACACGCCGTCCTGCTGCTGGTCTGAATAAAGAACAACACCACCATGAAACACATAATTTATTAGTGGCCGTTGACATATTCCCTTCTTCCCTACTTGCCATCAACTGGACATTTAGGTCAGACTCCCACTCCCCCCCTCCTTAACATCCATTTTGCTGTCCCGAAAAGTCACTGCATATTAGTACATTAGTGACATGCATTACATGAAGATATCAACAGCACTGACACAATTTACTGCTTTTAAATTGTGGAGAAAACTTTTAGAAATCGATTGATGTTTTCTCCTACCTGTTCAACATATATGTCTGCTTTTACTTAATGATGTTTTTGCTTCAGACTTCAATTTTCAGAAGAAAAAAAACCAGAATCCACTGAATAATGCCACATTTGCCATTCTGAACATGACATCAACATTACCTTATTAAAATGGCCCAGTTTGCTTTTTGTCAAAAATGTCCCACACTAACGTCCAACAATTGATTCGCTTTACCCCCTCTCTGCTAAACGTCCAGTTGATGTTAAGCAGGGAAGAAGTGAATGTGTCAATGACCCCTTAGTAAGAAGCTTACTCTTGTTTGAAGAGAAAGATATCCGCACAGCCCCATTAATTAATAAATTATAAATGCATCAGTCATAACAACCCTGTTACAGAAACAGTGAGCATGTATGGAGTTCGAGTCACAAAATCTATGCATAATTAATGTGTAGAGCTGTGCGGAAGTCTTACTTGTTTTGCATCCATACCAGATGGTGCGTGAATGAATGAAGGCGAAAATGACAAATTATTCAGCACGTAATCGTTGAGTCGTGAACCGCGGCTGGTGTTTTAGCAGTACTTCGGTTTCCGTCTGTCAGAGTATAATGTTCATAATTTCTTGCCAATGATCTAACTAAGTAATCAAAGGCAAACTAAAGCTATTCTCTGAACAACAACGACATCAAGGGCACAAAACCAAACCAGCCTTCAATTCGCACATGCGCACTGGTGAATGCACCAAAAGTTCAGACGGATTGAACTCTCAAATTCTTTTCTTTTGATCATTCCAGGGATAAAACTGGTGCCTTGAATTACCTGAACTCCGAAGGATCTCTACCAGTGAGTTTCTTGATGTTTTCATCCACAGACTTAAGCCCTTCCTTCGCCAATTCCAAATCACGTTGCAGTGCCGCTACAGACGCCATCTTGATTCTTCTGCAGTCACGCGCTTGTCTGAGACTGTGATATAATGTGGTCAGCAGCTCCTCCATTCAAAGTGTAAATACTTCATGTTCCCCTACCCATAAAACAAAGGCGAAAGAGACGCCTGGTAGAAAACATATTCTGTGAGGACCTCAAAGTGACTTACAGGCTGTAGATAAGATGAATGTAAGTGAATTGCATATGACCTTATTTATTCTGGTGAAGAATAGAATAAAATAGAATGGAAAGGAATGGTCTGCCAATTTTCCCTGTTATCAGACATGGTTTGATGCTACTCTGGTTTGAAGTTTGATGAATGTAACTTAAAAAGTTACTCCCCCGATGGGTCGTGAATTGTAACTTTTTAAGTTACATTCATCAAACTTCAAACCAGAGTAGCATCAAACCATGTCTGATTGTCCACCTGGTTGCAGTGTGAACTTGAACATACCTTTCCCTGTTATGTTTTTTTTTTTAGTACTATATCCGTTGTTATGGAATTAGGGTGGGGGAGGGGTACGATTTAAAAAAGTAGACACAACAAATGAAACACTATTAAATCCTACTGGAGCATTGCACTTGTATGTACAAAACATCCATTTAACTCCCTTCCCTCCCCCATAGCCCCCACCATACGGTCCTATGCCAAGTTTAGTAATACTAACCTTTTCTTTTTCCATGTACCCATCTAGGCATTGACAGCTTTCAACAGAAAGCTGTGTTGTCATGGAATAACTCAGCGCATTGGAAGAAGGTCGTTTTACACGTGGCTAAATTTTGTTTTCAACAGGTAAATATGGTAGAGGAGATTATGGTGCGGTCACTAGTTTCATTGATTGGTTTGGTTCTTTGTTCTAGGACATGGAAGATGGGAAAGAATACAGTAAACACACATTAGCTCAAGAGAGTTTGTACCACTACTACAACTTGGTTCTGTCCTCGTGTACGGGTTCACAAGAGCCGATAGAAAAGACCAAGTAATACACAACAGCTAACCAATGACACCTAAACAAAGCAAGAACAATGGTTATTCCTTTGTAAACCGGTACACGAGGGCAGAACCTACAACTCTCTAGCTCGTAAAATTGTTAAAATACAAATGCAGGACATTGAGTTCACAAAAATATTGGTTTTTGTTTCAGTTGCGTTAATTTTTTCATTGAGATAAATTCATTATGTGAATCTCCTAAGTAGAATGTCATATCAGTCAATGTCAATTTTAATGTTTTGATCTTAAAGGGTAGATGAGAGACGGATAGAGGAGTTTGGCCCAGACAGGTAAAGGTGGCATTCAGTTACTTAGAGGTGGCTTATTGTAAATTCAAGAATCATGAGAAGACAAGGCCACCATTTTTTTTCTTTGCCCTGTGAAATTTACCTAGTAAAATTATAGAGACTGTATCCTGCATGTACTGTAGACAAGATTGCTCTGAGGACTATAGATAAAAGGATGCATTCCTTTGGGATGATCCAGATCAGGATCAATGATCTGAGATCACTTGGATCATGGTGCATCAACGGAACCAAGGAATCCACTCTGGGCAGGGATTCCTCGGTTCCTTCAAATGATGCAGCATGATCCGATTGACCTTGGATCATTGATCCTGATCTGGATCATCCCAAAGGAATGCACCCTTTGTTAATGGTTCCTGTGGAGCTAATCATGGCTTTATCTTATGAAGCCTATTGCCTCTAGTGAACGGTTTGTGTTGACAGTTATTTTCATGATCCTTTGTTTGTGCTCTGACTTGTTAATTTTACATTGCATTTAATATAATTATTAGGATCAACCTGCAAAAGCTTGACCTAACTGCTCCCATGCTCCACCCATAAATACATGTAGCGTCAACAGGATCATTTTTGTCCTGTCCCCAGCTTTTGCTAGCCCAAGATGGCAGCTACATGATTGAACTCCGGAGCCACAGATTTCAGTCATTGCAAAAAAATAGTGGGACAATTCACAATCTAGCAAGAACAGACTCTATTTCTGGCCTCTTAATTTACACCCATTGGTGATAGCAACACCCCAAAATAGCATCTGTTTTTGTCAGCTACTTTAGCATGAAATATGCTAACAATTTTTCAGGGTAGCAGCTGAGTGGGTTCTGCGCTGTGGAGGGGGAGTGAAATTCAAGAATCTTGACAAATGGATGTGGGATTACAATGCCATCCCTGATGGACCAATAGGGAAACTTAAGCTTGAAGGAATCAATGCCAAAGGGATTAGCATCACCACAGGTGGCATGCAGCATCTTGGTAAATAACAATTATTTACCAATTGTTAATAATTATTATTAACAATTTCTGCGCAAGTTGATTGGAGGTGAATAGCACTTGCTATCCTGAGTTTGAAAATTAGCCAATCACAGCACGCAAAAAATGCTATCGACTGCTTTAGTATATACTAGAATGAGAAATATACTTGTGAGTTTAGTTGAACCATTCATTAGCAGACACACTTCTGACAAAGCATAGGTGCCTCCTGTCCACCTGGCCCCGGTTGTTCAAACGTTGGATAGCGCTATCCACTGGATATATCACTATCCGGCGGTTAAGTATTGGGAAAGCTAATTGCACTATCCACTGGATAGATATTTATCCGGTGGATAGCGCTATCCAGCCTTTGAACAACTGGGGCCTGCAGGATGATACAATAATGTAAGGTTTTAGTGGAGGAATTGTCGGGACTATCTATTTTTCATGTCTACTCATGATGCCATATATATGTTGTGCCGCGTAGCACTATAAACACATACAAGTGGTGGAACAGAGAATTAACTCTGCAGTGTAAATTAAAGTGCTGAGAGAAACCCATGAAAAACCCACTGGGCGTTAGCCCTAGGAAAGGGTATCAGGGAACCACACGAGGCAAAGAAAAAATTCTTATGACCTCGGTGGGAATCGAACCCACGACCTCCGGATTATTATTATTATTATTATTATTATTATGTCAGCTTATTCAAGGTGTGCACAAGTTGAGGTCTGACTGTTTTTTTTTTCTCACCTTTGAGTAAGCCTTTTTAGCAACCAACCTATGATTGTTTTTGGCTCTTTTCAGCTGGTCTACAGCATCTTACACAGCTGAACATGAACAGCTGTAAATATGTGACAGACTTGAATAAACTTCTTCCTGTGAAAGAAACTCTGGAGGAGCTGGATATCGGAAACTGTGGTGGAATATCAGATATAATGCCACTGCACCAGTTAAAGTAAGAGTGGATTTATGTAACTACTATGACCCTGATCCAACTCCATTCAACCCAACCAGATGACTCCTTAACCAGAGGGAATCCCCAACCCTTGAAAGAATACCAGATTGATTCTCATCAGAGCCTCATTACCTGGAGAAGAGCAATTTTTTTTTCCATAATGATTTCAGCGGCCATATACCAGTACCCTTAATGACCACTATGATTATAACATGGGCAACATCCTTCCAGCAATAAGCCCTCCAGTACTGACTGTTGGCAGTATTATAAGCTCTTGTTCATTTGAGCTGTTAGCCTTGCATGATAGGTTGTCTTTTTCAAGATCACCCACTGTCAAGTGCTGTCAGTGCTCAATGAGTGCAATCATTGGGATATATATTCAATCCAGCAATGATTTTATTGTGTTTTCTCTTTTTATTATAAGGTTTCTTAAAACATAAAACTGTAAAAACGAACGATAAAATCCGACGTTTCGGAGTAGTCATGACTCCATTATCAAGGAAAATATAAACAAGATCATGCAAATTACAGCATTTAAAGCGATTTTGGCGCGAAAAAATTAACATAAGAGGGTGCGAAGATTATAAAAATACTTTCGTAAAAATGGAGTCTGATTGCATGTTGAGATTTGGCTTAAAAGTTCTTATAAAAAGCATTTCGTACGCTAAGCAGTCAAATTTAGTTTTGCATTTCTTAAGCACTTGGAAACGCCTTAGCAGGTCATGAGGCATTGTTCCGTGCATGTTCTTGTAGTGTTTGCCAGTGGCGGAGGATTGTTGTTTGTGTCCTTTTACACGATTATGTAAAATTAATGTCCGCGTGTGTAACCTACATAACCTGCATCGCACAGGTCACACTGAAAACCATAAACAACACACAGCTTTCTCTTTTTGTTTCAGAAAACTGACAAAACTCAACCTCACAAACACACCAAGAATAAAACAGAGGGAGGAAGGAATTGCAGCATTACAGAAGAAACTGCCAGAATGCATCATTGAAGAGTAACATAAAAAAACTAAAACCACCAGGGACTGGATGCAAAACAACACTGTACTCCGCCTGTTTTCCAGACAGAAGAAAAAAGTAATTCAAAACCATTAAAACGTTTTAACCTGAAAGTAATTTATTCAACTTGAAGCTGCCTTTTTTAAAAATGCATTCAAGAAAATAACAGTTATTTCTGTTGTCCCTGTATGGGATGAAAGCAGATTCAGGATGAACAAAGATTGAGGTTCACGGTTACCCTCTGCAGAAAAGACAGTAAATTATAACAGTTCATAAAATGTTCACCAAAATGTTCATTATACAAAGTAAAGCAATGATAAATTTAGTTTTGTGCCCATAACATTAATTTATTATTTACTTTTAACTACGTGTCAATCATTTGTGTACATGATTTCAGCATTTGAGATTGTCTTAAGCTGAGTTAAGTACAAGTTTTATGTTAAAAAATAAAGCTAAATTTACATAACCTTCAAAAACAGACATGATATTAATAATGTTATGAAAAGTACTAAACACAAACTACATTTCATGTGTTTGTTAGTATTTTGGAACTCAGATCAGTCCCTTAGATTATGATGCTAGAATCTTTTCCCTTAAGTTCTCCCTAATTTTTAAAGTTCCACTGATGTCTTTGGATTGCAAAACATCCTCCATAGACATGCTTTGCGCCACAGGTTCCACATCTCTGGATACTTTATTTCCATTCTTGAGTGCATTTGTCATGTTAATTGCATAACACACAGAGTCTTTGCAACTACGGAATACTGGAAACAGCTTTACTTGCCACAAACTCACAACCTCTTGGTTTAAATCCTGTAAAAAACAAACAAATAAAAAATTTGTTACAGTTTACAGTCAAATGTGACTGTTCATCTCCATCTTTGCATGGGAGAAGAAGCAAGAATCATTGAAGCAGGATGGTCAAGTGGTTTAGGGC
The DNA here is from genome assembly GCA_948470475.1 of Galaxea fascicularis. Lineage (NCBI taxonomy): Eukaryota > Metazoa > Cnidaria > Anthozoa > Scleractinia > Euphylliidae > Galaxea > Galaxea fascicularis. The sequence goes on along the minus strand of OX419342.1, from coordinate 24,999,643 downwards.
GCTAGATTTCAATGCAGTCACTCCGGGTTCAAATCCCACTCTGGGTACTACGCTGTAGCTGGAGTTGTTCCGGGTAAGTGCCTTGTTCAACTCCGCGATCATCCTTTTAAATAGCCTTGACTGGTCTGCCTCCCACCCGTTGGGAATCTTAACTCTGTTGTTTTCATTTGTATTATTTGTTTCATTATCCCTGAAAAGCCCCTCTTGGGGAGTGGTCAGTTAAGTATTTATTTATTTAAGAAGGAGAGATCAGAGCCATTCTTTTCTCCATGTGCACATCATTCCAACCACAACCCATTTGTCTCTACTCAATTATTTGGTTCACATCTTAAGCCTCACCTGTGTTAAAGCCAGCAATTTTAACACTCTGTCCAGTGGCAACCCACGATATTGCAGTTTTCCTAGGTCATCTGATCTCGCCATCTTTTTCACATTATCTCCAACACCAAACACAACGGTCACAAACAACCCTGCAACATCACCAGACGACACACAAACAGTGGTCATGAACGTGTCATCAGGAATGCACGCCCCCTCAGGAATTGGCACATTGCTGATGATGCAGTTATTGCCAACAGATGATCCAGAGTTGATGTCGCAGTATTCCAACACTGTATGCTGGCCTATTGTGGATGGCAGTGTCTGATGACAGTGTATAAGACAGCATTGGTCCATGTTAATTTTCTCTTCACTGAATCCATGTCTTTTGACCATGACATCTGAGAGGAAATGGCTTTCAAACCTACAGTAGTTGTGGACAAGAAAAGAAGAGTACTAAAAGGTTTGAAATAATTTTATAAAAGATCCCATTCCAGATTATAAATGCATGTACACTTTGAACATTAATTTTATGTTAGATGTATATTTGCATCATGACACCAGAAGGTGATCCATGAATCATGTAAACTGTGTTAACTGCAGTGTCAGTAAAAAAGTTAGAGGAATTGAAGAAAGCCTGATCTCAAAATCAGTCATTATATTTGATGCTTTGAAAGACCTCCTAAGTTTTGTTTCCATGTTGATTCTGTGTTTGAAATACCAAACATACATGTAACTAGTTATTATTAATATTATGCTGGATTTCTACAGATTGTTTTATCGGACTGAAGACCATCAAAGAAAGTCTTTGATGAAGCAAATTTGCTTCACGCTGGTGCTCCAGTCTGTTTGTATCTGAAGGAATCCATGATGGCACAAAGGAGAAAGATGAAGTGGATTGGTCAATTTTTGCAGGCCGTATACTATTATACAGCCGCCAAATTTGAAAGATTCCTTTCCAGTGCACCTGATTAACCTCAGAGATATAATAAATATCTCACAAACCTTGTTTTCTCAGTCCGTACTGTAAATTACAGATGCTCGTTTTTTCCTAAGAAGCCCGCAGGCCATAAGTGAATGGGAAAAAACTTGGTCCATAACTTACAGTACAGACCTCAAAGTCGGTTAGTAAGAGGTATGTGTCTCCTCACCTAAATGTTGCATCTTTGCAGAAATGATGAATATACTCCTTAAAGGTACCAATGTGATAGAACTTGGATTCATTGAGAAGCAGTACATTCAGTGGTGTTCCTTTTAAGAACTCGTATATTTTTCTTCTCTTTTCAACCAATGAAGGCATCTCCTTTGTGACATTAGCAACATTTTTGGTGTAATCTGGTGATGCTTCAGGTCCAAGTGCTTGAAGAAAGTCTCCATAGGCATCAATTTCACAGTCAATTGGTTTCATTTCAGCCTCGGAAAAATCATACAGACTCTTGAGTGTCTTCCAGTCCACAAAATAGGTGCCATCAGTGAAAACGTGTTCCTCTCCATTGTGAAGGAATGTGACGCCATGGGTTCTCATAACTTCCACTGATGGTTTGTGAAGGAACTTTTTACATGTTGTTTGGGTGACTGGGCTGTGACTCTAACGAGCAACAAAACAACAATGGAGAGTTTTTAATCAATTGCTAAATATGAAAACTTTGTTGAATGTAAGTTATTTTAATTTGTATCTCTGGAGAAAGAAAATCTTCACATTAATTCTTGCAGTTTCATCACATTTTGTTTATTGAGTGAACATTATTTTAGCATAACAACGTAGAGAGTGGTGTGTTTACCAAACGATCTTTCAATGATAACTCCAATGTGTGAAAATTTCCATACAAGATACCTGTAATAAGCCTCTCGCTTTGGCTTATTATTGTAACTCCTGTCTTGTGCTGCTGGTTGTTGTTAATGATAAAGATTAACAATAAAGTAATTTCCTTTCTGAAAAATCATCTTCTGGATTTTCCACAGCACTTGTATATTGACCAGGTAAATAGTTTCAAAAACAGGTGTGAAAAAAGTAGTTAAGAGGCAAGTTCAATACTTCTATATGTAACCTTCACCAAAGTGTCACTAATCAACTAGAAATTAGCAAATCATACCTACCTCATGATCAGCAAGTTTAAATACACCATGAGTAGTACCAATGATAATAGGCGAAGGGTGTGCTAGTGCGGTGAAGCCTGGTTTGGTAAGAGACCAATCCCCTTCATTGTTGAAAAGCTCAACACAATCTGACGCAACCACAAACATACCAGGGTTCATCCGTGCAGGGAGATCCATGAACAGAACCAGCTGGATTTCTAGCATCTGATATGGCGGATCACCTGACAGAACAAAAGAGAATTAATTTTGCTCAGTCCAACATTCAGAGGGGAGGGGGTGGGTGTGAGGTGTTCAGAACAACCCAACTGGGCCTCTAGTTTGACAACACAATCAGTAACAATTCTACGAGGTTTCTTCACACGGCAAAAAAAGTTTGTTGTCGCCCTCCTACAAAAAATGCATTTGCCACGTCTCCCTCGTTGACATACCCATTGTGTGACAGGTTCAAATTATGCTCAACATTTGTGGAACAAACACTACAAAACATAACTTACCGATAGGAAGAGCAGTGAATGCTTTTCCCAAAACGCTGGCGTTAGGCAACCTCTGGCTATATCCGCCTGCGGGAAGCATTATCATCTTGGACTTCATCAGCTCTTGCTCGTTATAAATCTTCAATAGATCTCCAATGGTGACGAGAACAGAGCCGCCATTTCCGATCTTGGGCCCAGGCGGGTCATAAAATACATGGTATTTCACGCCTAAAGGCAGCTCTCCTCTCGCCAGTTTGGCCTGTAGTTGAATTTCATAAGCTTCCTTTTGACTTTCATCAAGCGCAGTTATCACAACTGCATCCCAAAAGGGAGTGTCACCAACTTCTTTTCCACGAATGCTTTCAAACAATTTCAGCTTTTCTGCTGTTGACTTTCGAATATTATGGCTTGCTTGCGAGAAGCCTGCCATCTTCTTCAGATGTGGAGGCTATTTAATTCCAGAAACAAAGGTGGACGTGTATCACATATTTGGACTGTCTGCTATTTTGTTTTCATCCGACCGCCGACCGAGGATCGAAGGAGACTGGAGCAAACTTGAGTCCAGGTCGCTTGTCCGCGTTCGAATGTAAAGATGGCGGATGTTGAATCACTGTTTGATTTTGTGCACATGGAAATCGTGGCTTATTTCCTCAACAAACCAGGGAAAAATATCGATGTAATTAAGTTCAGGAGCTACATATTTCCCTTTTTAAATCTAGATGTGTAAATTAGCTTCCAGCTTGAATGGAAGTTGAGATATTTTTAAATTTGATGTGTGCTTTCTCGTAGAATGATGTCATACAGAATCTTGAGCGTCTAGGGTTCAGCGTTGGGCAAAGACTTGTTGAAAGGTAACGTAAAGAGTCGTTAGTTATGAGTCTCTCATGAACGATATCTCAGGAGAGAAAGATACCTGGGTCTACCTGACTGTTTCTGATCTTTGGTTTATATTTATCAATAGATTTACGAAAGATTCCCCACGATTCAAGGATGAGCTGGAGATTATGAAATACATCTGTAAAGACTTCTGGACCGCGGTTTATAAAAAGCAAATTGATAATTTAAGAACGAATCATCAGGTATTAACATGTCAACGTCTTGCAGTCACATGGGTACCCCCATTGTAGGACTTAAAATTCATGTAGATGTAGATGTATACACTGTATGGTATGAACAGCAGTGTGGAATTGGTGGGCTGACCACTCCACCTGTCCCAAAGAGCCTCTGTTGGACATTGAAACCTCTTAGGAGGCCTTATGGGCAAGATTTCTATGCAGCCCCATACAGTAACTATGCATATATTTTGTGACTCAAATTCTATTCGTTTTTGGAACAGGGTTAATATGACAGTGACACTATGCAGAAATATTTCTGTTTTATGCACCATTTGGCATGGAAGGACTGGTGATGATGATGAATACAGTACTGTGCTGATGTGTGCACAAATGTTTATTAGAATGCATAAACCACCATCAGGGGGACTATCAACACCATCTTTTTTTTGTCTTCATCATTATCATCGTTATTGTCATCATTACCATCATCACAAGCTTTTCATGAAAACCTCTTTCTTTCCTTAGTGTGTACTAAAACAGAAAACATAAGAACAAAGAACTATACAACTGTAGTTCTGAGTTTTTACATCTTATGCTATAGTCTTAGCTTTTGACAGTGTCTGTCATAAATTGAAGTTGAAATATGTGTTTAATACTTGTAAGTGTTGTCTTAAATGTACATGTACAATTATTCATTTTTGGTCTACTGCTATCTTGACAGTTTAGAGTAACATTCATAAGGAATTACTTGCCATGAACTGGCTCAAAAATTGTATTGTATTTTTGACATAGCCAAGACTTGTTTGTTGCTAAATTGCCCTTTTCATATGTGAACTTTTTTCAAGGGTACTTATGTGCTCCAAGACAACAACTTCCAGTTGTTAACACAGATGTCAGATGGCAAGCAGTATACTGAGGATGCTCCCAAGGTAAGCTTAGCATAAGAACTTGAGCATGTTCCTGCTGAGAAATGTGAGACATCTGCCGATGTCTGAAGACAGCTATTACTTTTAAAGCAAATTACCTTCTTTCTTTGCAACTGGTGGTCAGAATGTTTTTGTTCTATGTACAGTAAAAATATAATATTTTGGAAACAGAATCTACTGCATTGATGACCAGCAAAATTGAGAAAACAATAAACCACCTTTAGTGTTACCTGTCTTAACATCATGTTATCAGTCAGTGGTAGTTAACTCTTCAACTCCCAGAAATGATTAGCATGTAACTTCTCATTAGCTTATGACATCAATACATTGTCCAACAGACAGGTTATGAGAATAGACAAACTTATCAGCCAGAGGGTGTTATCTTGATATAACACCAAATTCTCTTTACTAATGTACAAGGAAATATATGGCAGCTAGAAAGGAGAATTAATAATTAATAAGTTTTAAGGGTTAATGCATTTTCCATCAGTTACTTTATTTTCTTGTTGCAGTTCTTGGCTTTTCCAAGTGGTCTCATTCGAGGTGCTCTGTCAAACTTTGGCCTCACCTGTTCAGTCAGTGCTGATGTGTTATCCATGCCTAAATGTATGTATAGGGCGATTTCTACTACTACTACTCCTCCTCAGTTCTGCTGCTACTTCTAACAACAATTTAATAATGATGATGATGATAATAATAATAATAATATAAATAATAATAATAATAATAATAATAACTCTGTAGCCAAGCACAGATGCTCTACTTATTGGGGAGACTGTAAATCATTTGAAATCAAATCAAATGTTGGTTTTGAGGAGAGGGGAAAACCGGTGTACCCAGAGGAAAACCTGTCGGAGTAGAGTAGAGAACCAAGAAACTCAGCCCACTTGTGATGAAGAGTCTGGGAATCAAACCCAGGACACATTGGTGGAAGGCAATAATTGCTCTCACCACTGCACCAAACCTGCTCCTCAAACAGTGCAAACAGTGCAGTCTCACCACTGCACCAAACCTGCTCCTCAAACGTAAAATTGGATTCATTTTGAAACTGCCATTATTTACAATACTGTTGTCCTCTGCTTGTGTTAGAAGTGCTACCATGTGGAATTATATGAGTGTTGAAAGAATGAGATGTTAGTGACAAAGTACAAATGTACTTGTTGGATACCCTAACCGCCGACCGGTTGGCTCAGTTGGTAGAGTGCCGGACTACCGAGGGGTAGGTCGTGGGTCCAAGCCCCTGTCGGACCAACACTCAGGGTCTTTAAGTGACTGAGGAGAAAGTGCTACCTTTGTAGTGACATCTGCAAATGGTTAGACTTTCTAGTCTTCTCTCAAAACTCTTCACAATTAATTCCGTGGGGCGTTAGACGTAACGAACCCTGGCAAGTTCAGTTTTAGGAAGGCAAAGCATCATACCTGTGGTAGGAGGAACTGTGATGTACGCAGTAATGTCTTGCCAGTGTAATTAATAATTGCATAATAGGCTAGGTTAGGAGATAATAAGATTAACCCTAGAGCTAACGTTCTCATTTCTCTTTGCTTTACAGGTAAATTTCAAATTGTCATTCCAAATTCATAATATTACACCAGGATAAATTAACAATAACAAGGGATAACTGACGGTATTTCAAAGATGTGAGGACCTTAAAAGTTCCGTAAAACAGGTGTCACAGTCGCTGATCGTGGATTCTATCCTGATGCAACAAAGTACTTGAAAAAGAACACTTGAAGATGATTCAAAATACGGGAAGCGAAAACGCTGTAAATATGTAAGATAGTATCATGAGGAAATTTTTGTGAAATTCGTGGTCTGGTTAAGCACTTAAATCGACAATGTTGCGAAACATCTGAAAAAGAAACATGTAACAGTACCAAGAAATCAAGCATGATTCGTGTTTTTATTAGTCTTTATTCATGAATTGTCTGGTGAACTATCGTCATCGTGTCAGTTGGGTTACAAATCTCTTCCACTTCGCCAGCGGCCGTGTTTCGTAGGCGCTGTACAAAGAAATCACAGAACGCAATTTAGTATCAGATGCGTCACACATTTTTACGCTGGAATAAATTCCTTCAATTGTTGCCGCTGTAATAATGGCATTATGGGGGCGCTGTTTTCTCTGTCGATCAGGTAAAGCACTAACCGCTTTATGCGAGTAATTTTATTCGGTTTGCGTTTTGTTGTCAAAAATCGTGAGATGAAGAGGAACAACGGAGTGTTCATTATTCCATCATCCCAGTCATGAAAATCCAGTCATGAAAATCCAGTCATTCTGTGTAAGAAAATGGCGATTATTCAGTGCAAATTTCGTTATTCCGTTGTTTCCAAAAAACGAAGCCCATTATTCCAGCGCAAAAAGTTTCGCTGCTATTATTCCATTAGGCCTTTCCTCCCCCCACAAAAAGAAAGAAGAGAAGATATACAAATTGTTCTCCGCAGTAGTTGGCCGAAATTTTAGCAACAAATGAATAAAGGGGGTAGTTTCGAAAAAAACTGTGGTGCTGCGTCGGTGGGGAAGTAGTACACAAAAATTTGGTATTATCAACAGAGTTGATAGTGTAAATTGACCACCGTACAGGGATTGTAAAAGCTGACGTTTCGTCAGAACGAATCGATGAATTATGGGTTGTGTGTAGTTTATATAGTGGATGAGGAGAAGCTATGCTATTGTTCGTAACAGGAAATTTTAGAAGGCTGGAACTGCCACTTTCTCGAGCTCTTAACTCGCCTGAATAAATGAACTGTTAACGCTTGATAATTGCACTGTCTTTTGAAAACGCTCCCTTGAAAGTTAGATGCTTACCTCAAGAAATGAGCCCTCGACTTTCAACAACATACGCCCAGCAGTGACTGGTACACACAACATTGAACAAAAGGCGATTCCCCAGCCCAGTACTTCTGCCCAAATGGGGTACTCCTTACCCTCGTAAGTGACGGGTTCATACTTTACAACGCTAAACAAAAAGATTCCCTGAAATTAAAAGTAAACGCATGAGTTGCTTTGTCTTGCGTGGATGGTTTATGTCTGTGTTTATGTGTCTTCATTTGTCTATCATGGGTCAATAAATAACCTCAAAAACGTCGTAAGCTTAAATGAGCTATAAGCAATCAAAACAGCATCTTTTCTCTTATGTCAACGAGGACTCAAGTAAAAACCAGCCGTCACACAAATTTCGTGCATTTCTTCTTCTTTGGCGACGGTTTTACATCTTTAATTTTCCCGCCCTTAGTGGCGGTTGCCTATTTTCCCGCCTGGTACTGGTTGCATGTTTTCCCGCGCTTAGCACCGACTTGCCCTGAACGTTTATGTGAATTCTGATTGGTTAATCTAGTTGCGTCATTTGCGCGGTAGAAAAAATACCTAAATATCCCTAAATAGTATGTTATGCAACTTACAAGAACCATCAAAGGTGTGACAGCTTTCCAGCATATCACCCACCACATGGATACTCGACGGCCTGTTGTTTCTTCAATATCGTTGGCAAAGTTTTGTGCACCTGAAAAGATGAACAGGGTAGGAATATCACGTGTGACGCTATCCATGTCAAGTTTATTGAATCGCTCCATTGTGTTATTCTTCATATCAATTCTCACCATAAATCCAGCCTATGACCAGTAGCTCAAATATCACCAGAAACAGCAGCGAAATGCCAGCGGAGAACGAGTCGAACAAGTTGAACACGTACATTCCACCCTACGACAAAATGAATACATTCAATTGATGACTAACTACCGAAGTCAACTAAAACTGTTTGATCGAGTTTAGCCACCATACGTTTTTGACTAACCACCGAAATCAAGGAAAACTGTTTGGTCGACTTAACCACCACACTTTTCTGACTGCATGAACCACCGAAATCAAATAAAACCGTTTCGTTTTAACCACCATACTTTTTTGATTAACCTGGAAATCGACTAAAACTGTTTCATTTTACCCACCATCCTTTTTGACTAACCGCCAAAAAACAACTAAAACTGTTTGGTTTTAATTCAAAACTTTTTTGACTAAGGACCGAAATTAACTAAAACTGTTTGCTCATCATTCACTAAGAGGGGTGGGATTGTATCAAATACGAGATAAATAAACGGATCATGTTTTCTGCTTAGGTGTTTGTATCCTGGCACCAGAAGTCAGTAGTCTTTGTTTAAACAACTTTTGGGGCCGGAACAAATTAATTTTGTTTGAAGGGAAAGATAAGAAAAAATCGACCGCATCTGACCATGGTAAATCTTTCCAGTGCGAATGGGCGGGTTGCTATAGCACACGAATTCCGATTTTTTTTTCTACGATTTGACCTTTTCAGTGCATTTTGCTAATTATTGCGCGCCTTGTCTTGAGTGATGATTGATTATTAATTGATAATATTTGATTACTGATTGTGAGGCCGGAAAACGTCGGAGTTAAACTTAATGTTTTTCGGTCACGCGGCTCCCAGCAGTTGTAAGCGGTGAGAAACGAATGCCGCGTTCAAAATGGGAAGCTAGAAGGTAAATACATCACCTGAGTAACACATGACAACCCCAAAACAAACATAACCAGGCACACCGCAAGGACGACTACTTCTCTGTATCTATGTAGATTGTATTCTTCAATAAGAGCAGCTGCAACTAATTCTACTTGACCAAACTGTTGGGTGAAAATAAAACCCACTGAAACCATTGGCAATGACGTTTCTTTCTAACATGAAAGCATGTCAAGACGTCCTGGTAGCAACACATTACTATAATAGATAAACTATTTCAAGGCTTACCCTGGTCCCTTCTTAAACAGTAGAAAAATAGTAAAAGAAAGAGTTCAGTTCAGTTTTAGTTCAGTTTTCAGTTCAGTTTTATTTATGTAATCTGACATGACACTTTACATAATAACACACTACCCACAAATAGCAGAGCTAGTCTCGGCGGGTAGTGTGTGGACGCTAAAACATATCAAACATATGCTTCTCTAGATTCAAAATTCTGTGACACTCTATCTCTCGCTATTTTCCAGTCAAACGTATATAGCTTTTAAGGTCACTTACCTGGCTGTCGAGGCCCAAGGCTATAAGCATGAAGAAGAAGATAACAGACCAGAGGTGGGGCGCGGGAAGCTGGGCTAGAGTGGCTGGGTACACGATAAACACCAATCCGGGACCTTAAGTTAGAAAAGCATGCAGGTGTTAGCAAATCGTCATCATACAACTATTCAGATATTGAGGTGAAAACTGTCCCTTGGATTTGAGTGTCGTAAAACTGAAACCACTTTGGCCAATCGTTGCAAACGCAAAAAGTATAATGAACCAATCAGAATTTAAAGTAAACACATGCAGTCGGTGGTAAGCACGGGAATATGCATGCTAACAATTCACAATTGGTTTTGATTTTGCTTCTCACTGGTTGAGAAAGAGCGTAGCAAACCAAAATGGAAGCAACGCAAATTACTTCGGACACTCAAGTGAAAACAGTTTTGCGTACAGAAGTGAATCGTCTCTTACCTTGAGAGGCCACTTGTGCAGGGGTGCTCCCCTGTAAGTAAGCCATATGACCCACGAAAGCGAACACAACAAATCCGGCGAATACGCTTGTAGCACAGTTCACGAACGAGATGAGCAAAGCATCCCTGAGGAACAAAAAAATATTACTGGAGAAATGCCATACAAGGTGATCCTCCCTATTCCGCCTTTGGATCAGTTGAAATCCGTAGCAGTGACCATTCAATTCAGACGAGAGCTTTTAAGCAATATATAACTGTGGTGCTGTTTGTTACATTTTACGCGGCAGTTCCAACTTTTAACTCTTTAGATAAAATCCTATAAACAGTGCAGTCATTTGAGTAAGTTGATGGCGAGGAGGAAAAGCTTACTTGAAAACGTCGTTACTCTTGTTGTTGTAGCTTGCAAATCCTATCAGGACTCCAAACCCGATCGTCAGAGAATAGAGAATTTGCGCCGCGGCATCCATCCAAACCTCAAACAACCAAAAAAGGAGAAGAAAAAAAAAGAAAATGGGATCAAAGAGGGTGGTAAAGAGGAGAGGAGGGGTCTAGATCACGTTTCATGGAAAAAAAAAAGTTCCTTTCACAATTTACGAAAAATAAAAACACGATGACAATTACGGTTCCGCGGCGAATTAAACATTTATTTCTCGTTTCATGGAAAATAATTTTGAAAAATCACGTTTCACGGCTACTATGGAGATCACGATTTACTAGGAAACAATTGGCCCGGCATTTCACATTTCACGGAAAAAAAGACCCGATCACGAGTCACGAAAATACCCTTTCTTTTCCACCCTCATCAAATAAACAATCATCCAGAAAAAGAGCTGTTTAAGTGGGAGTAATTACAGCAAGGAAGTAAGGGTCAGAGGTACTCAACGACAAGTTTCGGAAGATATCTATTCGGCTTAGGATAGTCCGCCTTTGGTTTCCGAAGTCGATCAAAGAGTGCACTCGGATTTTCGTAATTGAAAAGTGACCTAAAAGATTCCTAACGGGGAAGTCATACTGAGCCCCTGACGTTTTCGAAGGGTCATATTTGCTGGTTTTGGCAGTTCAAAACGCCATTTATCATTTTCGGAAGAAAAATAGTTTTCAAGAAAGTTCCTGAAAGGTTCATTTCAGCTAGCATTTTCTCAATTAAAGAGTTTGTTCCCTAGTAAAATTTTCGGACAATTAAAATTTCGGCTAAGGAATCCAAACAGATCATGTGAGTTATTCTAGCTAACGAAAATATCACTTTAAACAGACTTCAAAGAGCATAAAGTCCCTAAAAATGCCTTTCTACAGCTTTTGGTCGATTTGGCTCGTTAGGTGCCCCTGAAGGGTATTCACCTTGGGCTCCGCAAGTTGTATCCACACAGGTGTGATGTAATACACGATGCCATCGAGTGACCCCGGAAGCGTTAAAGCCCGCGTAAACAAAATGACCAGAAACACATAAGGCAGTGTCGCTGTCACGTAAACCACTTTTCCTGTCGTGCGAATACCTTTCCAGATACAAAAATACACCAGGACCCAGGCCACAAATAAACACAAGGCTAGCTTTAGGTTCACGAGGCCAATATCTTCTATTCCGTCTGTCATGTGGAGAACGTCATTCCTGCGAAATTTCCGAAACTGCAACTTAAAAACTTTTCTCCTCTTCCCATATTCGGCACTGGTTTCATTTTCCTTCGGTTGTCTTTCAATATGTTCAATTTTCCTTCGAGACTACTTTAGTTTCATTATCTCTTTTAAGCTGCTCTCTGATACGTCTCACACAGGAGTATAGCCAGGATTTCTAGGAGGGGGGGGGGGGTTCCAAATTGGTTCCAACGAAAACGGTTGGTCTAAAATCCTTACATTACGTACGTACAACTAGATACCACAATGACGTTCACTGTACTTATTGTAAGCATAGAACAAAACGAAGATTTTCAGGAATCGAGAGTCTATTACACTCTTGCTGGGATAAAATCACTGTTAGAAATAGGAGAAGGGGGCCGGGGGTTCCTTGGCGCGAGAGGGGGGTTCTGGAACCCCTGGAATCTTCCCCCTGGCTACGCCCCTGTCATAAAAGATCATACTCACGAATTCAATATTTAACATCGACGCAAGACAATATTTCATGTCACTTACACAAAGAACTCTTTGCTGGCAGACACACTTGACGTGTTACCGCGGAAATGTGCCGTATTCCTGAACTCGTAACACTGATCTGTATTCCATGGATGATAACAGCCAACCCAGGGCAGATCAGACTTGAACGAGTTATAAAGATAATAGATACTCCACGACAGAATCACATTGTAGTAAACAGATACCAGGAAGGACACCGTGATCATTGCAAAGCCGATACCTGAAAACAAAGCCTCGGTTTGACCACGCTATGTGGATAACAGTTATTCTAATGATTATCAAAGAGACACTTACGGTATTGAATACACACTATGCTAGTTGGAGACACTATGCAGGTCGAACTAGAATTTGGAAACGTTATTTTTGACGAAAAGGGAAAACCGTAGTACCCGGAGAGCAACTTACGCATCCAAGGACGAGAACCAACAACAAACCAAATCTTCATGAGATACTAATATAAGGGTGGGATTCGACCCTACATTGGCGAGAGGAGTGCTGTGCTCTCACCACTGCGCAATCCCTACTCTCCAAGGAGTTGATTTGGCTCTTAGAAAATAGGTGAGGCTGTGTATGCACATTAATATTCCATCTCACCTGAAAAGAGCTGGGACAGTTTCCTCCAAGCCCTGGTTGGTCCTGCCTGAAGGATCTGCCCAATGCTGAGTTCCATAAAGAACAAAGGAAAACCGCCCAGGATAAGAAAGAGGACGTACGGGATAAGAAATGCACCTGCGCGGAGAAAAACTGGGAAAATTAGAAGCAGCAAAAGAATCAATAAGAAAGCCAGCAAGCAAGCAAGAAACTGAATTCTAAGCGAAGCGAAGGGAAAACTGCCCCAGTTCAGGAAAACAGATTGCGATGGCGTTTGATATCAGTGGGCAGTGTATTCCGGTTCATGTTAACCTCTCTTGGCACCTGTTACATGTTATCCAACGATAAACAGAGTTAATAATGTGATAATCGATTTACTTCAGTTCAGTTTAATGAAGTGCTTTGATAAATTCGCGGATTGTGTTTGCTCTGTAGTACTGGTTATTTCGTCAAGATGTATTCAAAAGAAACGTCCCCATACCTCCTCCGTTTTTGAAGCACATGTAAGGAAAACGCCAAAAGTTTCCATAGCCGACGGCGAATCCAATGCAAGCGAACAGGAATTCAACTTTCTTTCCCCATTGCTCTCTCTCAACAGACTCTGGTTTGACCATTCCAGCACAGGTTCACAACAGTTGAGGCCACAGCACTACCACTCAGGTTATGCGCCTAAGTGGGAAGCGCTGGAGCAGCTTCTCTGAAAGGAAAGATGTGAATTGTCTTTCAATCGTTTTACTCCGACAAAGGAAAAACCGAGGCAATTTGAACTGAATTATCATTTTCCATTTAACTTTAAAACTCATAAATGGATGTTTTTGAACTCAGTTCCGAGTCTTTTTACCTTCGGCAATCGGCATCGAAAAACTGAATTTGAATTCTACTTTAACTCTAGATTTCACATGCAAGCATCACAACTGGGATTCAAATTTTCGTTTAAAACTTTTGTTTTCCCATAGCGCTGCAAAACAAATTTGAATTCAGTCGATTTAAAGGAATGGCCGAAGATTTCGATTAAATTGTCGGTAATTTCAAGAAATGTCACGGGAGATTCTAAGAACTGGATAGGCATCCTGAGAACTGTTGAGAATGGAGGGATTTATTTACAGATAACTGTTGAAGGTGAGGTTTAAATCAAATATTTTTGTGGTACAAACAGAACCAACAAAGAAAATAGCTAGCTATACAGACTTCGACAGCCACATGACTCGATGAGATCCATTACTTTAGACCTTTTTTCTGTTATTTGGTATTCGCCAATAGTTCCTGAACTCCCAGCCCTTAGTTTGTGTTTGTAATGCAACAATGTGTACGCATACATGTATCCAACCTTACCTGCTAAAGTTGGGCAGAAATTAGTCAACAGCAGTCTAATCAAGTATCTTTAAATGCAAGGATAAAATAAGTTTCCTCGCTGTCAAAACGATGATGGTCATGAGCAAAGTTTCCTCTTTTATCGCACAGATTTATCTCCAGACATACACGCTAAAAAGCGATCATGGCTGTTACAAGAATCTACTGCTCTCTCTGTGACGCAATGATGACGCAACAACTGTTGCTACACACGTCATTTTGCGCAAATCAGTGCTAAGTGCTTTTGTGTGTTTACGATCTGGTGTACTCGTTGTGCACAAACAGAAAACATTTTTGATTTACTATGTTTATATAAAAGCTCAAACAAACTTGGGTTCAAGACAGAAGGGAGCGATAATGAATTAACAATTATTGGACGAGGTTGAGCAAAATAATGTGATTTGTCAGTGGCGAGCAGATCAATTATTTGCCGAAGCCTAAGGCTGAGGCAAACAACTGATCTGCGAGACACTGGCAAATCACGACATTTTGCGATAACCGAGTTCAATAATTGTTTTATCATTCGATCACCAAGTTTGTTTTGATACTTTTTTTTTGGGAAGCGGTAAGCGTGCGCTGCTGGCAGAAATCAATTGGTTTCCAATTGCGCATGAGCAGAATATTATTTGCAGCAAAAATGCATTTAGGCGATGTTACGCATGAGCAGATCATTATTTGTAGGCAGTTATTTACAGGTCACGTGATGGGCTCTCAGCCGATGAAAAGGGGGAAATTATCCATCGAATGATAATGTAAGTTGTATGAGCGCGCGCATATACCCAACTAGGACGGATCGCTGAATTTAGAAACAGACGTCTGCGATTATAGGTTTTGTACTTTCAGTTTATTTTTATTTACGCCTACCTGTTAAATTGTTTTCTACTTGTTGTTTTAACAGTATACTACTTTTCCATGGCTCATGCAAATTTACTCTTCGTCACTTTGACAACTTCATTTTACATCTTTATTTATTTATTTTTTAATAAATTGAATAAATCTTGAAACCTGTCCAAAGTGACCGGCGAAGACTGGGCAAAGTGCCGTACTTAAGACAAGCTTGATTCAGTTAGTTGGTTCATGTGAAATTAGACATTTAATCCCACCAGGTTCCACTGATTTATCGGCTGCATTAATCTTCACGGCTGGTACAGTTATGGATGGTAGCTGTCCGGAAACTGAATCCGAACCATGCACCGATTTTCACATGAGCCGAACCTAAACAATAAGCTCCGGTATTTGCCCGAAAATGTTTGTAGTGGTCAATCATGCAGTAAACCTAGTGGAAGTTGAACAACCTCAATATACAACATCAAATACAGCTTTGTAAAGCTGGGAAATAGCGCTTTAGAAAATTCTCATTATTTATTTATTTATTTATTTATTCTCATTTATTTTATTATTATTCACATTGATCTCGTGAGGATCTTACTTGTCATATGGTGGTGGAGCCGAATATGACAACAACCTTGAATTTGGGCTTGACTAAGCTCACAGTTTTTTTTATGCTCACTGCTCACTCCAGTCAAGTGGGCATATTGAGTTTATTTTTCTTCCAAACTGAGTGCCCAACTAGACATGCAGTCATCGATCACGCATGTAACGCGGTGAACTCAGTTTTGCCTCAGTCAAATGTCTCAAGAAAACCATTGCAGGACTATTAAACAAGGCATAGCGTCAGACAGTGCGCATAGTCGAAAGTTGTTAGGCTGAGGTCAGTTACTATAATGGTGCCACAAAGAGGGGCTTCGAGTCCCGGCTCCACAGAAAATAATCAAAAAAGCCATTGCTTTGCTATTGTTTCAAATGTTTAAACCTTTATCAGTACACCACAATCTTGAAACATGGTCAAGATATCAAAACCAGTTATCGTTGTAACGGCCTGATGATACGGACGATTTCTATGCAATATGCCCATGATTTGATAATTTCGGGCGCAATGTTAGCAGGACATGAGAATGAACAGAGGAACATTAGAATAAAAATAAATACAGTAACTGGGCACCCAAAATAACTTTGAAGCTAAGCTAGTTGAGTGACCAGAATTAACTAATTGTTTAGCCTATTCCAGACGTCCAGTTAGAAAACGGGGCGCGATAGTACCGGCAGAGCGAGGTGAAACAAAAGCGACGAAGAAAGGAAAGAGGCTTGGGGCACCCAGTTCCCGCTCGTATTCCTCACTCGGCACTCGTTCTCGTTCGCGCGAGAACCTGGAACAGCCTAACGCCATGTGTAAACTACCAGAAGAAGGGCCACCATTTTATAATCTTATTGTGAAACTCGGAAAACCAGGAACACTAAAAATATTTTAAGAATGTTAAAAAGAGTCAGATACAAGAGGCATGGCTAAACGGCCGCAACCTGAGGGTCGATCACTTTTATGGTTACTGGTTTCTTCTTATGGTTTCACCACGCGTCTGATCAGTTGAAGAACAATAAACATTCCAGAAATAATTCTTACTGTTCACGGTTTTCTGAGCCCTAACGCTACAAGACGGTCTGGGTTATAAAGAAAACCAGTGTCAGTTTTCTCCCCCCAAAATTGAAACTGGCGTATTTAAACTGACCCTAAATGTGAATATTCCTTTGCTTAAATAGTTCTATCATTTTGAACTCTTTCGTAACGTTTAAAAGGGCAATCGTGCACGTCTTATACGATTACTTCCTTTTCAACAGACTGAGATAGCGAGGAGTATTTTACACTATTTCCGTTTATTGGTCGTGAGCGGCAAATTCGGACGTCTTTTAGTGTGAAGTCTAACCGTAGCCAGTTTTGAAACCTCACTCATAAGTCGTTGTTGAATCGAGCGAGCAAAAAATTCTACAACATCTTTCTGTATAGGTATGTGCCTTTCCGAACGGTATGGTGTTTGAGCCGTTCTGGTCCGAAAACGGGGATAGATTTTGACCATTTTGGTCTGAAATAGGGTATCGTTTTCAAGAGAACAACGAGAGCGTATAAACGTATTTGTCTTTTTAACTCTAGGTGAATACTACTGAGATAAAAAGAGGTAACCAAAATATATCATTCGAGATGAATTTTACCAATTCTTGGCTTCAGCACTGATGCGAAGCCTAGTTACGCTACAACAAAGCTAGAAGGAAAATTTGTAACCGCAACGTAAGGTCTGAAAACGGGTATAGATTTTAGAGGCCTGCTCTGAAAACGGAATGTTTTGGTCTAAAATAGGGTCAGGATTCGGCACACCCCTACCAGGAATTCCTAGGAGTTCACCGCCGGGAATTGAACATTTCAATGGCAAATTGAAGGAGAGCACTGTGATATATTATAGCCATCCCAGGCCCTCTTTTCGCCAGAACTGTTTATGTGCTTGAAGACTTCTCCGTGACTTAAGGACATTGGAAACTAAGTTGGCTAAGGAAATACTCCTGCCACGTTCGATGGCCTCCCTCAAGAACGTAAAGCCGTGAGGTGCGCGTGGACTTGTGGTAATTTGCATAAGGAGAGAGAGAGATCTGGATACTAGGATTTAATAACCTAAGGGCTTTCCACGGCTAAACAGCGGAATATGTGAACGCCACTGCCTTCTGCTGGATTCCTTGATCACCACTGACATTTATTCCTTCCCTGAGAGATCCGGTACTTCTTTTGCTCCCATAGGTAGTTCTAATGGAGGTAGTTGTGACAGAAGAGCTTTTACGGGAAATTCTCCTTTCAGACGATTTGGAAAAAGAACTCAGTCTTCTGGAGCTGATTCTGTAGGAGGACGTGTGGCTAATCGGGAGTGGAAGCTGCGTTTTACTACAAAGCAGACGATGACCAATATGGCGGATAGTTCGGATCATCATACTGTTCCGGCATGCGTACACAAGCGGGTTGAGCCCACTGTTGGTATAGTGACAGAACTTGACGAGTTGAAGCACACGGGCCGTCCACTCAGAGGGTGGGAGGTATTGCGGATAGTAGGTGCCGATCATGGATACCACAAACAAGGGGAGCCAAGCGACGACAAAAAGGCCCGTGATGACAGCAAGTGTCACAGCGAGACGCAAGTCCTTCTTGTATGCTTTCCTTTCAGATCTGTGCTTGGCAATGGGCTGACAGCGGGCGAAACGGTATATTGATAAATAAGCGATGATGATTATAACGAAGGGGATGAAGAAGCAAGTTGTCGTCATGAGAAGCGTGTAAAGCTCTTTCCAGCGTTTGTACTGCACCGGCCATAAGCTCGCTATAATGGCTGCGTAAAGCCAAGGGAGGAGAACCATGGCATAAAACACCTTAACGGACAGCGTTCTGTGACGTAACGGTCGAACGATTGCGTGACATCTTTCAATGCTAAGAGCGGTGAGTTGAAGGATAGAAGCACTACCGATGAAAATATCAAAAGGGATGTAAAACTGATACAAAAAGAAGTTGACGGGCATTTTTGCTTGCTCTGTTATGGTGATATAGAGCCAACATGGAATTGAAACAAAACCCACCAGTATATCGCTCACAGCCAAACCCATTATAACTTTGTTGGTGGTTGTCCGAAGTCTTTCGTTCACGGAAAATGCAAGCAAGACGAGTCCATTTCCCAATACTATGGCAAGCAACAAGAATGCATAAAGAGATACAAAAACTACCAACTCGTCCGATGATATGTGGTCCAACCACGTTGCTGAGGCATTTTCTACCTTCGAGTGGTTTTCTGAGCTCATTGCTGCTCGCACAGTGAAACAGTAGACTTTTGTCTGTGGTTTAAAATCAAGTTTCGGATCGTCTCTGGTCCTGCAAGAAAAATAGGTCACACTAAGTCCAAACCTTGCTCTTTACACAAGCACACAAAATATAAAAAAAAATGTTCTGAGCAGGAATAACTGCAGCACGCTACCAATAGCCCTAGACTATTAGATAACGCACGCGGAACCTCGTCCCCTCCGCTAAGGAGCAACAGCGAGTGTGATTGTTTCTTTCCGTAGCCATGTGGCTTCTGCGGGTACAGGTGGTCAGTCCATCGCCGCTAGGTGTGTAAACCTGCAGTAAATTATTGCGCATGTATTCACGCTTTCATCTGCAATTTGTGTTCAGCTTTAAGGATCTCATCTTCTTTGTATCTTAATGTTCAATCAGCTATTTCGTTGCATTTGCAAATTTCGTCATTTGATGTGTGGTCCAGTAGCACCAAGAAAATTGTGGCTCTCATACCTCTCCACAACATAAACAAACCTATCTCCTCAAAACAACCTTATTGAGACCGTTTACTTTTTCCTGGACAGATGGCAAAAAAAAAAACTGATCGCAAAGGTTTTGTGGAATACCATAGGAATCAACCTTCGAAAAAATCCTCGATCCTTATTTACATGTGCGTGTATTATTTATCATCTCCCGTGGTTTTCCGGCCGTTCTTACTTTAAGGTGGCTAATATCAATTTGTAGAACTTTCTAGCTGTTGTACTGACCTTGATGGACCATCAATAATAATTTTAGCACAGTCAAACCTTCATTAATCGGTCATCCTCCATTAAGCGGCCATTAAACCTTGAAATTATGGATGTTTCTAACTGGTTATACTGTTGCTATGGTAACCTCTGTCAAAACGATTTTGATAACTTGTTCACCGATGATTGTGCATTTCTGTGATACAACTTTTAACGCATTAAGATTGGCAGTAATAATCCATCAACGTAAAAGTGCTGGAAACCGGTTTAAGTTACCTTAAGACCTCCTAAAGCGACTTGAGAAATCTTACACCTGTCATGCTGAGCCCAGTTTTTAGAAAACTTTGCATTTTTCCGTCTAACTGCTATATGTTTTTATCACCATCTTAGATTTTAAAAGGCTTTTCGTTTCCTGTTTACGTGGGAGAGCTTTTTAATGGATGAAATAGTGTATCCGCTCAAACATATTAATTGCTTTTCAATCCTATTAATTGCTGCTCAAACTTGTTAATTATTTGTGTATCGAAGGGGTATGAAGAAGACACGTCTCAACTTTCATACTCAATTGCAACTATCAGCTATTCAGATCTTTTGAAATACCCTTTCAATTTGTGTTGAGTTGGTAGAGCCAAAAATTATTAAAGAACTGAGTTATTTGTTTATCATAGTACGCTCGAGACGAACTCAGTGGCCTTAACATCCTCACCCTTTCATAGTTCTTTTTCAAGTGCAGCGGCTCATAGCCACCAGCTTTGATCAGTCTGGTCGCCAGAGGGTTCCTTTTCAGTCTGAGTAGGTGGTAGTTGCGACGAAACCACTGCCTTTAGCTGCTGACACACTTTCTAGCGCCCAAAGCAGCTGCTTGTATTGCGGAATTAATAGTTGTGTGTGTCTTCTCCGTTAGAAGATTATTTTAGCGTTAGAAGAAAGTTCTGTTTGGTGACTCCTTTTGGAGATCATCAAAGTGAAGAATTTGCAAAATGAGGGAGAGAACTATTTGACAGGCGATTATATTAGGGTGTGGCTAGCTACATAATTAGTTATTACCAAACCCCACTTACAGAACTACATTGTTAGCCCCTTAAACTAGAAGACTGTGAAGCTAATTTCAAATAACGCAACATAAAAATCAATTTGTCTGGCAGTGTTGTGGTGAAAAGTTGAAAATTGATTATTGCCGTGTGCAAACATATTAACACGATGTAAACATGAAAACATGGTTGATAATCATCGCCTCCAACTAAGAACTCTTCGAAAACTATTTGTTCACTTGGCTAACTATGAAAAATTAATCTCGGAAAATTCTCCATTAAAAACACAGCAAAATTATGTACCCACAGGAACTTGTTAAATCGTACCCTGGGCTTGTTTCATCGAGGGGTGAGATATTCACCGTGACTTGGATCAAAAGACGCAAAGAGTTACGCGGAATTTATCTCTTAATAGCCTCCAAAATATTCAGGTTTTGTCCTTTTAGTTTTCACCAACCTAAGATATTCATATACCATAACAAGATTGAGAACTACAGGTATTTACCTTTGAGAGAGAAGAAGTCGAGAGTTGCGAAGTAACTCTATCGCACCAGTTAAGTTATCTCATACGCACCGTAAAGTCATTCGTCTGTACGAATATGTGGTCTCTTATCTTTCAAATGGCAACAAATTTATAAAACGAAATCAATAAATTAGGTTTGAGTGTAGCAGTTTTTTGAGAATTGAGAAATGGTTATTACCGCAGGTCATGATTTTAACAGGATGTTATGATAACACCGGCCGAATTGAAAATTATTTTCCTTAAAGAAATCTTCCAAATGAGCTCAGAATTCAGTTTGCAGAAAGATTAGGTCACATCGTTTCAGCTGAGAGATCTGTATGTATTGCCAAGTCATGGCGATTTTGATCGATGTCACTTTGTAGCTGACCACTCGATTAGCTGTTCATAGGGGCACTGGAAACTAGTTTAAGGTACAGACATTCGATTCGAGGAGAACTCGGCAACAAGTGAATTAATTATCTTTTTCGCCATCTTGAATCTATTTCTCTGCAGACAGCCGAGGGCTCAGCTTTGTTTTTTTATTGCACAATTCCTTTTTCCGCTCATTGAGTATTAGAATATGAGACGGGGGCGGACAGCTGACGGCAATGGTTGGTCTGATACAGTTGGCCAAAGGGGAAAAATTAAGTTAGTGTTTGCAGTTTTTCAAGTCGGGCAGATAGAAATGCAGTTAACAGGAATAATGCACTGATAAAACCAACAACGTACATCACCTTTCTAAAGAGACAGGCTGTGTTAAGCTTATGCTGTGCTGTCCCACGAGTCGTGCTGTCAAAGTAACTTTCCGACACCGAATTCAGTTCAGCATTTACTGCAATTACTTAATGGATATATAATTGACGATGGTCAATACATAAGCAGGCCACAACGTAAATTACACAAACATCATTAAAAAATAGACCAATTTTCCTTGGATGCACGCAAAAAAATTCGTGAGAAAAACATGAAGAAATAAATCGACAATAAAGCCATTGAAGGAGACAGAAACCGAGGACACCAGCGTTGTTTTTAGGTAGCAGATATTTCTCAGTTGAAGCGTGTGTTTCTCAGTTGAAGTGATGTGATTTGACTTTGCCGTAGCGGAAATCTACATGTTTAATTTTAATGTTAAGCCCAATCTACAACCAGACGATATCCATGAATAAATTGGGTTGACTTTCCACAATTGACGTAAGCGGCTGGCGGAACAGACTGCTAAAATGAGAGAAAAGGAAACATAAAGCCCAACGATTGGATACAACCTTGATGGAAAATGTAATACACGTGACTTTACAATTTAGCATTTGACTCAGCCAAGAGAGGATGACTCAGCACATAAAAACATTTTGCAGAGGTTGTCAGCCCAACTTAACTGCTTTGATAATATCAGTCTAAATTATAAATCATCATATTTTCTTTTAATGTTGAACTGCTGTTGCTGGCGTCCCCACCTTTCATACATTCAACACTATTTGCTTTTATCTCAATATATTCTGTAAAATGGAATGTTCGATAAAATATGCGTATTTCAAAAACAAAATAGTAAATTAGACATAAATGAGACCGCAAATAATCCTTTTATTGATTAACAATAATTTTAAAAAAAAACCGATTGTTGCAAATTGCCTCCAAACAGTTTGCAATTAGGAAAACTGTATTTTCAAACAGATCAGTCCAAACATCTTATCTTGAAGTGACGCTAATAGATAGGATTGGCACGAAAGCCATATCTATGTAGTTACATTGTTGTAACTGATGAATTAATTCTGCAAAATGATGAAAAGAAATGCCGCAAACCAATACAGTGTATATCATTCCAGATTGCATTTTATAAAAATCGAAATGCGGTATCATTTTCAGTAGCTTGGAACATAATTCAGTCATCCCATATAAGTTTTCAAAGATTTCGGTAACTACTTTAACTTTCCGACGCTGACATAGAATAATTTGACAAAACGAAGAAATTAAACAAGGTAAGTACAGCTGATGCGGCGGCCGCGAGAGCAATCCTTATTATTATTATTATGTTAGCCATGGCAAGTACCATGCCACATGCTCTCAAATCCTACGAAGCTCAATTTCTACTTAACCACAAAACAACTTATGTTTCATACTGGCTAAAAGCCCATATGTTTCATTATTGACGTCAGTTTCAAAAGGTATCAACTATCATCCTAGTTTTGAAGTTAAAAAGGTATCTTTCGTGAATATAGGTAATACACAACATCATGTACGTAGAATCAAGTGTCTTCAGTTTGATCTACTCAATAGATAACTCAGTTTTAGCCAGAGCATCTTCTAAAAACAGGGGTTCAAAGCGTTATATGTTGCTTTGTAAGGTACACATTTTTGCAGAAAAATAAATTTGAAATACAACTTTTCGCAAAGTTTTAAAAAAATTGTAGAAGTGGATTCAAAGCCACCTTAAATTTTCGAAAATTTAAAGTGGCTCTAATACGCTTACAAAGGAACATTTTTACAACTTTGCGAAAAGTTGGACATTGACACTATCTTTTCTTAAACATAAAAAAACTAGGGGTTACCGAGCTCGTTTTCAAATTATCATCAATTAAGGTTAAACAAAGGCTAGTAACACATTGGGTCAAAAACATTCCATAACCTGGGTACAAACTGACAAGGCATTTGTTCCACCCGGCTAGTCGTGGTAACAGCTGATAAAGAGCTGGAAACTGGTGTCAGTGAACTAAATAATCAAATGGCAATGCGATAGTGACTAGATGTGAACTAAACACGGATTATTTGTCGTGGAAAAACATTTTTGTTTCGTCTGATAATTTGTTTGTGTACAAACGCCGGCAAAAACACGAGCAACTGTGTCCTGAAAACACAAATTTACTCCGTTGGTATCAAAGGAACTCTCGAGAAGGCCCATTTATCTATAAGACCACTGATAAAGATTCCTAGCGTCACTGTTAGATATAACACATCGATTTTCAATTTTACAGATATCTTTTGGTAGAAACTGACGTCTGCTTTCTTCAGAGAAAATGTTACAGGAGATGCATGGCAAATTGAATATAAATAACTAGTGAATGTACAAATGATTTGCATAACCTGTAACATTTGCACTAAACACGTAGAAGGTTTTTTCGAAAATATTTCTATGACATTAAAATATTTGTATGATATCTAAATCTTGTTTTGATTTCCCTGCTGTCATCGTATAAGTTTAATACACATTTACTTTAACGTCGAAGTTTGCAACTTAGGTTTTAAGAAGAGAACACCTCACCAAAAGCTATCCATGTGGTTACAACTGTTTAAAAGTGTACTTGTGTCCCGTTACGGTTTGCTACTGAACAAGTTTACTTTTTTTATTCTAGAAATTAAAAATATGGACATTCAGTGATGCCGAAAAACACTGAGACAGCAACTGAATTATAAGAGAAACAGAAATGACAAGAAATTAAAACAGTAAAACGTTTCTATCTTCCTCATGGTAATAGTGCACAATGCTAAGTTTGCAGAAGAATCGATATACACTCGCACCGCTTGGTAAACATCTTATCGACAGTATTTTAAAAATCTTATACCTCTTGATGCTTGATGATAACAGCCTCCGAAACGATCAGCTAGCCTCCTGATACCAAATTATTCAAAATTTGGCTAGGAGTTACAGATCTGTCTAAGGCCCAGCTACGTTCCCTTTGCGTTCGAAACTCAATGTCCTTGACCTTAAAAACAGCCGAGAAAAATATCAGTTTCATACAGTTTACTGCTCAGCAGTTTATGAAACATTGTTCTGTTTGCCTTTGTCTTTGCCTTTTATGATGACGCACATCTGTGTTAAAATGATTTATCGTCCATCGTTAAAAGCAAAAGGCTGGGAAAGTGAATGTTTTTGTGTTGTTAAAAACGATAACATAGTTGTTTTTCCGTTGATTGATAGTGAAGGGGAAACATTTGTGTTCTTCCGCCTATCTTTGTGGACAAAACTGAGTTGCACTACCGCCGACCATCACTCGCTCGGTTGGAATATTCCATGTAGCGCGGAAAATGTTTCACTTCTTTAAAAATTGTTTTACTTGTTTACTTCTAGTTTCACGACCTTAGTCAAAAGACCATGAGTTATGAGTTTCTCAGCCTAAACATTTTACTGCTGAAAATTTGCAACATAGTAGTTACATAACTTAGTGATGAATGCGTGCCTCCAAGTGACTGATGTTTTGCAACATTTAATTTACAATGTTTTGAACCGCGATTAATTTGTTCTTTGACAAATAGGTTTTTAAATTTACGTCGTCCGAATTTTTGCAGAAACTAAGTTGAAAACCAGTGGTAGTTCTAAAAAAATATCAGTATTTCAAACAAGTAACTTCTTTGACCATTAAGTCACAAAACAAACTGATCGTGAACTTCAATGTTTTCAATACCGTTGTTATGTATTCAACTTCCTTGAAGAGGACTAACTGGTTGCTCCGTCATGTACACAGTGCGTTGTACAGGTTTTTACACACGAATTTTAAAACCACGGAAAATAAATTTTTACATGTGTAATATTCGAATACACAATTCTATTTGAAGTGTTTAGACTTCAATTCATTTTCGCTGTATGTATAGTAAAATCATGACGGTCACCGTTGTGCGCATTCTGACAACATTTTTGGCCCCATTCAGTTCAGGAAATCGAATGACACCGCTATGAAACCGAAACGAGTAGGAAACCATCCTGTGTTTTCCAGTGTTAAATACAAGTTTGGTATATCATGAAATTTCTTTTGCCGAGGCACCTATAATATTTGACAGAAAGGCATTCCATCTAGGAAGGATTGAGTAGTGAAACTCGCCACTCCTACCTCTATACTCTCTCCCTACTGCATTACTTCTAATCAAACGCGCAAACTGATGAGAATATAGGAAAGGATCACTGAAGGCAAAAAGTGCGGCAGGATTTTAGGTAAAATTCTAGGGGATGACCGCCATAGGAATACAAGAGAAAATTGAAGGGAATTTTGTTTGTTGATCGGAACTGGAAAAAAAGAAAGACTCAGTTTCAGAAAGCCCATTTACTGAAACAAATCCTTTCACTGTGGGCCGAAATGACATACTGTGACAAATGTTTCAGTCTTACAGACAAACCATCTTAATTAATTCTTTTTATCGCTCCATTCTTCCCGCATTTGCAACTGAAGACTCATACTCGCTCCGTTATCAGTGACCGTGGTTAAAAAAATCCTACTAAATGAGTTTTGGTAGCAATTTTGAAACATTGGTTAAAATAAATCAGGAACGCTTGCTGGAGTAGAAATTGATTTCGTTTCGTAACTAGCTCTTGTTCTTTAGTTTTACCCAGCAAGCGGGGTAAAGACTCAACATGAACAACTGAGACGGATAATTTAATTTAATGTTGATGTAACACAGCTAACCGTCACTTTTGGCTGAAGAAATATCCATGCTCTCAGATGTGACTTGGGGAATTTTGTTGATTTGAATAACAAGAAAGCTAAACAAAGAAAAAGCGAAATAAAGGCACTGACTGAGGACTGTATGTCTGTGAACCTTCCTGCTTTGAACATTACCTGGAGTCAGAACAACTGTAATTAAGCGTTATCTAGTAAACTAAGCCTGTCAAATCATACAAGGGTGTTCATTCTTCCAGAAAATTGAATTCTCGTTTCATGAGCAAACGTCCGACCGTCCGTATACGAATCTTGAGACTAAGACATTACGCAGCAGGGCTATAGGTAGCGGAGCACCGTGCTAAATAAGTTACAAAGCGGTGAGTAACGACGTTTTCTTTCAAACAACATTATTCGTCGTTTTTGAATTTGTATTCTTTTCAATATAAGCAGGAAGACACCCTGAAAACTCAGCAACTGAACCACGAACAAAGTGAACACTAATACTGCAGGTTATGTGGCGCCAGTTCATGTTTTGAAGAAATGCTTTTAAAATTTATCACCGGAAAGGGTTTTAACTTCCATGTGGTTTGAATGCAAGGTGTTCTAATTTCAGCAGCCTGATCTGAAAACAAACAGTCCTCACAGCCGTATCAATCTTGGAACGTATTTCTCGACACGTTCTTAAGATTCTTTTAATATGTTTCACTACCAATCAACTCGATCTCATTTCATGTTTATAGCCAAGC
The DNA here is from genome assembly GCA_948470475.1 of Galaxea fascicularis. Taxonomy (NCBI): domain Eukaryota; kingdom Metazoa; phylum Cnidaria; class Anthozoa; order Scleractinia; family Euphylliidae; genus Galaxea; species Galaxea fascicularis. Next base: position 24,972,214 of record OX419342.1, on the reverse strand, counting down.
CTTAGGAATTATTCGGAAAGCATCTGTGACGATGGATCTTGCAGCTTGCCACTAAATTGTCGAAACGCAAATGTTCACAGAAGACTTGAGGAGGCGAAGGAATGGTAACTAACATCAATGCATGGCACCAAAAATTGGCGGTCGTTGCACATCCCTGTGTTACCTAACTTGAAAACGCCTTTTTTGTCAATATGAGAACAAAAAGTGTTACTGGCATGAACTAATCAAGAGAATCGTTTCGTAACTTAACAGCCAAAACAGACGAACAAAACAAACAAACGAAGCAACAACAACAAAAAACAAAACAAAACAAATGCATTTGATCGAGATATGCTTGATTGATGAATTCGTTTCATGAGAATCGTGTAAAACTGACAGACCATCTTTTAACTTTTCACCAAAACAAATTTCTCAAGTCGGAAAGATTTTGTAGGTTAATTTTAATTTTTCTTGAAATGGTGAGACCAATAACAAAAACGCTTAAGGCTAAATGCTAGAACCCGTATTAAGTAATTCGAAATCAAAACCACGAAGAAGATAGACAAATTTCTAATAATATTGACTGTTCTGAGTTCAAGTTCGTTTTTAAAGAAAGCTGTTATCAAGGTTAAAAGTTCTGTATATTTTTTAATAACGTTCTTACTTCCTGGCATTTCTATAACTCGTGGCAACGTAAAGACGCTAACGATTCAGGATCGACAGGATTTTTTTTACCCAAATAAAATAGAATAAACAAAACTCAAATTACTGTTCCTAAAGATTTTTTACACCTCCGATTGAGACTCGACCCCGGAAATATCTTTTTATCGCAAATATTCTCTCACCATTTTGTAATAAACGAATCGATATGTTCATACGAAATATTACAGTTTTCCATAACTCAGATATGTTGAAAAGAATCTGCCACATACAAATACCAAAGCTTTCTGCCTTAGTATTTGCAAGGGCTAAAAGATAGAATCTTGGTAGATTGTTATGGACCGGTACAACGAATATGAATAAAGACTGAAATGCTACAGCAACTTTAAGCATAAGCGATTAATCAGTATTGGACACACCCAAAGAAACCCTTCTTTTTGTTCGCGTTAACTATCATATTCAAAGACATCCTTCTAATAGATCGAGAGCTTCCATTTTTCTTGCTATGTTAATTTTATAACCCTGTGGCACTTTTCTGTTAGACTTGATTTAGTGCATATGGTGAAAAACAATATAGGGTTTCATTATTAATGCAATGTACAAGAAGTGTCGAATTATATTATTTTAAATGTTATTACTTACTCAAGTCATTTTTATAAGTTTTGTCTCTAGATAAAATTCCAAAGTTCCGAACATTCTAATGAAAACCATTGAACAGAGCTTACTTATGATGGTTACTATAATGTACAACCGCTCCAAAAATTTTATTTAGTTAATACAATACCGAGGATGGGCAATCCAACTAAAAACGACTGCGTAGCAGTTAAAAGTCTTTAGCTGCTTTTCGTTTTTAAAGTTAGTAAAGTGATAAGGTCCCAAATACAAAATAGGAATAGTAGAATATCAGAATTTTAGTGTCACTCAGTGACATTTTAAAGCAGTGAGACCCCGGGAGGATAACTTTTTATTTAGTTTTTTTACCAACAAAAGAAGTCAACCGACAAATAACCTGCATCGACTCAATTCAGTCAAATATTCAGCAGTCATCCACCGTTTTAAATATCCTTGCTTAACCGAGAATAACTGTAGTTACATGTGAAACAAAATCGCCATTACCCTTAAACGGAAAGGGTATCGAAATTGCAGCCGAAGAATCGCACTCAAAACTCTGCGAGTTGCATCTACCTCAGAACATGCAGGACACTCGTAAACGAAAACGCATGAAACTAGCGGCGGAAAATTCACCGAAATGATGAAATTTTACATGTGTGGAGTCATAGTGACGCTGCAATTTCCAGTAAAGAAGGGTCCAATATCGCATGAATTACACACTGCATGCGGATGATGAAACGTTTGAAGCATACTACAGAAACGTATCGAGATCTAAGATTTCGTTTTTCTTTCGCAACCACTTAGCAAGTTGCTTCCATGAATGAAATGCTGGTCTCATGTTCAGTCACCAGAGGCCCCAGTCAGCATTATACATGATATTGCTCAGGTTTTGCTTTTGAGAATAAAATATACTAATATATACTGACATGAATAATATAATAAATACATATATATTGTCATAAAATTTATAAGAAATAGTTACAGTGTACCGTGACCATTTTAATTTTTTTTTGTGGAGGTATTACCTAAGGTGGAACAATGCATCACCTCAACAAGTATAAAAACGTATTAACATTGCCACCGTGTTTGACTAATGCGTATGTTAAAACAAATTTCGGATTTACCATACGGTAGGTTATGTCCTTGCTCTGGTTAATTTAATTAATTTCTTGTGTTTGCTTTTAGCCTTCAATACCATCATACGTTTTGATTTTTCATAGATGTGCTACGATGGAGAAATATACAACCTTCAAAAGAACAATTTGATGAAGAATTGAAGGCGGATCTTACTTAAAGAGTAATTCAATTTACTAAACTGAGGAGATATCTATTCAAGAGGGTTCCTACAGAATTGTAGCTAAGACAGCGAAAACACAGCCAAATGTCTTGCAATAGAAGAATAGAAACGAAGCAAATGAAAACATCGATTGTACAATTTCAAAACGCTTTTTCTTTACGGCACAAAAATGTATAGCACATTAAAGTAAAATGAGACTGTAACATATGTAACACCTACCGTCACAATGTTCTCAATTCATTCCCTTCACAGTTTTTTTAAGTTGAAGATCTCTGCCGAATGCTTAATCGGTGAGGCGGTTTTTTCTTTTATAGCAAGCGTATTCTTTTTTCTTAGAGTACAATATCCACGGATTGACATCCCGAATTTTATAGCCGGATGTAAAATTCTTGCGTTAATTAGTGATGTAGCGGGGGCACAAGTTGCAACATGTGAGAATTGCCTAGGGGAAAGTCGACAAAAACCTTTCATGGTGTTTCTTTCAGACCGCTGAAACTTAAATGCTTAGGACCTATTCTGAACAAATTTTGTTTTTTAAATTCCAGTGGAAACTATTTATAAGTGTTATGACAGATTTTTAAATGTTAAAGGGAGTAAACGCGTGCACAGTTTAATTAGGAAGTTGAGATCACGTACAGGCCTTTTAAAATTGCCACTTGAGAACTCGAGAGACAGTGAAATCCTAGTGATACATGTGTAATCGTGATAGTTTTAGATCGCTGTTTCAGATATGTAACAATTTTGATGATACAAAAGTAATCTCTCTTGGACTACACAGCTTCGGCTGTAAACAAGGACGTTTGTTTAATCGAAAACATTCATGCCGAACCCTAACTCGAAGTGAACTCTACTGTGATACTTTTCTAAATGACAAGAAAAAAAATCAAGATTATACATGGAAGGTTTCTTGAAACTGAACGCTGTCTGAAATAAAGTTTTGTTGTTTTCTGACCTTGACTCCGGAGTATTATCAATCTTTATCATCTTTTCTTACCCAAAGTAGGAAAATTGCCTTTGATCAAATTTGTAAAAAATTTTTTAGGGGTCTTAACAGCATGTGATAGAGATAGCATCACAAAGGCAATTAATGCTGCTGTGTTTTTAGTAGGTTTTGAACTGCTTGAGTATAGACTATTTCGTTCCCTATGTATGACGGTTTCGACGCCATCTTGTTTGGGTAGACAATTGTGTTGGAAAAAAACAGTGCTTCCATGGGAGTCCGATGTCAAACTAATAAAGAAGTTCTTGAATGAAGAAAAATTTTTGAATTGTAGATTTTAGTCGCTAACCAAAGGATTTACTGACAAAATGTAAGGGTTCTACCTGCACTAGAATTTGCGGGGTAGGATTTTGAATTTCCTATACATTTGTCTGTAATTTGCGTATACTTCAGACAACCGTCTGTGGACGTAAATTACAGACAAATGTACGGGAAATTTAAAATCCCACCCCGCAAATTCTAGTGCAGGTAGAACCCTAAAATTTTGTCAGTAGAATCTTTTGGTTAGCGACTAAAATCTATCATTCATAATTTTTTCTTCACTCTCTGAAGTGTACTTAAGTTATTTCACACCCTTCGGACTCTCATACAACCACTGCTATTTCCGACACGCTTGTCTAACCGAACAAGATGGCGTCGAAAACCGTCCTAACGCCTATTATAGAACAATCCGTCATATTTCAGCTGACATAACGGATATAAATGTTTTACGAAGCACGTCAGCAAGAGAGAATGCAGGAGGAAGACAGACAGACAACAGACAGACAGACAAAAAGGAAGCGGGGAAGAAACAATTCTATTAGCCACTGAACAATTAATGACCGGAAAGCTTAGTAACCGGGCTGATTTAAAAGGCAAGGCGCATTGCCTATAAAATACATACCATGGAACAATTTTCTTTTAATACAGGAAAAAACAATACATCAGATATAAAAACAATTGTACTTTAAATTTAAGATCCCGACTTTATCCTATTTATCTTGCCGATGAAGAATTATTTTACTTTTCATCGTGAAATCCTATTTCAAGTAAAATCCTCACTGTTTCACTGCGGACAAATTGCTAATGTGAAGCTGACTCTAGTCATCTGTTAAGTTCAATTAATCAAGGTTTTACACTGGTAGAATGTGGCAATAAGCAATTCTTTAAAACTACTTCATCATTGGTATAAAATATCCGGGTGTTTGACAAAATCTAATCAAGTTCTCCATCCATACAAGTAAAGGACATGCAGTTTATTACGCGGCATGCACAAGTTAAATGAAAAGTTGTCCACGCAAACCTGATAGTTTACTGTAATGACGGAAAATAGACGCGACGGCTCTGAATTTCGGTATAAACTAAACCCTGCGGCAGGAAGTTCAAATTTGTTCGGGACATTTCTTTTCCCTAATTAAGTTTTTGCAGTTACCGGCGACATTTTGGGCGGGTATCGTTTTCGATTCATGCGAGGAAACAGCGATAGAGTATAAGCTTATTTGTCTTTTCAACTCCAATAAATAATAGAGAAAGAGAAGTAGCCAAAATGTATTATTTGAGCTGAATTTTAATAATTCTTGGATTCGACACTTGCGAAGATTAATTACGCAGTAACAAAACCAGTAGGAGAATTCATAACCGCAACGTCAGGTCCTAAAACGGGTATGGATTTTAGGGGCCAGGGGCCCGTTTTTAACGGGCCCACAAACCATATTTTGAACTTAAATCTCAATAAAAGTAGGGTTTGTTCTGACCTCTAATGAAGTCCATTTTGTTTCTTTAGCTGATAACTTTAAATCATCATTTAATATTAAACAAGCAGGCGCGCGAAGCCGCGCAAAAGGCACAGGAAAGGGGAGAGAGGGAGAATGTCTCCCCAATCCCTGCTCTATTTCGACGCCTGATTTCCATAACTTCGCGGCTGGAAGCTGAAAAATTGCCACATTTGACCAGCTAGCATTTTTTTAGAAGACAGCGGTTATTTGGAATTAGAATATGACGTTCTCTAAAACGATTTTCACTACGTTCCGCTTGAAATCAGACTCTCTTATTGTAACTTAACTTTTCAGCTACATAGAGTGCGGAGAGCTGCGT
>OX419342.1:24941593-24961593 GCA_948470475.1 Galaxea fascicularis | reverse complement strand
TCCACCAAGACAATCAGTTAGAGTTCTAGTTGCTCATATTATTATTTGGTAAACGTCACTGTTGCAGTTTTCATCGAAATCAAGAGGTCAGAAGAAGCCGAACTTAAAAGTGCACCGCAATATGTTTAAACCCAGATGGAGTTTAAACCTTGAGTTAGCTATTCTAAACTGTCCGGCAAAGAGGCCGGAAGGATATCGGTAGCTCATTTATTATTATACAGAGGCCCAAAACTAAACAACGTGAATGATTATTTTATGCTGTCGTCCAAATACTAAAATTAAGTGAATTTTATTTAGTTGTCTTAAAGTTTGCCCCTGGTTCATTTCGTTTTTTTTTTAATTTGATTTATCTGTCATGATAACGTTGCCGCGTGCAATGTTTACCAAAAAAAAATGTTATCTATATAAAGAAAAGTTATCTATCTATATTAAAGCAACGAAAAGCAACAAAACAATATGAGATGAAATAATAGAGTAAATAAGCAATTTTGTTTGTATTTTATAGTATTCCATTCGTATTTCCTGACTTTGATTTTATTATGAGTGGCTGCCTCAGCCGTTAGTGAAAAATTTGTCTTGATATGATAATTTCTGTTCCGGTTGAAATATTCACACTTAATTTTGATGCATTGCTGAATCGCAGTTTTATCTTTTCGTTTGCCTGCTGAAAGTAGTCCCAATTAGTCAGTATAGGAAATCGCACGACCTCGAGTACAATTCGGGATTAATAGCATAAGTACGAGTGATTTCGAAAGTTCTCAAAATGGCACGAGCCTTTAGGTGAGTGCAATTTGAAAACTATCAAACTCACGATAGCGCGAGCACCTTTTAATCACGAATTGTACGAGGAAGTTGTGTGATCGATTTTATATTTACAGCTCGCTCAACAAAACTACCGCCGGATTGTATGAGCCATCGCACGATTTGTAAATTATAGTATATTCTGATAAATTATTGTGCCTTTTCGTCCAATTTCACTAGTCAAAACGTTTAAATCTCCAACATTTGGTTGTGTTTACTCGCCGTTGTCTTGGAAACTGAATAGGTAATCCCGACTGAGCACTATTTGGGATTAATTGTGCTGCTCTCGACCAATCAGAATTGAGTAACTTTGTTGAGTGTACTACAGTTATAAAAATATAATAATAGCATATGTTCGTTTCCGAAAATAAAAACTTTTAGAAATCTCCTTGATCCTTCACTTAGACTTGAAGGCCTTGAACCAGGCTAACAAGTTGTGCCATAATTTATTTGGAAAAATAAACTCCATTTAATTAACTTTTCTCCTTTTTTTCGTAACGACAAATTGGAATTTTATCCCCTGCAATATGTCATACAAGAGCCATATACATGAACTCTTTGTGTACATGTAATGTGTATGCCGTTTCCATATGGAAAATTAAACTGAAAATTCTGTAGAGCTGAAACCGATTCCTTAGGTCTTTCTCAAAGAAATGCTCACTTCTGAGACGTTTAACAGTGTTGTCTTTTAGCAGAGGTTACGAGGAAAAATAAATCTATTTTTCTGCGTGTCCTTTCTTCTCTGGCGTAGCTATGTCGGCGATTAATTGAAGTATTGTCCGATAATCAGCTATAATAATTGTTCCAAGAAATTTCAAAGAGTCAAGCCATGCACAACATGTTTTAGCGTCGAGATTGAGAAATACAATGAAATCTTTGTTGCATACTCTCCAAAGAGGTTACAGTTATTATGCCCAAACGCTCTCAACATTCGGTGACGGTTTAGTTGAATATTGTTGGCGTTTAACCCTTAAGGTGGCCCGAGACAAGTTCCACAAATTCTTTCCTAGATTATGTCTAGTTTATCGTATCACTATCAATGAAATTTGGCACAGAAATGAAAGAAACATCATAAATTCATTACATCATATTTATTTTAGAAAACCTGTTACCATGGTAACAATACGACGCATTCAGTTGAGCCGCTAAAATCGAAATCTTTTACCTTATTTAAAAAACAGGTCGGTGAAATCTTCTCAAACTTCTATTTTATATGTTACCAGGAATGATATTCAAAATATTTCAATTTAAAAACCCTTTCAAGCGCGGTAAAACCCTTTCGAGCGTCCCTAACCCTTAACAATGACTGTTTAATTTCTCCTTATAATAATACTTCTCAATCAAACATAAAGGTTGTGAGAAAAAAGGAAGTGATCAACAAGTAACAAAGATCTTGATTGTTTAACCAAGTATCCTTACATTACCAAAGAAAGCGTATGCAGAACAGTGTGGAAAATATACATACTTATGCGGCCAACAAAATCGGCCGACATAGTGCTCAAATCATGGGCGTAGCCAGGATTCTTCAAAGGGGGGGGGGGGAAGGGGAGTCACACTGTGTCAAATACAGGGTACTCACCACATTTCTCACCTGAATATTGTAGGTTGTTTGCTTAAAAAAAGGCTTACAAAGGGGGTGGGGGTCACGGGCATCCCAGGACCTCCCCCTTCCAGTTACGCCATTGGCTCAAACGCACTGAAAACATTGCAACCACTAACAATGTTGGGCGAATGGCCCTTCTGGTGTACGATGGCAAATGCTGCCCATATGTATATCTGACCTTAGCAAACATTGAACTTCTTTTTGCTGGCTTTTTAAATTCTCCGCGCAATACTTTAACTTATTCCTTAACAATTCTGCACCGATTTTTGTTGCTGTTTCAGACATTCAAACAAATGTTTCATGACAAGACTGAAAACAAACTCATCACCGTATCTATGCTCCACAAGATCAGTTTCACGAGGTACAATTTATTCAATTGCTTGAAAGATTTAACGTAATCATTTATATAGCGCTGTTACACTAACGATGATGTCTAATCTTTCAATAGGTCATTTAAAGTTTACCATAAGGAACGAGTAGTCTACAACACTATAACATTATTTCCGAAGTTCAACTCATTTTCTTGATTAGGTTCATACCGACGAAATTCCGGGCACGTGTTCATCATGGGCGTGGTCATTTTGCGACAAAAATTGTCTTTTTCTGGAAGACTCTGGAAAGGTACTTCTTTGATGGGATCTTAGCGAAGACATCGCAGCATTGGATACAAGTGGCTGCTGAAGACTGTACTCTTTACAAAGGATCCTGTGTCCAATGTAACGAAAAGTGTTTATCATCTCCTTGTTCCTGTACGCATACACGAAGGGGTTAATCGCGCTATGGCTATAGTGACATAACTTGACAAACGTGAGGAGACGCCCTGTCCACAGCGGACTGGGGAGATTTTGAGGGTAGTACGTTGCCATGACAGTGACTACAAACAATGGTAACCAGGCAATAACGAACAGGCCTGTGATCAAAGCCACTGTTGCTGATAATCTTAACTCATTGTTGTACGCTTTCTTCTGCACGCGGTGACGTGCGAGCTTGCGCATTGGCCCTGATCGAGCGTACACGTAGATGGTGATGTAAGCAACCAGAATGATTATGAACGGAATGAAAAAACACGTCGTTGTCATGAGAATCGTGTACTCCTCTTTCCAGCGTTGAAATTGCACTGGTTGTAAACTTGCAATCATGGCAGAATACGCCCAGGGAATTGTTATCATGCCGTAGAAAATTCGCATTGAGAGCGTTCGATGACGTAATGGCTTTACGATTGCGTAACACCTTTCGATACTCATGGATGTCAATTGCAGAATCGATGAGCTCCCGATGAAGATATCGACAGTGATATAGAACTGATAACTAGCTTCAGAGTAAGGGTTTCCAGTGTAAGCACTGAGTAAGATGTAAATCCAACACGGTATCGATACCAGGCCCACCAGTATATCGCTCACTGACAAGTTTATAATGAGCGTGTTAGTCACGGTTCGTAGCTTCCGGTTGACGCCAAAAGAAAAAAGAATTAGCCCATTTCCGGTTATTATTGTAGCCATCAATAAGCAGTATAGCACTGTGATGATGGCAAGCTCGGTCACGTGCATTTTAGAGACTATTACTGGGGTCGAGTTTGTGCTTCCGGTGATGTTCTGCCCTTCCATATTAAAAAATTGCTCTCTTTCTGTCGACGATATTTTATGGGGTTGTCTCAGTTCTATATTCCGTGTCTGAAAAACAAAGTCAAAATATATTGAAACATATCACGTTGTTAAATAAGACCAGATGTTGTAAACACGCCTTAAGTTTAGAGGAGTTAAGTTTATGTAATGATTGTTCGCATTACCATTATAGGATACCTTCATCTTTTTATTTTCATCTTTGCAATATCTTTTTAAATTTAGATTATTTCTTAGCCTTAATCTGTTGTAATTAGCTATTTCTCGAGGGCCAAAAGTTTATTAGCTCTACTATTACTTGCCACCCTCGTTAAATTAAGACGTTTGTTTGTTTGTTTGTTTGTTTGTTGTCGTTATCGTTGTCATTATCATTGTTATGACAGTTTGGTGACGGTGATTCACTGAGAGGGTCCTTAGCTTGGGACGGAAAGTAGCTAAAATAAACACACTAACAATAAATTAATAGATTAATTAATTAATTAATTGATTGATTGATTGATTGATTGATTGATTGATTGATTGATTGATTGATGAAGTTATGAAGTTATGAAGTAACGAATTGCTGGTTAACTAGTTAAAAAGGTTGCATGATTTCATGGTTCTGTCCGACAGCGTTAAGTCTGGAGTAAGATAAATTAAAAAAGAAAAAAACTTTCCGCGATTTTAGCCAAAGTGATTAAAAAGAGTCTGTCACTAATCTTATGCCACGGTCTGTTTGTACTAGATCCCAATTCCTCCCATTGCGAAATATGGGTACAATTTTGGCGTTGAGAAAAGAATAACAATACCACGTAAAAGAAAAACTCCTCTGGAAGTGAATAACCAGCTACAATGAGCGTTACTCACCAAGCAAATCACATCAGTTTACAGGTCGATCATCGCCATAAGATCGTTACCTAAGCAGAGAAGAAAAACTATCTCAGAGTATATAGGCGGAAGTCAACAGAGTGGAAAACAGCTGTCGTAAAAGAGTCAAAAGAAGACTAAAGTTGGTCAGTAAACCACCGGGTTGCGCATCTGAGCCGCAAATTAAATCTTTTTGCGAGAGCGTTCGAGGATCGAAGATGGTGTATGACAGTTCCAACTCAGTTCATCAGTTGTAATGAAACTCTTACTTCATTCAAAGTCTTCCGATGTGCCAAAATACAGAAGACATTTGAACTTAACGAGCTCAAGATTCCTCTAATTTATATGCCGTACCTCTCATTCGCCACGTATCCGTCAGTGTTTGCATTTGAGCTGAACCCTCGGTGGGCACAGCAATTGAAACTCTAGTAAAAGTTTTTAAGATGCTACACGTAAACTCAAGGATATTCTCAGCTTACTCGGCTCAGCCAGAAGTGAGCATAAGTCGGCTGGAGGTTTCCAGTAATTTAACACAGTCATAATGTGGCCTTGTAGCCACTCCTAGCAGAGAAATGTTAATCTCTGATGCACTCCACTTATTTTTTACACTGTGCACATAGTTGGATGAAGTGGCATACAGATCGGCATGGGCACGCACAATTTTGGTAATAACGAGTGAAACTTATTAGGCTGTAGCTTAATCCAGCTAGAAAAGTATTTCCCACTTCAATTTTTTTCCCAACAGGAGTTGGTGTTCATCAGCTGAGAGCATCAACTTTCAGTTACAGTATTTAATTTGTCTCGGTTGAAATTCGAGCTTTCTTTCATCAAGTGCTCACTGCTGGCTATTTTCGATCTCCAGTTTTCAGAAGAGAAGAGAATATAAATATTACCCTGGACCGTTTAAAGCTGGGAGGTCTTTGCCAACAATAACAGCTGTGAGGATAATTGTTGAGTTAACTATGTTTTGATTAGTTTGGAGTAAAATGAACATCAGTCTAGCTTTCATCGTCTAACCACGGTTTTTATCAAATAAACATTAGTACTACTTTATCTCAAACTTTAAACTCTCAAGAATTCATCAAAACCAAAGAAAACTTAACATTCCCTTTTCTAAATGCGAAAACATTAAGAGCCACACGATATGAAAGTGCTGCGTGTTGTTTTTACAGCGGGCATTTGAATAATCACAAATGCGAATGCTTATTGAATGCCTTGTTCAACGTTCACGATATTTGAGTATGAAGAAAGGGAGACAAATTGGCAACTCATTGAACGTGAGATTACAAAGTAAACAAATGAGTCCTACAAAATTCAACGAGGCTTCAAATTTCTAAAAGAAATACCAACTGAGAAAGGCCGAAATGTTGCAGACTAAGCGATTAAACACCCACATGATGCATTGTTGTCCGAATTAGGCCATTATACTTACGGTTTGCAACGGCAAGAAACCAAGATTTCTAGACTTTCCAGTGTTCACAGAGAAACCATGCCGATATTTTGTGATGGTACATTAATTGAAGTGAACGTAAAAATTATAGGGAAACCAAATTTGAACAAGTGTTGCTAGGCAGTATAATTGCAGGTTCATAGCGTTGACCGCTTTCGGTGCCCTTTGAAATCCATGCTAATTTGATCGCCTTTTTCTGGTGAGGTGTCTTGGATGGAAGATCCTATTATCTTCTTCAAGTTATCTATCGATCTGCGATTGTCTCTTGTTGTAAAGAGATTTGCATCTAAACAATCGTAATCCACACATGTCTTAAAAGGTGTTTGTTCTAACAGAAAGCTTCATCACTTGTAGTGTTTTTGAAGTTATTATACAGGCCAACTGCTCGTTTTGAGGTTGCGGCAAATCGTATTTAGATATCGCAAAGAGGTGATCACCGACTGCTGATGCTGCGAAAAACAGATATCTGACACCAGACAAGAAATTAGCTGAGGATTTTGTTTCACTCCCTCTTCTGCAAGAAATCTTGGTTATTGCAGACAGGATGCAAAGGAAGAAATTGCATTTTGCAGTTGTTTGTAACTATATACTGACACCCTGCTGCTAGACACGAGTTTTCTTTCAGATAGCCGCTGGGCATTGGTTCAGCTTACATCCCAACACTCAGCACACACAGATGAAAAGGGGCGCAAAGGAATTTTGTAAATTCGTAAATCGTTTTGGGGAAGGTTCATAAACTTTTTGTAATTCGTGGCTGCTGGTTTTGGCAAAATAAGCCTGCCGCTCAGTAAAACAAAACGTTGGGAATTCAACTGATAAAATTTGGATTACATAAGACAACTGTGTGGTGGTTTTCTAGTAACAGCTACTATAACCATAGTGATAATGTTGATGACGATGACGATGATGACAAGGGTGACGGGTTGACAACTTTAACAAGGCCTGTTTCGGGATAAAAATGGTGATGGCGATGTTCATGACGCTTAAGTGACTGATCCGTTAAAGCTCGGAATCTAGAACGAATGAATCAGTGTAAAAGTCTCAAAACATCTTCCGATACTGTTTTTCACGAGAGAGGTTTTTTCAATGCTTATAAAAAAAGATTAGAGGTTAACTTTTGGATTGCAGTGAGTTGAATTGATAAAGGTTGTTTCATTGGCGCTAATGAGTTAATTCATTCACACAGCGAAACAATCAGTCAGCACAATATGGTCTCCTGCTGTTTAACTTTCTGAAATAAACAACAGTCAAAAGAGCACGAGGGAAAATATACGTTTCCTTCTAAAACATATTTCACGGTCGAAGAGTAACTAGTAGAGTATCGAGAGGCATCAAGGCACAAAAGCATTCATTTGACTGAAAACTCTACCTTAAAGGTAAATCGCATCCTTAAAGCCTAAATTCTTCCTAAGGCTCTCCATTTATTTCTCTTTTTTTGGTACAAGACAAACTCGGACATCAAGAAATCCTATCATTAGCGATTATTTGTTACGAGCTCTATGCCTGATCATATAGCTGATGGACGGTCGCGGAATTGTTAGGTTCAGGCCTATGTTAGAGGTTAATGTGGTAGATAATGTTTAGTTTGGATCTGACTGAAAAGGCAACCATTAGCGGGGAAGCTACTGGTCATTAAGATGCGCTAGTGCTTCATACTCTTGACCTCTACCTGCGGATGACTCGTTCAACACATGAGACTATTCGAATGAAACCTGTTGTACAACTATGTCACTATTAGTGATATGAAGCAGTGTTGAGTTTATGGCGGTGGTCTTTGGCCAGCTAGTTTTCGCGTTTGTGGATGAAGTAGTTAAGAGCCGTGACCATTCTGCACTGAATAGAGACCAATGAGCACTACTTCTCTGCGCGGAGTTACTGTGACAAGCCGACGTAACTCAGTTGTTATATGCACTGCGTTCCCGGACACTGAAGTGAATCTAGTGAATGTTCGTGTGCTACGTGTTCAAATTCTCTGTGAACAAGACAATAAAGATAGTTATGATATTTAAAATTATCTGGAAATCTTCAAGAGATTGACATGGTACAAACTCAGAAACCAAACCCTAGTGAGATTTTTCGTGACTTAGACTTGCGAGCAAGTTGTTCAACTAACCTCAGGTTGCATTGATGACGCTTTCAGTTTCATCTACAGAGAGAAGAAGCTGGATGAATTTGCCTTGTTTCTTCGCAATTTTCTTGTCGCGCCGCTTCAAGAACTTAACTGATTTAGCATCTTGGCTGACTGAATGAGTGGTTTTGACAAATGAAATAATGTTCGAGATCAATAGGTCCTAGCAAAGGTCAGTAAATTCACTAGCAAACTGCTCATTTTTCGTTGACACCAGTTATTCAAATTTTGTTGTTTTCGCAGAACCTTAAAGGATTCTTTCATTAACCACAGGGCACTGAACAAACAAGATGGCAAAACAATATTAGAACAGAACGATTTGTTTAGTTAAGGCCTAAGGCGCAAACTAAAGCTTTATCAGATTTACTGAAACTTTCTAAAGACTCTACTGTTTGATTCTAATTCGTTGTTTAAAGAATTCCATTGAAAAAGAACAATCTTTCAGTGACTATAGCTCTAAGAAAGATGGCACTTTTTGATTGACCAATGGCGGTCTATTTATAACCAACCGAAAACGTTGAATTAAAATCAAAGCGCTTACGCATGTGAATTAAAACCGGCAGCTGATTCAATAAACTTGCATTGTTTTTTTTTGGAAAAACATTCATTTAATGTGTTTTATATTTTCATGCCAATTCCTCACGTCAAAACTCAAACCTTGCAAGAAAAAACATTTATGCGTTCTCTTTGTTTCAGTATTGAAACAAAGTTTGGTCTGTTCCGCGACTTCTCCTTTGCCTTTTGTTCAATGCCTTGGCCGCAGTGAGAATGGTTTACAATCGGCGCGCATGTGGGTATCGGGAGTTGTAAAGAATACCCTCATGAGAGCCGCTTGAGGGTATTGGGAATTGCAAAGAGTGCCCACAAGTAGGTGTCGGGAATTGTAAAGAATGCCCGCAAGAACAGCTCGCAAACGACCAAGAAATGTTGCTGAATCTTTCTCACCATGATGATGTTATGACCATCAATTGTTGGGCGAGCTTAGTTAACAAATATTCACCGAAGTAGAGGTGGCTAGGGGTGGATATTTATAGAGCTGTGAAATGGCCAGGTAAATATCCACCATTGGGCATCGACACTGAGGTGAATAATTGTTTTAGTATAGACTAAAACAGTGAGATAATAGAACTCGAAAATGATGATTTTGAGCTAATTTATTCCCGTGAACAATTACGATTTTAGCGCAAGTTGCTCGGAGGTGAACAGCACTTGTTATCCGAAGTTT
Organism: Galaxea fascicularis; assembly: GCA_948470475.1. Classification (NCBI taxonomy): domain Eukaryota; kingdom Metazoa; phylum Cnidaria; class Anthozoa; order Scleractinia; family Euphylliidae; genus Galaxea; species Galaxea fascicularis. Next base: position 24,951,921 of record OX419342.1, on the reverse strand, counting down.
GAGTATACCGAGACGCGAAGCGCCGAGGTATTTATCAACCGCTATATATTCACCGACCCTAAGGGGGATACTTGTTTTAGTATTTACCAAATCCGCTGCTTAGCGAAACCAGTGGCAATTGCTTTTGAGAGCCTATTGAGTTCTATCACACTTTAGATGTACAAGCTACTTCAAAATACTATTTGACTACGACTGGAATGTAAACACGTCGTACTGTACTTACGTTTATGTTAGAATTTGCGTTATCATGAACTGCACATATTGCGTAAAAAACCCCAAAAGATTTCAATTTACGAGACAGCCATAGTACTTATAGACCAGTTTGATTATAGACTATGACAATTCGTAAATAGAATAGGTTGTTATTCGTTTTGTATTATATGGAAAGTCATATTAAATGTTTCGTAGTTAGATCATTGTGCGAAATACAGAGCCAGACCGTGTTCGTCTTAATTAGTCCAACACCAGACCGTATAACTTACCGTAAAAACGCGTTTTTTTCTTGCCAAATCTTGACAGTACTTGAAGCTTCACTAAATTCCGATATAAGAATTATCAAGGAGTTACAAAGTACCTCAGTTCATACCCGCACGAAGATGCAATAAAGACAAAGTGTTAATAAAGAAACAGGTAATGATAAATTCAACTCAGGAATGGCTTTCATTACAATTTATATGTAGATTTTCTTAAGAGGTCATTTTAAAATTTAATAACAAGCTATTGACGCGTTTCTTATCACCCCAAATTTTGGTTTGCTGGTGATCTATCAAAGTAATCCCCTGAAAGAGGTGTCTTTTTAATTTTCTGAATTCCCTGTTAATATTTTATGATATGTAACGATGTTCAACAACTCCGTTCGCCAAATTGAATTGAAAGTTGTAGGGATCTCTCTTTTGGTGAAAAACACATCGAGTGCTAAATCTTCACCAAACGTGCAGTAGAAACTTGTTAATGGATTTGATTTCACTTATCTATCAACCCTTCTGAAAACAGCTTACTACAAAACAAAACATTACTGAGTATTAAGAAAACTGAAGTAAGTTTTACTCGCCGAATGAATCCTACGCCCCGGCGAAAGTTAGCAGATGTGCTGCCAGTTATTTCGTCAAATCACAGTTGTGAAATTTCTCAAACACAGCGAAGGCAAAACAATTAGCAAAAGCGTAATAAAAACCTGTTTATGAAAATTAATGTTGTTGGGAAGACGCCACTGCATCCAAAAATACCGTAATTTCTGTAGATTTGAAGACGAAAAATCCACTTTTTTCACCTTCAAAGTTTGGCATACAAGAACATACAAACATAAACTACGTAACGGCAAGAGACATTTTAAAGATTTAGGAAGAGAACAAAGGCACGGGAAGGTGAAAAGCTTTATCAAGGGCTTTTCTTAATCCTCAACATTCGAAATGCGTTGCGGTCACAAATTTTAGCCCTTCCAGTTTAGCCAACTTTTTAGCAAGGATTTAAAAAGAATCAATGATGTCACGTATTCTTGTTCGAACTGAAGGGAAAGTCAGTGCTAAATCCAGAAGATGAAAAAAGGTACAATTGACGTGAATGTAACAAAGAGGAAACATTAACGCTATTCAGAGCCCAAACAAGGATAATTTGACTTATTATGCGTGCTATTGTCTAAACAATTTGAGTGAAGACCTGTCAGACCTAACAGCTGACAACGCAATAGGCTTATTACACTATGAAGATTTTTCATAGTTGCTTCATTTTTCGCTAGTTTAACAGTAAATGCTTTTCAGTCGGTCATCGTTGCAAGATTATGGAATTGACAATTTTCATACTTTTTGCATAATATCCTGATAAAAGAACGTTCAACGAAAAAGAAAAGCCAGTTTAAATCTGCCTTGGGAAGAATTATCATAAGCAAAATATTCACTGGTAACTTGCATATTCAGCAGATTTTAAGATGTTAATCGAAATTTCCAATCGAAAAGTGTCAAAAAACATCTTTGCCTTTATTAAAAAAGACAGCAACAGTTCGCTTCAAGAGGAAGTCACTGGAATTCACAATTAAATCAAATGTTGAAGCTCAGTAGAGTCTAATGCTTTGTCATGATATGAAGTGTATTAATTATTTACGTTAAGTGAGGAAATCTTTGCCTTTAGAACCTTCTAAGGCCTCCAGCGAAAATGATCGCAGCGACGACAACAAAAGTATTTTCTCACTGGATCAGAGCAAATGTGAACACTGTCTGTTGTTGAATATTGCTAAGTTACTGAAGCAGAAGACTTCACTTTGCCATGAGAGAGTCGAGTGTGGTGAATATTAATATTAATAGGTAGTGAATATCAGCAATTTGAGAAAGCTGATAAAGGGCAGCTGGCATACAGAATTAGTCATTCAAGGAAACTTAAGTCAACAATCTGCTGATACCACCGTATCGTTGTTATCTTACGCATCGTATGATTCATTAAACCGCGGACCGTGAGAGAAATTATTCTAGTTTTTGAGATCTGCAAGAGACAAAACGATAAATGTTCTGAAAGAAAATCTCTTTGGGCCGCTCAAGGCCTTGCCCGCTTCACGGGAAGCAAGGACTCCAGTGGGCAGTTAAACAGCTAATTTCTGCAACTCACTGAGTTTCAGTTTTTTCCGGGACCATGCATGGTTATCCCACCATCAAAATAAATCTGATAGACTACCGAAAAATATGGAAAACTTGGGAAATTAAAATTCTCTTTGTATTAGTAGAAAAATGAGTTCAATGAATAAACTTGATATCTAAATGAACCGAACACAGGAAACAACGAGATATTTAGACTGACTTACTGCCATGAGAGTTCAATTGCTCAAAAGCACCATACAAATATTATAAATTTCCGCCGGTGGTTTGCTAGACAAGATACTTTCAAATTTGGTAGTTTACTATAAACTCTGAAAGTCACTGACATTAAATAAAATTGTTGTTGACTTGCGAATTTGTACTTAGTGATAAAAACAATTTTCGTTAGCCTTGAAGGTTCGAGTTATCGGGATTCAACTGTAGCTCCCTTGTACGTCAAAAATTCGCTCTAATCAATCTCTCACTGCGTGTAGTTGTTCGTGTTTGTCAAAAGATAGCAAATATATATTAAGATCCTTTTTCTTTGCAAAGTGCCTGATATGGGCACTCCTAATGGAAGTTTGTTGTCATTGAGCAAAATTAGGACAGTCTGTATGCCATCAGTTAAATGCCATTATCTTGTTTTGGTTTAGTTAGCTAATTTTGGACAAGTCCAACTCTTGCGGTGGCCAAAGGAAAATATGTATGTTGACAGATAGATTAAATGTCGCCAAAAGAAACAAACGCGGCGTCGTTGCGACCCCCTTGAAAACAAAAGAAATTTTAAAACTTCAACAAATTCATGACGGCTAACAAACAAAATGGTGTCTTTCTTTCATTGAAACTCGATCAGACCGCCACACTTCCGCAAGTCCATTACGTCTTAAAATAGTTGATAATGGTTCCAGAATTTCTACTTCAAGGATAGACACACGAGCATTTCATTTGACAACTTGTTAGTCTTTTCCGATTCTGGGTACCTTTAAAACTTCGCTGTTTTTGAAGCAGTGAGCGCCAACGCATACATGTATAATCCGACTAAGGCGGAAGAAGCGTTTCGGGATGTATTTTTGTCTTTCTTAATGCTTCTCATCCTGTTGGGAAACACTCTAATCATAGTAGCGTACATGAAAAACATCAGGCTACGAAGAGGCTCCATCGTGTTCATCTTAGGCTTGGCTGCATCAGACTGGCTGGTGGGCGCGGTAGCCGTTCCGCTCTACATTGCAAATCTTAGACGCAACTACTCCCCCAGCTCCCTGTTGGTCAGGTTCTTTATATCACTAGATATTTTCAGTGGTACAGCGTCGGTGTTTCATCTGATATCAGTCACTATGGAGCGATACGTCGCTATCTCGAGGCCATACCTACACCACACAATTGTTCTTGGAACGTACTACCGTGTTTTGGGCGTTGCCTGGGTTTTGTCCCTGGTTCTTTCATGTCTTTATTTCGTGATATCACCCAACGTTAACAGAAACTACCCATTCTATGTTTTATTGACGGTGTTTTCTCTGGCGCTGATTACAATTACAACGTTAAACATTCTGATCTTCAAAATCACGCGATCGCACATTCGAAACACAGTGGAGCCCTCGCAAGAGGATGAAGTGAACAAAAGTAACTTTCAAAGAAACCTGCACCGCGAGCACCGCGAGCGAAGAGCTGCAGCCACTCTGGCAATCATCTGCGGAGTATTCTTCCTGACGTGGTTCCCTCACGTGATCGGGGCATTCGTGTTCACATTCTGCTTCCCTTGTAATTTATCCCCGGTGGATGTAGGCCGTGTGGGGACCTTTATCAAGTGCATGCAATACGCTAACAGCGCTTTGAATCCTTTTGTGTTCGCGTTTCGCGATGGTGCAATGAGGATGACGATTGTGGGTCTGATGCCTGGTGCCTGTACGAATGTGGTGCAGCCGCTGGTCAGTTCTACCCGAGAAACGACAAACCTATCGTGAGATGGAAGAACCTTGGTTTTGATTTCACAATCAATGACTGATAGTTTTGATGCAGTTCTTGGTGAAAAACTCTCAACACTGCGAAAAGGACTAGTTAATCTTCCACAACAACATCAATAAATTTCCGGCGTTCGATTCGAGCGTTGTACTTGCAGTTCAACCTAACGTTATTGTAACCAAAAGGAAAGCTCCCATGGGTTTTGGGTGGCCAAACTAAAAACAAATCAAGTTAAGTTCAATAAGTATTGTAAAGAAATATGATATGCAGCGTATTTAGATATATCACAGGTTAAAAACACGCAAACGTAATGATCACGTTTGCAAAGAAAGTCACACCAACAAAATCGTTCTATCGATAAGATAGAAGCGATTCATACTCTTCATATACACTGTACCAGTGGTTATAGACGTTTTTTGCGCTTTAATTGAATTGAATATCTTTATGGGGTAGAACCAAATTTAAAAAATGCATGTGGTTGGCTGTTACAACAAAAGAAAGTTTATCCTTGATTCTTTGTTTGGAGATCAAAACGTGCGCCGCGTAAAAGCATATGCAGTTATTGATATATTGAAAGCAAGTATTAGTTTTTTTTTAACAAAATCTTTACCAAGAAGTTGATTAAAACGCCGAGACATAAGTGGGTATCAAGTTATGTTGTACATATAAGGCAATTACCACAAAACATTAACACAAAACGTCAATCGAAATTCATTCAATCAATCTCTTTTAGCTCGCACCCCATCCGACTAAGACGGATAAATGATAATTTTTTTACAGTTCCTTTGTATCATCCAGTCGGCGTCGAGCGAGAGACGCGACCAATTATAAAGTGTTTGGCTTGTAACCTCGAAGGTTTAATATTGTCATCAAGACGAAGGCGAAGCCGAAGACGAAGATATTAGCTAAAGAAAATAGTTCGCGTTTAAAACAATGCGTGCTCAACCTGTATTGCCTGTGTCTTTCTTTGGAAGCTTTACAGTGTTGTGTCGCAGGGACAAACATAAACATATGCTAAAAATGACGGAAAAGAAATACATACAAAGTCTTGAACTGTCTATCGTTTTTACCCCGTAGATTTCTTAAAGCAAAGTTGAGTGAAATGGACTTTTCTCGAGATTTTCTCAAATTTATTTAACCTACGTAAAAAAAAAGGAATTATTTTACTCCATACGTCGTAAATTTGAAAATAAATTGGAAGGTGAATTGAGCAAGGCGTGCTGTCACAAGTCACGTGACAGTGGCGATAGAACAAAAGGCTAAGAGACGTTAAGCCACCAAAACGATTATACGCCAGTAGTCGGTCGCAGTACTGTGATTATTTAAAAGGGAATACTTCTTAGAAACACCATGAATAGTTACGATGGTTAATAGCAAAGACGTGGGACACTATTGTGATGTTAGCTTTGAGTTCGCGACTTTCTACTTCCCACATCTAAGGTAAGAAGGAAATTTTGTGGTGACTTAGCTTACAGCTGTTTTTGACACCAATGAATTGACACTGATGAATATTTCAGTTGAGCTTAAATAGGAAAAACTCGGGTTTTCAGAGTTATTCTTTTAGATATTTTATACAACTGCTTGAGTTCTGTATTCCCTATATTAGAAATTCGTTGCCTTAAACTGACTTTCTTAGCTGAGAAATTAAGTTTGTTTTAATTATTTTAGAGCACGTGGAGAAAGAGCAGGTTCCAATCTGTAGCAGGTTTCAGAATTTAACGGCAAATTAAATTGGTCAAGTGGATATGGTCTTGCAATTTACCATGGCAAATTTCGCCGGATATTGTCAGTGAATCTTGTCAAACACCAATTAAGAGCGAGAAGTCGACACAGGTTTCGGGGCAAACAGTCTAATTTCCTTTCTGGTCAAATCAGAGAGCTGAGTGAAACAAGGAAGAAAAAATAATAGACTCAGTCCTTCAAACGCGGATTTTTATACATTCGTGAGAAGTGTCGAGTTTGCTGAAACACCTCTCTCTCACTTCTATTTAACACTATTCTTATGTTAGCTACAATAGCCGCCATCTCCTTATTGAGTGGTAAATCATCTCTTTATTTCTCCAAGTTGTGTCTTATGAGGGAAACTGCGCGTGCACAAAATGATGGAGACTTCACTTTGTCTACCGCTGACCACCTTGATATCGAAACCATGCGTAGGAAAAGATTAATCCCTTCACTCAAGGTGACCCTTCAGTCCCGAGTGCACAGGGTCGGTACTCTGAAAGGATTGCCTGGCCTGTTCCTCTTGCGGAGAGCTTTCTGCCTCTATTGGGGAGTCATTATATCACTTCTTCTTTACTTGAAATGGTACCAGCCCTTATATCTGACGAGTACTTCAAATCGGAGTATTGTGCAAGATTTCGGCAAGGACTGGTGCCGAATGCGCAATGCCAGAATAGACTGGAAAAGAATACGGGAACCGTGCGAAGGAAACACAGATTTCGAAACCAATCTTCCAGGGTGGGGTATTAAAAACAGAACAAACGGTCGTTATAGCTTTGTTGAGTCCATGGATATTCGACCTGCTGGTGAGTTCAGTAGAATAACAATTCAAACCCGAACTGCTTTTGGCCTTACCAAGTCAGTTGGTGGTGATTACTGGCGAGTTTTCATTTCTGGTCAAACTGGATTTGCGCCCACAGTATTTGATCACAAAAATGGCGAGTACGAGATTTTGTTTCTCATCCTTCAGCCTGGGAATTATTGCGTGTCAGCAGTTTTGGATCATTCGATATGCGAGGGGATGAAGGACCCGCCGGACTACTGGTTTATTTCGGGTAAGCAGAATTTTGATAAAATATAAACACACATTCCTTTTATGGCGGCATTCCATAAGAGTATTACGGTTTTATAATTACATAAGGTTTTGCCGTTATTTAGTTTTGCAGTGTAAGATAACAGCGATCGTTACTTCACCAGCTGAATGAGGTACTAACCTGACCTCAATCCGATCAAACTTCTGTTCCCTGTTGTGCTCTCTTGGGAATAAAGGCATCTCAAGGCTCCAAGTTCTTACCCACAAAGATCACATCCCAAGGAAAATTATCAAGGTTCGAGCCCTGAGTTCCAGACGCGGAAATCAATTCATATTCCTATTCCTTTAAGGAAACAAACATGGCAGCAACCAGCAGCAGGGAATTCTGAAGGGAAAGCAAGTGTATTTGATGCAACCTTTGTTGGGGGGAGAACCGCTGTGCTTCAACGTTCCCGGAAGCCATGGACCAGTGATAAAAGATGGTAAGACACTGTATTTTATTGCATTCAGTTCAGTTTAAGCTTTTGAATGAATCAATCAACTCTCAGAGGGTGAGAATTGTAGCCAAGAAATTCTTATACAGAATGTTAAACACATGGTAATCATCGTAAGAGTTTCTAAGAAAATTATGCTTAGCAATATTGGTGCCTAAAGTCTTTCTTAGGTTCGTTTCAAACATTGTGCTACTGCCGTGTCGAATTCAATTGATCGAATTAAATTCGACTCTAACACGACGTTTGAAACCGAGTCGTACTACTGACCTTTAGCACGGCAGTAGCACAACTTCGTTCCAATGAACGACGTGCAACTGCCGTGCCAAACTCAATTCATAAATTTGTGATACATTCTTTTAATTCGACTGAGTTAAATTCGAAACCAAGTCGTTCTGGAATCGTGCTACGAAAGTACTAATGGAAGAAATTTAGTATTTGTAATGATCAGCGGTAGTCTTAGGACATGCGCACTCTGTAGACATGGGAGCCATGATGGATTAAACTTTTAGGGCTGATTCACACTTTGACATAAGCATAAACATAAGCTTACAAAACCATAAAGATAAGCATAAGAAAAATATATGTGTGAACCGGGGTTATATAAGCATAAGCATAAGCATAAGGAATGGAACTTTTTCCATTCCGTGTGCTTATGACTATGCTTATGTTTATGTTTATGCTTACGTAACCCCGGTTCACACATATATTTTTCTTATGCTTATGTTTATGCTTATGCTTATATTTATCTTCTTATCTCAAAGTGTGAACCAGCCCTTAGTACTCACTTTATATCTGTGTTTATTCGTTTCCATCGGCCCAAAAGAGCAAGATTATTACAGTATCCGTGTATACGGCTTTTTCAAGTGGGATTTCATGATCCTCTCAGTTCTTAGGGCTCAGACTTTAAATTCAATCACAACAAACGCAAAAATAGCGCAATGGGACAATCATAATTCGAACCAATTACATGTAGTCGGCGCCAAGTCATAACTGGTTTTTGATTTTGCTTCTTATTGGTGGAAAAAATGGTGTAACCTTTCTCCAACCAATCAGAAAGCGAAGTAAAGCAAACCCAGAGCAAACGAGAATTACTTTCTACACTCAACTGAAAACCGCTCTTAAGTGCGTTATCGATTCTTTTACAGAATTTCTGAGTTACGGGTTTGGCCATCCGTCCTACTGTGGGGCTGACTGTAAATTTTTGTCCGATGGCTTTGGTTATTGGATAAATGACACCTGGATAGCGCATGCTCCAGGTAAGGTTTGCATCTTTTGCATGATTTTTCGACCCTTATGCCCTCTGGACTGACTGTAAATTGCGGGGAAGAACTTAAGGTGCCGGGTAAACCCAATCAAACGTCGTCGTTGGAAGAAAGTGTCCGTTTAGCCGTCTCTTTACATTTTAATGATTTTCCAGGTCTATATAAAACATTTTCAGTGTATAACTGTGACGGCGTTCTGCGTTACGGACAAATATTTGATAGTTTAGCCAACCCCACCAACAAAAGCTGGCACAAACGGTAAAAACGTCTAAAAAGAAAACAGTTAATACCAAGTCAAGTCAAAATTTCAGAATAAATACGTAATAGATATGCCTTCTTTGGGCTCACTTTGCCCGATGTTTGGCCCGGACGTTGTGGGTAACAAATACGTTGTTGACGAAGATGTCTAGTCGTTTAGCCAGGGTTTAGACAGGGCTTTAAAATAAAATATCATTGACAATACTCGTGGTGTCGAGAAAATACTGAGAATTTAAAAACTGGAATAGCAGATCTACGACTTTTCATTTACTTTAAAAACTTGTTTTGAATCAACAGAGAGGCTCTTTCAGAATTCCCCGCGCAAGAGAGAAGGTGTATTGTGGATATACGGCGATTCACTGGCTCTTAGATTCTACGACTCCATTTATCACACGCCTCTTTGCTCGGACGTTTTCCGAGCTTGTAACATCACCTATAGCTGGGTGTACAACATGGTAGAGCCAGTACAAGTCGAAAAGTATAAGAGGAACTATCGAGACTTCGAGCCTTGGCGCGTGATAAAGGAAATCAGAGATGTATTACGTCTGCCAGAAATGAATGACAAAAGTGTCATTATTCTCAACTGCGGGTTGCACTATGTATCAGCTTTAAAATTTTCTGTTTATCGCCAGCTTATCGACGACATTATCGTCATGTTTAAAGAGACTGGGGAAAATGAATATGGCGAGGTAAAGCTGAAATTCCGTGGAAAGTTGATATGGAAAACCACTACTGCTATTCACCGAGAGAGGTTCCTCTATCATGATCATCCGAGCCCACGATTCTTAACTCTTCAGGTAATACGAATCAGCGGTGTAATTTCGAACGTATGCCTGGAACTCTCCTCGATATCTAAGGGTTTTACTGTTTTCAGCTCAAAAATGTCTTAGTTAAGTCTTCATTTAATATCTCAAATCATACACAAAGTGGATCGAAGACTGACTGACTGACTGACTGACTGACTGATTGACTGATTGACTGACTGACTGACTGACTGACAGACTGACTGACTGACTGACTGACTGACTGACTGACTGAC
>OX419342.1:24929093-24939093 GCA_948470475.1 Galaxea fascicularis | reverse complement strand
TTTTACACACAACTTCCCTTGCTTCAGCACCACAACACCACATTTCTTGATCCCAAATTCCATTCCTACGTCTTGGCTAATCAACTGTACTATCGATACAAGGCTTTCAATCTCTGCTTTATTCTTGCCTATAGACCTTCACATCATTCATAAAGAACAAGTGATTTATTTTTTAGACATTGCAAGTTAAATTATAAGGAGAAACAGAACTGGTAAATGCATCAATAGTTAGGTAGTGTACCAATAAAGTATAGGAACAAATGTTTTAATTGTGCAGTTTTTGAGTTTGGACTAATATTTTCAACATCAAGATAAGAATCTTCATTACCCAGGATCTGAAATTAAGACTCTTTTATTTGTTTTTTAAAGGAATTTTTTTTGATAATGTTTTAAATTCATTTAGTATCCTAATTTTGACCTCAACACGCCAGAAAGCCTTTTTCGTAAGTTTAGTCTAGAGTACTTTGTACTGAGTCAAGAGCTGCGACTTGGATGATCGAGTATTGTAGGTATGAATGTGTGATGTTTCAGTAAATAGTTTTACAATGTTGGTTTCGGCATTCTGTTTGTGCCCGTCAAACATTAATTTACTTATGGCTTCATAATATAGAAATATAACGGGCAGAATTTTTTCTTTGGGAAAAAAAGGGATGGCATATTATCTTTGATCAGTAAAATAGATTAAGCGCAACACTCGCTCTTGAAGAACCAAGAGTTTGTTTAAATAAGCATTGGACGCATTGCCGCATTTTGGCCGCGAAATTGTTCAATTTTTCTAACTCCACGTAGACTTCGTAAAAAAACACTAAACATGAAACAACAAAGCACAGTAATCCCGAAGGGCGTCTATTGTTACTTCTATTGTTTCCGAAAAACAAAAGACTGTATGCATAAATAATCGTTTAACCGGGGCTTTAAACCTATTGTTTTCTGGGGTTCTCGTTGCCTTTAAGCTCTATTAATTATGGGTACACGGCAAGAAACCTTACAATTAAGTTTGACGTTGTCTACCAACTGAGACAGGAAAGAGACAGACAGCACTTCAGAAACAATTGCAACGAATCAGCAATTTAGTCGTCTGATGCTATGCAAATTGCATCACACTTGAACAAAATTATGTTGTTTAATCCAGTGCACTCAGACGGGACCTACATGATTGTCTTGCTTGGCAACGTTGTTATGGATTCCTCATACTTTAATGTTTTCCACTAAAATGGACAAAGTGCAGTCCAGTTTGTAGCATACTTGCTAATTCTTTTTAAACTTTGGGACCACGACATCATATTGAAGCCTTTGAGAGAAGACATAAGAAGGTAAGCAATCAGAGTTTGATTGCAGAATCACAGAGGTTAGCTCCAGATTCCCCTTCTGCATGTCCTAAAGCCATGTATTTTTTAGAAATCTTGTGCTAACATAGCGCAAGTACTGTTTCTACAAAGACTGACCTTAAGGATTATTACTATTGTTGATGTACGAAGTGGAACTTTATTTAGAAAATGCGACTGTTTTGGTCTGTTGGAAGTTTTTCTTCCAAGATATTCAAATATTTAGGGCCTAGCGTGAGACTGGTGAATAATTAGCCGTAAGTATTTCGTCTTTGTTTCCATATTAAACTACAGAAAAGTCACAAAATGAACGGGAGCTCGCGCTAAACTTTTATCAAAGCCAATAGCTTTTTCACGCGTTATCACGTTTTACTTACACATACGCATCGACAAGCAATGATATCATATTGTGCGGGATTAGCAGGCAGCGTTAAAACTGAGGACAGCACCCCACCAATGAAAACTGAATTTGAAACAAGAAAAGAATTATGCTCTGTCCTCTTGTAGACGAATGACGTATACAGACATATTTACTTGGTGAAAATACTGAAGGCATTTGTATTTTAAAATATCCAAAACAGAATTCGATCTCGCCAATTCTTAGGCCAGGCGGATTAATCACTTTGGCTACAACGGTTCGATAGGTATCATTTTACTCCATGCTTACAATTCAAATGTAACGGTATTACATTTGATAATTATGATTATTTTTATTGTTAACAAGAAGTTACATACAAAGTGATTAAAATACCTGACAGACATTATCGCGCACGTCCCGCAAGAAAAGGGGAAACTGAGAGGTGAATAGTTACCAAACACAATTTTTCAACGACAGATTAACAGCAACATTTGTCAAATTTTCCAACTTTCAAAACTTGTCTTCATTTGTCCGTCTCGCTTACTGATGCAATCACCCATCGTTGCACATGGGGCGCCATTTGTAAATTTATTATTTCTTATAAATTCTGCCACTTTTTTCATTATTTAAAATGGTTTTATGATATAACCAATTCTGGGCACTTTTCAAAAAGTAGTTATTTGATATAACCAATTTACCTAAACCTGGTTATTTGATAAAATCAATTTTTGGTAATTTGCTAGAAAATGGTTATTTGTTATAACCACCTTTTATCAAATTCCAAAAAAATGGTTTTATCAAATAACCACTTTGTGGCAAAGGGCGTGAAATTGGTTATATGTAATAACCACTATGGAGCAAATGTCGAGGATTTGGTTATTTCAAGTAACTGCTTTTTGAACAGTGCTCAGAATTAGTTTTATCATAAAACAGTTTAAATCATGAAAAAAAAAGGGGCACTATTTTTGTTAAACAATTCATTTACAAACGGCGCGCCACTAGACCGGTAAATGGTTTACCACATGCCGAGCGACCACGCCAGGGGTGTCACTAACGAATGGCACAGCAACTAGGTCGTCGAATAGCAGAGCTAATGGAATTTGTGGAACTTTGATTCTTTTGTCTGTAATTCTGTTTCATTTCATTTTACGTCATAAAATTTCAATATGATCGTCCCAATCTTGTAAATCATTGCTATTTTGAAAACAAATTTGCATGCTGGCGTAGAAAGTGTGACATAGAGTGGCATCTTGTGGCAAGTAACACGACAATGTAGCCGTCAAAAATTTATTCAGTCCCAGACGGATGATCCGTCTCTGGTATTGATCGAATTTATACTACAGACGGATTATCCGTGTGGGACGAACTTGGGCAAAGAAGGGTACTTCGTGCAATAATTCGTCTGAGTATAAATACGGGAAATCAGACGGACCATCCGAACTGTGATAGTTCTAGAAGGCTATTTCCGAATTATCTCTAGCCTCTTTTTCAAAACGAGGTGCTCATCCTTTCATATGCAAATCAATTTTCATTCAGATTAAAATGAGTTTAATGAAAATTGATTTGCATATGAAAGGATGAGCACCTAGACTCGTTTTGGAAAAGAGACCTGAGGTAACACGGAAATATCCAATTTGATTTGAATTCAAGATTTATTTTGGCACTTTGATTTTCCATGCAATCCCGCCTCATTCCTTTCAATTCAATGTTACTTAAACTTCTAGTGGACAAAAATGGGATGTAGAGGTAGCAAAATTACTCGAATCAAAAACGCGCTGGAACAAGCGGTGAACTCTCCGTTGGCAAACAGAGAACAGCCACAGGGAAAGACAACGGGCGAACAGCCCCTGGATGAACATCGAGACCAAACAGACGACAAGCCACTGACGAAGGGAACCGAAGGCCCGCTGACTACAGAGCAAATCTCACTGGTACAAGATACGTGGAGATCGGTAAAAGAGTCACTCAACTTGCAGCAAGTTGGGGTAGAGTTTTTCGTGAGGTAAGACTTTAGAACACAGTGCTCTCTCTCTCTGCTCTCTGCGTTATATTTTCTTCCCCAAAACATTAGATGTCTTCATCAAACGGAATTGTCGCGTACGCTTCAAGGCGGCTCCAAAGCACCTTTGTTGTGAAAAAGAGTCGCTATGCTTGCTGCAAAGCAAAACCTTCATTTTAACGAAATTCCAGAGCACGTTTTCAGTGACGTTATCGACTTAACGGCCTTTCAGTATTTTTTGTCAGATTAGAAGCTGGCATATTTTGGAGCAATGCTGATTATGCCAAACATAGGAAGACGAAATATTGGAACACTTTATCAGTATACTATTTAACCGGAGCTTCCCGCTGGTTAATGATTCACGGGGTAGATATGCTAGATTTCTGTGTCCCTGTCTTTTTTTTCTCCCGCTTCTGAACTAATCAGTCTCAGTTTCGAGAGTGCCAGAAATGTTTTATATCTTTAACTTTGTTGACAAAAATGCCTTTAGGGCAAGTCTTTCATGTCTTGCAAATTAGCATCCAACCCGTTTGAGCGAAATTTGTTCAAACTCTTGCTCATTCTTCGATATACCAATAAGAGGGCAATTAATTTACAAATTAAATGGCCTTATTTATCTTGGAAGACGAATAATTCGTCTGAGACGCATTATGCGTCAAGATAAATACGGTAAATAAGACCAGACACATTATTCGTCTGAGACGAATAATGCATCTGTTTTATTCGTCTAAACGACGCACAAAACAGGCCGTGTTTATTTTGGAAGACGAATTATTCGTCAGTTCAAGATAAATTCGGAGACGTATAAAACAGCAGTAGACAAATAAAAGTATGTCTTTTTGAAGACAGAGATGGGGTACTAGAATTTTCTTAATGAGGATAAAATTAGCTGGAAAATCGAATAAAAATGGCTAGCATTATTTTGTCGTGCTTTACATTTATCTCAAATAAAAGAAATAAGTTCGAAAACCAACAGTTGCAGTGTTTTTTGAATGGCAAAGCCGTAAAGGAAAACGGAGATACAGTGAAATGATACTCAAAGAAGAATAATAGTCTCTCAAGCCGTTATACCATCAGTACAAACACGAGATTCCTTTCCTTTTGTCGTCATTTTTTACGTATTTCTTTGCAACAAAACCATGGAGTGTTGCTTGGGAGGTTCCGCGTTTATCTTGACAAATAATTCGTCTCAGACGAGGTCTACGTCTGTGGCTGTGTTTATCTTGGAAGACGAATAATTCGTCTCAGACGATTAATGCGTCTGGTCTTATTTCCCGTGTTTATCTTGATGCATCTTTAAACCGACATTGTGGCTTAAATTGCTATCAACAACTGATCAAAGAAGTTAAATCTAAGTGAACAGTGATCGGTGTGAGTGATTTAAAAAATAGAAATCCAGGGGAAAGAGGGGTATTGAAGTTATCTGGTTATGAATTATTAAGCAGGGCCAATGAAGTAGGGTTAACTCGGGACAACTTTACTCATGTAAACAGTCGTGAGAAGTTGGCTCGGCAAGGCAGGTGGCTTCCACAGTGGGACAACTTTCTTCATATGAACGGGGCCTTAGATGTGTTTGAGAGGCATGGCCCCAGGAAATAAGCCCATAGAAGAGATAAGGTGTTGTAAGAGCATTATAAATATTAATAAGAACACAAAATGATATATAATGTCTTAGTTTACTTAACATTCCAACAGTTTTGCTTATTTTGGTTGTAACAGAATCGATATGGTTCTTCCAGAACAGGTTTTCATCGATAAGGCCGCCTAAATACTTAATACAGTCTTTGTATTCAAGGCCACATTTTTGTTTGAATCATAATCAAATATACAAATTTGGGGAATATTTTGGATTTTCTTTTGGTAGGGTCGGAAGATGACATAGTTGGATTTCTTAGTATTCAACTGGTTACAGTCAAACCAAGTGAAGCGTACCCCTCAAGATTGCATTAATGAATTGATTATTTGAAACTTGAACCCGCTAGTCGTTTCGAGAATGCAATAATGAATTGATTATTCGAATATTGAACTCGCTCGCTCGATCCAAGAATACGGCTAACGGGTTCCGTTTTCGAAAATTCAATTCACTATTGCATTCTAGGAAAGACCAGTTGGTTTGAAACCTACTAGTCGCAACAGTGAATTGATTTTTCGAAAACGGAACCCGTTAGCCGTATTCTTGGATCGAGCGAGCGAGTTCAATATTCGAATAATCAATTCATTATTGCATTCTCGAAACGACTAGCGGGTTCAAGTTTCAAATAATCAATTCATTAATGCAATCTTGAGGGGTACGCTTCACTTGGTTTGACTGTAATTTACCAGAAATTGGCCAATCGTTAAGTTTTTCAATCTCGTTGTTTACAGTCTCTTCTAATGTTTTCAGGTTTTTATCAGCGAATGTGATATTAGTGTCATCGGCAAAAAGAAAGAACTTCAATTTGCTTGAACAATTATGAATGTCATTTACGTAAACTAGAAAAGGAAGAGGCCCTACTGATATGGCCCTGTGGTACGCCGCGCTGCATGCGCACTTATCCGAGATGTGGGAGCCTGTCTGGGTTGGGTGCGATCAGTCAAATAGGATCCAAACCAGTCATTGATAATTCCTCAAAAACCGTTATGATTAAGCTTGTCAAGTGGAATTTTATGATTAACAGTATCAAAATCTTTCCTTAGGTCAATAAAGATCCCACATGTTAAAAAAGCGTCGATACATATTTGAATTAATAGGTCGAATAGCTGCAACTATATCGATGATAGCGTGATGGGTAGAGTGACCCCTGGCGAGAGCCATACTGCGACGAATATAGATTGGAATGCTGTTCAAATGAAGCGAATCATCCGATTGTACATTATTTTCTCGAAAAGTTTATGTAAGTTAGAAAGCAAAGATAGAGGTCTATAGTTTAAAGCATCCGTCTCGTCGTCGCATTTGAATGTTGCAATTATTTTTCATATTATATTTTAGTTTTGAGGGGTAAGCCCCTGATGAGATGGAGATGTTGAAGATTTCCGCTAAAACAGGACAGATGATATCGCATGCACCTTTCAAGAGCTGCTCGGGGCATGAGCAAAGCCCTTGCGATTTATTATTAGTAAGCGATCAAATTTCAAATTTAACCTCTGATCTTCTGGTGAGACGGGCTGAAAAAGAAAGGGAGAGCCAGGTGATTTGGATTTAGCCAGATAGTCCATATAATTACTACGTGGGGATAAGTTCCTCGTTAATTCAGTTGTTACCAATAGTTTCAAAGTGTTTGTTCAAGATGTAGTATTCTTTAGGGATTATGTGTGACAAGGTTATTAGGCACGTGGGTCTTTTAGTGCCGTTATTGTGTGAGACTTTCTTTTGCGGTTTGTGAGGTTATTTGTTTGCCATGTTTTCTTCTGCACTTACAATTTTTACCATCAAAATAGTCTCGGAAAGATATCTGCCCGTCATAGCTAGAAAATCTTCCCCCCCCCCCCCCCACACACACACACACACACACACACACACGCGCGAGCGCCCCTCGGCAGATAAGTCACAGCGGAATACTGGACAACTATTTCTCTTATCTTTTCTTTCTCTTTCAAATTCGTTAAGTTGTGGGTATCAATTGACGGACGTATCTTTATTGCTTTCCCCATTCTGTACAGATTGCTCACAGATTCTCCAGAGCTGTTGCAGTTGTTTTCATTCAGAGACTTGGATTTGTCGGGGGACGCCATGAGAAATGACCCACGCCTAAAGAAGCAGGCATTAGTAATCATGCAACATGTCGACTTGGCCGTGAACTCCCTCAACGACCTGGGATCCATTGTTCCTGCTCTCAAGGACCTGGGAGCGAGACATGCAATGTACAATGTGAAAGATCATCACTTTGGGGTACGAGATTTCGCTGTAAACCCAAATTCTGATGAGTGTATCGACGAAAAATTGACTTTTGTATCGAGTGGCTGATATGTTGTAGCTATCAATACAAAGTTCAATTATTCGATTGATGAGAAGCAGACAAAGAAAAAACGTATGCAAATTTCTGTGCTGCCGAACGAACAAATAAGCAAACGAATGTTTGATGTAATGAATAGTTGAGGGCTCGGGGTGGGGAAGGGGGGGGGGTTACTCTGGTTTTCAGGTGACAGGGGATAATCGAATTTGGCCAAAACTCAAAACCCCAAGAAATGCCTAGGGCTTCCAACAAAAACCAAAAAAATCCCTGGACCAAAAATTAATCCCAAAAAACCCCATGCCGAGGAATCTCCAAGCCTAAATGATTTCCAGATAGGATTGAACTTATCCACAGAACTACACAGCCTGGATACATGGGCACTACCCCTGGGGCACTATGATCCACTGAACTTGGAAAATCATTTATAAAGCACTCGCGGCTATATGGCTCATATCCAGTTTGATTCGAACAAGTAAGCCAGTGATGCACGTAATATTAATTTAATTATGGGACTGAGTAGAAACCTTTCTCAAAAAGCTAAGTTGTCTAAAACGTTATTTACGGATGCGGATGGAAATGTTGTTGCGTATTTTATTACAACCACATCATGTCAAATTAATGCACGTAGAAAAAAAAAACACTTGCCAAATTTTCCTGCCCAAAAAGAATCCCGGAATCGAAAATTTCAAACCCATCAAAATCCTTCGTCCATCCCCGTCAGTTGAGATCCGGAGTAGCCGCCCTGGGTTTGGACGAGGATACTCGTTCGTGTTGTTTCGGCCCTCGTGACCCAACCATCTGAGAGTATAGAACAAGCTGATATTTTCTTCTTTATTAGGCTATGTGGTCATATCCTAGAAAATGACATGGTTAATCTGTTTTTAATCTTTGTTCTCGATTTTTTCAGCCGGTTGGAGCTGCTTTACTGAATACGCTTGATGCTGGGCTGGGAGAAAAGTTCACATTGGAAGTGAGAGAGGCCTGGACTCTAGTGTACGGGATTGTCGCTGACACAATGAAGGAGGGAGCCAAAGAACTACTCGATGCTTAATGAAAATTATTTTTTTTGTAACATTAAGCAGTGTGTTTATGAATTTTACCGCAAGAAGCCTGAAATAATCAGGCTTGCACTGGATCATTATTCCCCCCAAGATATGCATTTCCTTGTTCTATTTGCCTGTATATTGTGGTGTGATCGGTTCAAGACCACAAAACAGCAGAACAGCTTTGTAATGACACAACACATGAACTGGTTTATCCGTACTTAATTCTTGCTGCTCTCTCACACGAGGTTTTTCTGTCCTCCAGTATCCCTCATATTAATTTCCAGTTCCTTATTAGGATAACAGTATACTCCATTTCTCTTTCCGGTATACCACATATGTAATTCTCCAAAAAGGTATAGCTGTAGTTATTATTTTATTGTGAATACGATATTAGGTGGGAAAATAGCGATGCATAATCAAATTCAGTAGTCCAAGACTGAAAATATAGAGACTTTACTGTAGGCTTTCAAGCATAACAAAAACCAGAGATGTCTGTGCAAGAGATAAAAAAGAG
Source organism: Galaxea fascicularis (assembly GCA_948470475.1). Lineage (NCBI taxonomy): Eukaryota > Metazoa > Cnidaria > Anthozoa > Scleractinia > Euphylliidae > Galaxea > Galaxea fascicularis. The sequence continues at coordinate 24,929,919 of OX419342.1, read as the reverse complement.
TGAAATTATACGGAAATAGCTAGCGTCCACTCTTGGATACCTCTGACAAAATACATTGTGGGTACGAATTTCTGGAAAATGGGCAACACATTAAGAAAGTATTTAATCGAACTTCCATGGCTTTCAGAGGAACCCGACTATCGCCGGAGCTCCGGCAGCTGTGAGTCATCGTGTCACCGGCTTCTTGGTCATGTTGCATTTGGTCCACAAAGGGAGTTTAAGCAACGAGGATGGCAACGGCAACGAGAACGCCACAAAACAACAGGCTTAATGAGCAAAAACAATCGCTTTGCACGTGAATTTTGCCTTTTGGTGCATTTCTTTGCCGTCCTCTGCAAAACAACGACGTGAAATGACCAAATTTTAGGTTTTCTCGAGAACGTGAGTGTATTTCCCTCAAAATCTTCTTTCCTTTTCTTTGCTTTTACACCGTTCACAGTAATTTAGACCCTGGACAGCTCGCCAGCATTTGGCATGTTAAAGAAATTGGAATAATCACTAAAAAGTTATGAAAACGAGAAAAAACGAGAATTTATATTTTGAATGACGCTCTAGTTGCCGTCGTCGTCGTCGTTGCTTAGGGGCAGGGGCAAACACCTGCTACAGATCACCGCGCCCCCTGAGTCTTTAACATGCGAGGAGGACTAAGCACTAGAGTGACATCTGCCAACTGAAACAACGAACACCAACTCAAGATGGTTGCAGGATACTCGATCAACAGACGAGCACATAAACCGTACAAAAATGGCTTTTCTGCCAAGACAAATGGGTTTTCGGCTCACGAAGAAGAAAAGCTTAAAGATTTTAAAGAGTCTTTTGTGGAAGA
>OX419342.1:24859093-24924093 GCA_948470475.1 Galaxea fascicularis | reverse complement strand
TGTTGAGGGCATCTACAGGTGAGGATAACTCATGTGTGATACAAATGCAATACAATAGTAATTTATTTATCAACCAATTATCACATGGTGTGGTGTGTTTTTTGGAATTGTTTATCCCAAAGTGGAAACAAATTATTTTCCATACAATAGCGCAGTCTGGGTTATTAATTGTTTTTTAATAAGTTAATTGAGGGTTAAGAGAGCTCCTATCCATGTTAGGCGCAGATTGACAGTGTGTGAATAGAATAACATGTAGATGTGAATGGTTGTTTATTTTAGCATGGAGGGCTCCATTGTGAGGTTGCCAGAGGTAGTGGCTCTAAAAAAGAAGTACAAAGCATACCTTTTCCTGGATGAGGCCCATAGCATTGGTGCCATGGGTCCCCGTGGAAGGGGTGTCACAGATTACTTTGGGGTGGACCCTGCTGATGTGGACATCATGATGGGGACATTTACCAAGAGCTTTGGAGCAGCTGGAGGTTACGTAGCTGCAACTCAGGTGGGCACCAAATTAAATCTCATATTGTTTTGTTTGTTCATTGCTGGTAACATTTCTTCTAAATCCACCTTTGAGTAATAAGTACACTTATGCAAATTATGGGGTCTGAGCCCTCTTTTGTACATGGTGTCAACATCCCTTTGATGTCATGTCTACACAATGTCTACACTGTTTAGAGTCTTTGCTAGTTCATGGTAGTATATGCCACACAAGAGAATGGTTTTTTTTTGTGCATTCTGATTGGTTAACTCGGAGGTGATTAGCAATTACTATTCACCTCTGAGTGGTCCAAAGAGGAACAATTTGTTATTCACCATGGTGTCCATGAAAGTGGTGGATATTTACCTCCAGTTCAGTGAATAATATTGTTAGATATACAAAGTCATCCTTACTATGCCCCTGAAGGGATGCCAGCAGTACAGTCATTTACTACTTAAACTTGTTTGATTAAGGTTTGGTGACCCCCTGATTTTTGTCTTTTAGTTTTAAGCCTGAGTTACATGTAGCAATCAACTTGTGACACAAGCATGCATATGTATAAGGTTACACTTTAGAGTGGGTTAAGAAAATTTTTTGCCCTGTTAATTTTGTGTTTGGCACTGTGTCACTGTGAGGTAAATCAGTAGAATACCCCAGATACCCTGGTAACCTCAGCAACAGCTCCGAAACTGTGGAATGGCCTTCATGTGGAGCTTCGCCAAACAACATCACTTGACAGTTTTAAATCTTGATTCAAAACTTATCTTTTTAAGAAGTATTTTTACAATTTATAACCTTATATTTTTTTCTTTAACTATATGATTGTAAAGCACTATTGATCAGAACATGTGAAAATATGCTATATAAATTAGTAAATTATTATTATTATTATTATTATTATTATTATTAACCTTGTCATTCATCATTTAATGACTGTAGTAATCAGACTGCCTTATACTATGTGGTAGGTATAATACTGGTTTTATTTCGCAGGAAATAATCGACCATATTAGAGGCAGCTCCCATAGTGCAGCATATGCTTCATCCATGTCCCCTCCAGTTGTCATGCAAATTATTTCATCCATGAAAATGATCATGGGTGAAGATGGCACAAACAAAGGTTAGTTACTGATATTATTTATAACTCTGGCTTCCTCTTACCCTGTGTTATTCTGTGCAGTCCTGGTGTTCGCTGACGTGAGAAAACAGACCTCTGCCATGGATCGAAAATGGCTATATTGAGCATGCTCCGGCGGCTTAGCAACTGAGCCATCACGTGCCGTTCGCAGCACCTGACCTTTCACTCAATGTGGGCTCAATAAATAACAGCCAAATTAATGTAAACAAATGCGCGAGACGCAACGGGCTCAAGTTGCAGTCAGTGAACAAAGCAAGGAGTATGCGTTTTAAATAGAGCCGTCCAAGACTGTGGACGGCGGTTAAATCAAAGCCATTTTTGATCCATGGCAGAGGTCTCTTTTCGCCAGTCCAGCAGCGAACACCAGGAAAAGAGCCTCTGCTAGCAAGGAAAAGATCAAGCAGCAATTAACCAAGCATGCATTTCTGTATCTACTTCACAGGAAAGGAAAGACTGGTTGCTTTGGCAGAGAACTGCAAGTAAGTAAAGAATGTCCATTATTATTTCAAAGCAGTCTATTTGTGTCCATGTACTGTACCAGAGATTAGAAGAACATGCAAAGTATTTTTGTGAATACTGGTTGTGATTTGCAGAATACAGGCCTTCTAGTATGTTGTTTTGGCTGGTTTTCCATCCAGTTTAGGTTTTCTCACCTCCGTCTCAGATCATTGCATTATAATTTGGAAGAGGGATAGCAATCATCAAATTTATCTGTTTAATTTTTAAACTAGAGACAAATTTAAACCAGAAGAAATGCACAATCTAACAGTGGGCCCCCTTTTTAAGGTACTTCCGACGAAGACTCAAAGAGATGGGTTTCATTGTGTACGGCCATGATGCCTCTCCTGTTGTGCCTCTCATGCTCTTCATGCCGGCCAAAATCGCGTAAGTGTCATTATTCCAGTTAACTTTCAGAGTCAGGGGGTCACGGAAGATTTTTAAGGGGTCATATCCAAAATTTTCTTACTCAACAACTCAATGTGTTGGGTATAAAGGAAGTTAGCTTTCTCGGGTTTTTGACTCGAGACCCGTGCTTATCTGGAACATCGAGTGTTGGTACGCATAGTTGTCTTAAAAAGCTTGAATTCGTTTTGAGTTTGCTTGCTTGCTTGCGCAAGTTTCCCAGTATTTACTAAGCTAGCCGTAGATAAAGTTGAACCTGCAGATACCACTAATGTCTTGTCCATTGATAACATAAAGCACTGTATTGGCCTCAGTGTGAATGCGAATATTATGTATTGTGCTTTAATTGGCCTTGGCTTAAGAGTCCCAAAAACAATTGGTTTTGAGGGGTTTCATCCGTTATTATTTTTCAAAGTTGAGATGCGTCATGTTTTGTTTATTCTGTTTTCTTGTTGCGAGTTTTAAAATCAAATTTACTTTCACTGTTTTGTGTTTGTAGTGCATTTGGTCGTGAAATGCTCAAGCGCAATGTAGCAGTCGTGGTGGTGGGTTTTCCCGCCACGCCTCTGATCGAGTCTCGCACCAGGTTCTGTCTGTCGGCTGCACACACTCGTGAAATGCTGGACAAGGTGAGAAAAAAAATCACTCTTGTATACCCTTTAAGTGATTAACATGTAACTTCTCTTTATAATATGAATACATTGTCCAACAGACATGTGATGAGAATAGACAAATTTATCAGCTAGAGGGTGTTATCTTGATTTAATCCCAAATTCTCTTAACTAATGTAGAAGAAACTGTATAGCAGGTAAAAAGGAGAATTAATAGTCAGATCTTGGGAGTGAAAGGGTTAGGCTGTAGATCCCCCAGAATCAGCGAGAGGGCACAGAGGTACTTTCCATGCTCATCCCCAGAAATTTAAAGCTGTTTGTAGACGGTAAAGTTTATGTTCTCACCATTGGCTTGTTTTAGCCTGCGCAGGAAGAGGTGGGGGGGGAGGGGTGGGTAGTCTTGGACAAAAAGAGAACAAAATTTGGGGGGACCCATTTCCCTTCCGTTTCCGCCTACTCGGCAGGCTTGCATAGTTTTAATTTTCAGCGAGGTGTGGGAAACCTTTTTGGTGTCAGTTGACTGTGCATCAGAATGCGCTGGAAGGGGGGACGTTCAGCTGCTGTCCATGGCACGTGACTGACACGTGACTCTACTACACTTGATAGATATGTGTATTTGTACTTGAGAATCATCAAAAGTTTTGAATGCCTGGACACTGGATTTGTACAATATTCAGAAAATGAAAATATCGAAAAGTAAAAAAATTGGGAGTCGGAAATCCAGGTAATTTTGCAGGTGTGAGAGCAAACGTAGAAATTCAAGTTGCAGAAAGTGAGATACCTTTCCGACTTTGCAAGTGAGCCTTATCCTTATTCAACTTTCTTTGTCCTAATTTTTAGGCCTTAGAAGCAATAGATGAAGTTGGCGACATTCTTCAGCTCAAGTACTCAAAACAAAACAAAAAGAAATAACTGGAGTTCCCCTAACATTAAGTAATTAATCTGCTTTGCGGATGGGTCTTGGTGACGAGCGACCGGCTAAATTGCTCACTTATTTAGATTATTTTGCAAAGAACTCGTATTACTCGCAGTTGACAATAACTGAAGGCGATTTGTTTTGTGATCTTGTCGTTGTTGTTGTTGTTGGTAGCGGTGGCTTGAAGTGATTGTTAAATTTGGGAAACTGGAGTTGAAATGCCCGATTCATGTTCCGTAAAACTCGACTTTTACACTTACGTTCTCGATTACTTAGATTTTGTCGATTGCACAGCGGGATAAATCCAAGAAAATAAATTCAGACTTAGGCTTCTTTATTTTCTCAGATAAACAAGAGCGATTTCGGTGAGTTCCGTCCAGGAATGTGCCCTGCAAAAGAGGGAGTAAAACATTTAGTAACATAGACAATGTAATCAAAATTATATAAAGTTTGAGCTGTGGTAAGATCATTGACGAATTTTTTTATTAAGGGCACAAGATTTTGTTGTAAAATAGATAGGACCCGTCTTGTTCCATTGAACTAAAATTATTTAAGTTTGTTACTGATAGGTGTGATAGCTCTTAACTTTTTTATGAGAGAAAATTTTCTCAGCTATGATTGGCTTCGATCGAGTACATCTTTCAGAGGATGTAATATCGAAACGTCTTCCGAAGAACTTCAGTTGTCCGTTTCCCAATGAGCCGAGTTTACTCCGAAGATGCGACAAAACGGTATTCTGAAGACCTCCGATGATGTCCGAATCTGAATCGAAGCTTCCCGATTAGTTAGTTTAAATACGATATTATAAAAACAAAAAGGAAAATATTGCTTAAAATTTAACAATTTAGTTCTTGTAAAAACAAACTGTTGCATATTTCCAGTACATGTTTTTTATTATATTGTCTTTCGTAATGGGTATAATTTTTTTTAAATTGATGTAATATGTAACGAGGGACTTTTTTATATGTGAATTCCTACTTTTTGTGGTGGTTTTTTTTTTCAGTTACATATTTAAACCTGTTCTGATAGGAATGGATAGAAAGGAGAGCAAAAAAACTGTCTACATTATTTTTGGTGATTTCACCCTTGATACCCCAAATCAATGAGTGTGAATATGAAAATCATATGCTCAATCCTGCAATTCTGTATCAATCAATAGAATTTATTTATACACGGTGATTGAAGTAAGAGCAGCTGTTAAGCTGACGCGGCCGTGTTTTTAAAGACTATTGCATCTAAGGCAAAAACAAACGCTATGCAACAGATAATAAAAGTGTCTTCTGATACGATACATACAAGCTAAACGTTTTCAGTACACATTTTCTCATTGTTTTACATGTATGTATCTTATAGTTAAGGTTGTGAGTTTGGGTTTCTTATGGTTAATTTGTTTAAACGTCAAGACATTTCATCTTGGATAATGGTTTCTGTTATTCTCATTACGTGTATGTTTGATCGATTAGTGGTGATGTAAAAATACGTTTGGTGGTGATCATTGTCAAAAGATTCACTATGCAATCCTTAGGAATGTGCTCGCGCCAAGGTGTTATGTCTTTCATGCGTTTTTTCTGGCCATTTCAACTATTATTTTCGTGAGTATGGAAATTATCCCTTGAAAAAGCACGACGGCCCACAGTTTAGTGTACAAAATTTACGCCTCTCATCGATTCACATTCTTATGCGGCAACAAGCGCGGTTCGTGCGTGACTTTCAAAAAGTAACCATATTTCCTTTGTGTTAAGGCTTTCTAATTGGCTTAAAGGCAGCCAATCAGGCGCATCTTGAGTTTGCGCGCATTTACCCGTGTTGCCTACTACCTGAGGGCAAACTCTTGTATGATCAACTTGAATTCAGTTTCAAAGCGGAAACCGTCCTTTTGTGCTGAGTAAATCATATTTCACTTTCAACGAAGACGATCGAGTGCGTCGTGTGCTATTTCATTTTGCCTCCATAAAACAGAGCAATTAATTATAAGGAAATTGTGTTTGAAATATGTTTATTCCATTGTAAAGTAGCTGAACAGTTTAACTGTTTTACTGATTAAAATTGTACTTGAAAAATATTTAATGCTTTGATTGTACTCCGTTTCCATGACAACGGCGCGTGAGCACGGCCAAATGTGGCAAATTTAAATGTTCTTTACGGTTGAAATTGGACGAAAACGCACACAAAATTGTACAACCTTTTATACCATGTTCTCTTGGCGTGTAACTCGCGGCATCGCGCGCCGTGGATTTGTAAACCTCTCAAATCATGCCATGTGATCGTTTCTCGAGTTTTTTCCCCGGTGGAGGACGTGGTTTGATGGAAGAGGTGCTTTTCTCAGTAGTTTTCTTAGCAAGCCTCGTGTACGGGAAATTTTATCGAGCGCGGGAGGTGATCTGGGCCCGGTTGTTCGAAAGCTGATTAACCTTATCCACGATTAGCGTTAACTTTGGTTGCAGTTTTTCACTTTTGGACGAAAGTTGTTTCCGCTGATTTTTGTTTTTCAGGATTGACTTCTCCTAATCTAAAATTTTGCAGAATATCAGCATTGAACAACGTTTGGGGATAGAGAGATAACCTCCTTGATTAATTTTTAATCTTCGATTAGCGTTAATCGGATTTCGAACAACCGGGCCCTGGGTTCTAAACTGACTGTACGTAGCATTTCACTTCCGAAATAATTCGATGTTTTTGACAGCCTCCAGCCTTCCCCACCAGGTATTTACTTTATACTGTAGTATAGCATTTTACTTACTTACCATGACCAAGTATGAGACGTGCGTTTGGACAAACCGCGCGACAAGTTGACATGAGCGCCTCGTTCCCAGTCGTCTTGGTCGTGCGACTCAATAGGGCTAAAATGCGCTCCTTGTAGGCTTGGAGACTGATAGGACTTACAGTCCCCCCGGCCGTGTTTTATTAGTAGGGATTTTACGCAACGACGACGACGACGGCAACGAGAACGTCATTTCAAAATAAAACTTCTCGTTTTTATACTCTCGCGATTATTCCAATTTGTTTAACGTGAAAAATGCTGGCAAGCTGTCCAGGGCCTGAATTACGGTGAAAGGTGTTAAAGCAAAGAAAACGAAAGAAAAACTTGCCGTCATGCGCTCATGTTCTCAAGAAAACCTAAAATTTGGTCATTTCACGCTGTTGTTTTGCAGAGGACGGCGAAGAAATGTACCAAAATGTAAAACGCACGTGCAGAGTATTGTTTTGGCTCATTAATCCCATTGTTTTGTGGCGTTCTCGTTGCCGTCGTCATCGTTGTTGCGTATGGTCGCTGGTGTCGTCACGCAACGTTTCCCCCGGTTTGTGGGCAGGAGCGTTGCGTGACGTCACTAAAAACGGCCGCGAGGGAGAGAAATGGAAAAGAAGAAGATAAAGTGATCAATTTGTTCTAAAAATCGCAAAAATTGAAACTAGTTTAATTCAATCCTTCAAAGCCACAGGAAATTCAGTCTCACCGTTTCTCCTGAAAAAAGCCATTCTGTTTTCGTTTTCATCCATAGGATTAATAGGAGGAGGTGGTCTAATGAGACGGCCTGTGGTCGTGTGAAACTATCTGGTTTGCTCAGCTGTTGTCATGAGCACGATCTCATTACATTTTAAGATAATTAATAAACACGTCTTCACAAGTAATACTGTTTAGTATTAAGTTTAAACTGCAGCCTTGCCATGGCTTGCTAATTGCTGTCCGCCTCTATCACTCAACAGAATTCTTCCTCAAGTTGCAGGTTGCAACGCGAGGATATGCATATTTATTTCATACTGAGATCAATTTATATATTCATTTCATAATGAGTGTTTTCATAACTACGCAAGATGTATTTATTCAGGTTGAACAAGCAAACATTAATCACAAGTAGTTCAAGTGATTAAAACAACGTTTAAATAAGTTCCTACCATGGCCATAACAGTTAGCTTTATTTTGTATAAAAAGTCGGTTTTACGATCAAGCAGGTACAGTGTATGTGTCTTGAGAATGTCTTCTGAAGAAATAGCACAATTTAGAAAATACTAAAACAGTAGATACCGTTTTTCGCGCGCTCTATAAATTGGCTATTTAAACTTCGCGAAACTGAAAGCAAGTCATGCTATTCTCCTCCGAGCAACTCGCGCGAAGATCGTAATTGTGGACACGAATAAAGGAGTTCAAAATCATAATTTTTAAGCTACTGTTATAGTATACACTAAAACAATTATTCGAGTGTCGCGTCGGTGGCCAGTGTAGGATATTTGGTGAATAATTGTTAAAATTGAGGACATTAAAATACCCAGAATAGAACATCATCGCTGATTTTCATTCATGCGGAGTGGGTATTTATGCACACGAAACCGTTTAATGGATTTCGTTTTTGATGCATGGAGAAATCAATAAATTTATGTGACAAGGAAAGTTGTTATCTATTACAAACATACGAAACCCGGAAAAAACAACACAATCCTCTAACGGTTCGCTTGAATTAATTGATTGACACTTGGATCCTTGCATTGAATTTGCATTCAGCCACAACATAGTTAGTAGACACAAATAACCGACAATGGTTGCAGGTACGTTCGCACAGAAACTGCGTCCCCCCACGAAGTATGGCTTTAAACTGGGGTCTAACGGATTCGTAAACCACGGGAAGAAGTATGAAAATGACGCTGCTGAAGTTCTTGATGATTTCGAGGAAACTCCTTTGCACGCTGCCGTAATGACGTATCTGTCCTACTTCTTCTTAATAATTTTCGGTTATATGCGTGACTTTATGCGTAAGTATGGCCTAGAAAAATGCAAGGGAGCTAAGGAACTCGGCAACAAGGTAAGAAAATAGCTTAAAGCAAATGATACGTCGCCCAACAAGCGAATGGCTGCCAAACCATAACTTTTAATTCAATAACAGAGAGTGGTAGCTTGTCTCCGCGTGAGGGGCCGGTAAAGTGCTTAATGAGTTGAAAGGGTTAGGATTTTTTTTTCATTATTTAGAGGTAAAATGAAAAAGGGATACACAAAATTTTAAAGTAACGGCGACGGCGTTTAAGTTTGAAGAAATATGATAGCTCCAGGTTGAAAATATTGACGGAGATCGAGATTCTGGCATGTCGCTTTAAGTCTGGGAAGACCAAGAGTAGCTGCCAAGAAATAATCGTTAAGTCAGTTTGTTTACGTTGACTTACAACAAAATTCGTGACAGAGGTCCATTGTAACAATCTGTTTTGCAATTTATATATTTTTTTTTTGTGCAAAATGTTTTGCAACTCATACTGAACTTTGACCTCAGTGGGTGCTCTCTTGTTGGCATGATCGCTGTATGGAAATTCCAAGGGGGTTTTAAATAGTTTTGTTGAGGGAAGGTACGGCGTCCGTAAATTGGAATTATGCACCTAATATATATATATATATATATATAGATGTATAAACGATGTTGGTTCACCAACGATGAAGCCTTGGAGAAAAGGATCCAGTGGATACAGAACGCTTCTTCTTTAAATAATCATAAGTAGAATAAACAGAAGAAGATGCGAACTTTTCTCTTTGTGGTCTTTAATAAATGGACGTTTCGCCCGTTCGGGCTTCTTCAGCACTTACAAAATCGATACTTGGAAGAAGCCCGAACGGGCGAAACGTCCATTTATTAAAGACCACAAAGAGAAAAGTTCGCATCTTCTTCTGTTTATTCTACTTATATATATATATATATATATATATATATATATATATTTAGGCAAGCCTCCACAGTTCTTTCCTCGTTGTATGGTATTTACAGATAAATCATATCAACGCCAGGACTCAGTAAGGACTTCTGGATTGTGATTATAGTTTTTTTACTGTTTTGCTGCAGAGCCACAGCCACTATTCAATCCACCGCAAACGTACGTTTTCGAAATATCATTGGCCTTTCTGGATGAAGGGACTACATGACTATGAGCATAAAGCCCTGTGCAAACACTCGCAACATTGTTGTGTTGTGTGTTGTTGCGTGTTGTTGCGACTTGTTGGAAGTTGTTGGATGAAGTTTGACCAGTTTCAAACTTCATCCAACAACTTCCAACAAGTCGCAACAACACGCCACAACACACAACATGGTGTGCAAACGCTCGCAACATGTTGGGCCCAACAATGTTGCAAGCGTTTGCACGGGGCTTAAACGATTCACAAACTTTTGCTTCATCACAGTCTAATTACTTCTGATCATTACTTTTCAATACAAATGGTGTAAATCACTAAACTAGATTAACAGTCCCAGTGTCCCACTTTTAAATCCAACATCACAACAGGCTATGTGCTTTGGCTGAGTCACAAAAATTCTAACATATATCGGTGACATTTTAACCTCATCAAACCACAAAGTGGGTACTCTTCGATATCACCCAAAAAAGAAGAACAGTACTTTGTTCGCCTTGTTTTGACTATTTTATGGCGTCATTTTTGTGATCTATAAGAGTAGAGACGATAGAAAACTGCCGCCGATGTCCTTTTTCAGACAATAGCACCGAAAAACATTGAGCGAAATTGATTTAACTTTTCGTTGAGAAAAGTGACTGCGGCACGATAAGCAATGAATTAACTCAGGTGATCAACTGCAAATGGTTGAGAATGGTTTTATTCTTGACTTCGATCAATTACAAATATTGCAAACTACAAACCGGCATGACTACAAGTCGTGGTTTGACATCACTGTTAATGATAACATCTGATTGGCAATAACACCAGACAAACAAATGGATTTCAGAAAAACATTTGGCAGCCATAAATGTCGAATTAAAGACGAAGTTTTTACTGCAATTAGCCTTTAAAGTCTGCGATTTTTTAACTAACAACGAGAATTGCTTTGAGGGACAACATATCGCTGGCATTTCGAATGCTGGAGCTGTTAAAACCATGCTTACTTTTGGCAAGGAGTTGTTGCTCTTTGCGAGAGTTTTCCAAATGTCAATCCGGCTCTTATTACTAACAAAGTAGAGCTGAGGATATAAACCGTCCGGACTTCGCTTGCCCTTTCTTCAACCAAATTTGTGCCCTAAAATGAGCGACAGCAGGAAAAAACGAAGAGTTTTAGGATCGAAAATGAGATATTGGATAGAAAACATTTGGAAATAACACGGCAGCATTTTTTAGTCCAAACCAATTTCAGATGAAAGCGTGAAAACAACATAACGTAAGAAAACAAAGAACGATGCGAATGTCTCTGCGGCATTTCTCGTAGAAATTGGAAAAATACGACAAGTAACAAACATAACTCGTAGTAACCGAGACAAATCGCTAATCAATTGTCTTATCATAAATGTCCATATAAAAGACTAAACGGGAGTACTAACCTGCGGACAGTTTAAGTCACTAAACAATCACTCCAACGCACAGCCGTTAAGCAGAAGCCGTCATTTCACACAAAAGTAATGCCCCGTTCACACCAAAGCTTAAACATGTTTAAAAGCTGTTTCGTTAAAAAAAAATTATTTTCTTTATAAAAGCTGCTTACTGATCTTTTTTGACTACAAATTCAGCGCAAATTAAAGAAAGTTCATCTAAATCCTGCATAAAATTAAAGCCTGAGTTCCAGTTTTTCTTTAACGGTTTTCATTTTTCTAAACCTGGCTTAATTAAACATGTTTAGTTGGTGCCGGAATGGGGTAAAATTTGTTTTAAAACTCTCTTCAAAATTTGGCCATGCAATTTTCCGCCACAAAAACGCGAGGTTGAGAACTGTGTTTATGGGCAAATGATCTGTCAAAAAGCAGTCCATATGGAAGCGAGCTAACATGCGAGTTTGCACACGAAAAGGTTAACTGGAGTGTCACATTTGACTTTGGCTTATATCGAAAGGGTGGTCGGACGCACGTACGGTGACGTCATGACCAAATTTTCTCGATCGGTTAACTCGGTTACCATATTTTCTTACCAATGGTGCTCCGCGCGCGTGGAGCTCCGCTATCAATGTTAAGCCCCAGGGTGGTGGTGGTAAGGAAGGGGGGACTACCCACGGGAAATTGACTGAGAGGGGCTTTCCCTCAGTAGGGATGTTGACCTTTACGCGTTGCCCCAGGGTCGGTAATTTGCTTCAGGGTCAGGAACTCTGATAGAAAAAGTTACCCTTGGGGGGGTGGGGAATTTGACTTTGGCTTCCACGAAAATGTTATATTTACCTGGGTCTTGTTTATTGTTCAGTCAGTTTTTCAGTTTACCATTCTATTCCTTAACTTCGGTCTTTTCTGTTTTGACCTAGGGTTTTGTGTCCCTTTACGCCGACTTCGAAAGCTTTTACACAAGAAATATGTACACTCGTGTACGTGACTGTTTCAATAGGCCAATATGCAGTGTGCCAGGAGGGGAGATCGACTTACTGGATAGAGTGTCGGATGACTGCAATTGGACGTTTAGGTACGTATCATGGCCAAGAAAAACACTAATGAATAATGTATATGAAAGAAATGACATGTGAACTGCGGATATGAAATCAAATGAAGAACGATCAACGCAGTTGTGATCGCAATTTTTTTACAATTGCGTAAAGAAGCCTGAAAAAAGGACTTCAACGGGGCTTGAACCCGTGACCTCTCTCTCTCTTTGCAAATTCATTTGGCATTTATTCATAACCTCGGTTAGGATTTACTGCAACGATTTTTGTTTTAATCCGCAGACACCCTGGCACAAAAACCAAAGTACTTAATCTTGCCTCGTATAATTACCTGGGATTCGCTGAAAAATCTGGACCATGTGCCGAAGCCGCTGAACGAGCAGTCCGCAGATACGGCTTGGCGGCGTGCAGTGTGAGGAATGAATTCGGTAACACGCAGTTCTTAGTAGCTTCTTGCCTGGTTCCTGTACGGCTTTCTCCCAGGTCCTCACGATCAATTCGTTTCGGCGACGAAGTTCGTCCGGACTCGTCCGGACTTAATGACCCGAACTGATTGACTGCGAGAAAACAGAGAGAGGCCTAGGAACTAGTAGGAGTATTGCTAACAGAGAGATTTTAAGCAAAACCACAAATTAAATTCTTTAATTTCAATGCGTTTGGAAAACCAGCCCATGAAAACTTAACCCGCTGTATTAACAGAAGGACCAACAAATTGTTATTAATTTGACGTTTTCAGTCAATTGACTGTTGCCAGGAAATGTTTTCAATAATATTGATGGTCAATTGGACTTATCCTAAAAAGTAAAGAAAGAAGGACGCGACTGACGTAAAAGAGGCTAGAAATTGGGAGAAAAATTCTACAAGGTCACTGCCAAAGACGTTCTTGTCAAAGTATCATTTCACTTGCGTTTCCCGCTTTTGGTGCGCTTTCCAAATAATAAATTGGGGAGCTTTAGCAGCGACGACGGCAACGGCAACGAAAACGTCATTTCAAAATATAACTTCTCGTTATCCTGACTCTTTCGCAATTGTGAGTGATGGATATGAAATCAAATGAAGACTGATCCTCGTAGTTGTAAACACAATTATATGCAATTGCGTAAAGAGGCCTGAAAAAAATTCAGGACTTCAACGGGGTTTGAACCCGTGACCTCGCGATACCGGTGCGACGCTCTAAATATAACCAGGTCAATCGTAGATTTCGCGATTACCTAAACTTGCTAAACATGGAAAACGCTGAGAAACTGTCCAGGGGCTAAATTTCTATGAACGGCGTTAAAGTAAGAAAAAAAATTACCGTCGGCAACGCCAACGAGAACGCCACAAAACAATAGGTTTAATGAGCAAAAACAATCGCTCTGCACGTGCGTTTTACAGTTTTGTACATTTCTTTGCCGTCCTCTGCAAAACAAGAGCGTGAAATGACCAAAATTTAGGTTTTCTCGAGAACGCGAGCCCACGTCCTCGTTGCTAAAGCTCCCTAATAACACATCCGTACTCTTAGCCGTCCATCGATTGAAATACACCTATGCTTGTTCTCACTTCAGGCACCCTTGATATTCATAAAGAGCTAGAAACAGTGGTTGCCCGGTTTGTTGGTAAACCTGCAGCAATGGTATTTGGAATGGGATTTGCCACAAACGCTTGTAACATCCCCACCCTAGTGGGCAAGGGAGATTTGATCATCAGTGACGAGCGCAATCACACGTCTATCATCTTGGGAGCGAGGCTATCAGGAGCTAAGATCAAAGTCTTTAAACACAACGGTAAGAGTCGAAAAAGTCTAGTGCCCCATTCACACCAACGCTTAAACATGTTTAAAAGCCGTTTAGTTAAACAAGGTTTAAAATTGTTTTCTTCATAAATACTGCTTACTGGCTATTATTGATTGGAAATTTAGCTCAAATTAGAGAACATATCAAAGTTCATGTGAATCCCTCGTAAAAACTTGCGTTCAGTTTTTCGTTATTGTTTTTTTCATTTTTTAAAACCTGGTTTAATTAAACATGTTTAGTTGGTGTGAATGGGGTATAGAAATTTATGGTGTCAACGACGGAGTTCATATGGGGAATTCACCAGCACTGTAGAAACAGCCAAAAGTTGACATTTCGATCTCTAGGCAAGTGAAGTGAAGAGGCAAGTGATAAGTGGAAAAACTGAACACAACATGTTTGGACATTACTTTATTCCTAATATTAATCTCGATTCATTGAAACAAAACGTAAACCAGCCTTAAAATTCAATTTCCTCATCAGATATGAAAAACTTGGAGAAAATCCTGCGAGAATCTGTCGTTCAAGGACAACCAAGGACTCACAGAGCATGGAAAAAGATTCTTATTATTGTCGAAGGAGTTTATAGGTGCGTTAGCGAGAAAGTATGGGTGCTCTTAAAGGTCCACATTCACCCGATAGGCTTTGCAAGCGTTTACTTTTGTTTTGAAAAGGTCCTTTTGTTGAACCCTGCAATCTGATTGGCCTCTCGCATAAAATGGCGGAGTTTTCATATACAGAAATTGTACTCCGGTACGCAATACATCTTGTGTGAACGTGGGCCTTTAAGTCAAGTCAGGGACTTATAATTTTATCGTAAAGATATTTTTACAGGCAAGACGCGTCTGTGTAAAAGAATTCTTTCGGCCGGGTTCCAGGAGAAAGCATTTTTCAAGTCGTAAATGAGCAAAGCTTCAGACAAGACTCAAAGTCTATACTGGAAAAGACATAAATCTGTGTGGAAGAAAAGAGCCAAAGTAATCACTCCTACGAAACATCAGATGTAACCAGCACAATGAATTAACAGAATTCAAAGCACTGAAATCACATGTCCCCTGACTCCAAGCTCGTTAAACTCACGGGTGGTTGGTGTTGCTTCTCACTAGTTGACAAAATGTTAGCCTATCACAGAGCGAAGTGAGCCAAAACCAAATCAAATACGGATTGTTTGCGACACTAAAATCCATAATTGAGCCGGCAAATAGTTGAGCAGTTGTGATTGGTTGGACCCAATTGGTGATTGAATTTAATTTCTGCGCAGTGACCCTTAATAGGCCCTTTGCAGTTTACGATTACATGGTACAAAAAACCGCCATGCTGGAGAGCAAACTGCCCACTGCGACATCCAAAACAAAAGAATATTAAGTTAAGTTGCTTTGTTTTGGATGTCCCAGTGTGCAGTGTGCCCTCTTGCATGGCGGTTTTTGTATCATGTGATCGTAAACTGAAAAGGGCCTATTGTTTCTACAAATGAGGGCCCTGAAGGGGTTATCAGTTGCCTTTTTTTAGACTGGAAAAACGGAGTTTGGGAAACTGGGAGTAAAAGTTACAAAAACGTCTGTTATAACCTATTATAAAGACAGTAATAGTCGGAAATTTTCCGAGTTCAGTTGCTAAAAAAGGTATGGAAGGAGTTTTAATGGAGAAAAAGTCTGCAACAAACCAGAGAACTGCACTCAGTGCAGTATACCATGCAAACTTTCGCGAAAATAACAAGCACTTATCCCTATTACTCGGCAAAACTCGGCTCCTTTTGGAACTGAGTCCCAAAAAGAGCCGCAAATGGAACACAAGACTGCGTTGTAACAATCGACTTAACTGTGAAAAACCTGCTCTGTGAATTCTTTTCAATTTTAATATTAGGACTGGGATTTGGTCTAAAGGAAGGCTGGGAAATGGGATTGAGCCCCCCCCCCCCCCCCCCCCTTCCCGGATGCTCCCGGATCCTCAGAACTAAACTTTGCGTTTCTTTCTGCTTTTCGCGGTAGTATGGAAGGTTCTCTAGTAAAGCTCCCTGAAGTGGTGGCCCTTAAAAAGAAATACAAAGCGTACATTTACCTTGATGAGGCCCACAGTATTGGTGCCATGGGTCCCCGTGGAAGGGGCGTCACAGATTACTTTGGGGTGGACCCTGCTGATATTGACATCATGATGGGCACATTTACTAAGAGTTTTGGTGCAGCTGGAGGTTACGTAGCTGCGTCTGAGGTGAGGCATTGCAATCTGTTTAAACAAACGACCATAGGCAAGCCCAGAGTGTTTTCACTCACGTGACTTTCACACACATTGGTTTACTAAAACAAAAGAAGCTATTCGCATAAAACAGAGGTTTGATTTGGGACACCAATATGGCCGCCGTTTCTTTGTTTTGGGACACCACCATGGCCGCCGTAACGTTATGTGAAAACACTCTATTCCATTCGCTTAGATTGTTAAGACCATGTAATGATAGCGCATGAAGAAAAAGAACCGCGAGCGCTGTTGGCAATCTCATCCCACGAAGTGCACAGTTCTTCAGTTTTCTTTTAATATGTATTACTAGCCAGTTCCATGCCTTCAGAATGAGGAAAAGAGCGAAAACCGGGCATGCGAAAAATGTATTGGGAGCTAAAACTAAAATGAGTAGACACTAGGAAGAGGCGCTTTCTTCCCGTTCTCCTCGAATAGCTATCTTGATAACGTAATAACTGTAGTTAAGAAACGTTTCTCCCTAAGGTTTTGGTTAATAATGACGCATTACTGTCCTTTGATCAGCGCTCAAAAATCTGAAATGCAGTTGTAAAACATCCCGGACCTTGGACCCGTTTTTCCAAAGTCCCGTAAACCTTTCGGTCCCGAAAAGCCATTTCAAATACCCAAGGCTGCGATCCGCTTATTCTAAAAAGCTGGTCTTTTACTATGATTTTAAGGTACGAAAGGGCATCTATGTTACAAAATTGTATGCATGGACACGTCTTCGTTCACAAGATACGTAGGAAATTATTGCACCCGAAATAGACCCGAAAACTTTCGGGGATTTCGAGTAACGCACGACTGTTCATGTTATTACCGTTCATTACTTGACAGGAAATAATAAACCATATCAGAGGTTATTCCCACAGTGCGACGTACGCTTCGTTCATGTCAGCTCCAGTGGCAGTGCAGATCATATCATCCATGAAAATAATCATGGGCGAGGACGGTACCGATAAAGGTGGATGTCATTTTAATCTTTTAAAATCAGCATAATAGTGTAGAGAACCATGTCACCTTATGAGCGATCATGTTGTCTGAAAACAATTGCTTGATCGCGAAGCGAGATAGCGAGAAAGTTGTACCTACACTACCAAACACATTCAGTTGGAACACAACGAAAGATCTACAGAATTCTAGTCACAAGATCGCAACTTGCCCCGTTCCAACCATTCAGTGTTGCGGGAGAAATTTTGGGCGGACTGTCAGTTCTGAAATCAACATAGATTGGGTGAAAGGGGGATTGGTGTTCTAACAAATGTGACGAGTATTGCAGCTGAGAAAGATTGGCGATTACGAAACCTTGACGCCTGAAAATCACTAACTATGGATGAAGCGCGACTCAAATTCGCAATCTTGAAGCAAAACGTTGATTTATTAAAAGGTCAAGAAAATCTACACTGGCGACGCACTAATATTACGCTCCAAATCTTGGATATGATTGGTGAAACAATTGCTAGGACCAATTTCTGGGAACCAATCAAAAGTGCATTATATCCTTACGTCAGCCCAGTACCCAGTCATCATGTCTGCAACGTTTCTTTTTAAAGGGAAGAAACGACTTACAGCTTTGGAAGAGAACTGCAAGTAAGTTACAGAATTCAACAATAAGTAAAAGGTTAACTTAGGAAGAGGTTTTTTGACACCCGGCCAAAACGGGACCCGAAGAAGATTCTGAACCACTACTTTCGAAGACAGCCCAAAGTTTACCGAACATGAATATTAATTGATAAGCTAAGTTGAGTGTTCCCCCAAAACTCTTCAAAATGACGATTCATAAAATGATTGGAAAAATGCTCAGGAATTGAGTAAGGCTAGCACTATTTGTTTCTTTGACAGATACTTCAGGCAAAGGCTAAAAAAGATGGGGTTTATCGTATATGGACACGACTCTTCGGCAGTGGTACCCATCTTGCTCTATCAGCCAGCGAAATGTGCGTAAGTAACGTTTTAATCAGTAGGATGGTTTTCAGTATTTTGCGCCTGATGAAACAGTCAATCAGGCGCGCTTTTATAATTACATGTTGGCAACCGTTACATGTTTTGTTTCCCCTTTTTCCGTTTTTTCTGCAAAGGTTGCATCCTTTCCTCGTTTGCCATCGTTCATGCACTTTTCCACTTTGAGCACTGTCTCTCTCCGCGCTTAGCTTACACGCTTGGTGTGCTTAGGTAGCTGCTCTTGCTCTTACATGTTTGCCTGTGCTTGGCAGCAGCTACTTGTTTTCCCGCGCTTGGGTAGCTGCTTCTGCTGCTTCATGTTTTCCCGCGCTTGGCACCGGTTGCGTGTTTTCCCTCGCTCGGTATAGGTTGCCGGTGATCGACTTGCGGTTCTTGTTGGCTCCTAAAATGATCTAAATCAAGTTGTTTTGCAGAGCATTTTCCCGGGAATTGCTGAAAAGAAACATAGCTGTAGTAATCGTTGGATTTCCAGCCACATCACTTATCGAGGCGAGGGCAAGGATTTGTCTTTCAGCTTCACACACCAGAGAAATGCTTGATAAGGTAGGATAATGATGATTTATTTATTAATATGTAAGCTTATGTCTTTTTTTGTGTGTGTGGAAGGACACGCCTTCGATTCGCGGCAGTGGCCTCAATTTTTTTTGGGCCAATTTCCGTGACCTATTGAAAATTAGGTATTTCAAATTTTCGTCTTGGTGCAGTCAACAAAACTGCAACAATTTCCCTCGCTTCCACTTTCACTTTTTTGCCTTTCCCAATATCTGCTTAGTGCTATCTTAGGGACTAAACTGAAAATAAGGCCTTCACTAAATCAGACCGTGTGTTTACAATAACAGTTACTCGGTAAATTGGGTGGTGTCAACGATTTTCCGGTTCAATTCATGCATCTTGTTGATTTTGTCCATATTTTTTCTCTCAAGGCTCTGCAAGCTATAGACGAGGTGGGTGACATCATCAAAGTCAAGTATTCGCGCAGAAAACGAGAAACGTCGAAATAGACGTGGAGAAATGATGATGAAGATGAAATGAGGACAAAAAGTTAGCCGATAAATTCTGTAAACAATTATTCATTTGTGTTGCTTTGATCTGTGCCCATTAGAGCTTTGGTTTGGTGGCTTAAAGCTTATGCATCAGTCAATGTTAAGCCCCAGGCGGGGGGGGGGGCACACCCAGTGAGATTTGAAATTTTTGCCTATTTTTATGTCAAATGCTTTACCCAGGGGGAAAACACTGATGTCAAATACCCCTTCTCTGGTTCTAAATTTTGTTTGATTCCCTGTAGATTTTGTCAAATTACCCCACCCCCGGGAACTTGTGTTATGTCAAATCTCTAACCACTCCCCACCCACTGGAAAGGAAATAGTGTCAAATCTCCCGGGGTTGCCCCCCCCTGGGGCTTAACATCGACTGGTGCATTAGTGGGCCGTTAGTCGTTAGTTTCTGTCGTTGCGATTTTCAGAATATGTGGAGCTTAAAGACGTCTTACTGAGTTCAAGCAAAGATGTATGTAAATAACATACCTGTAAAACGGTTTTCTACATCCAGTCGAAATGAGTCAAATCCAGTTGTTACTCGAAACGTCTTGAAGTTGACACGTTCAGAAGTTTGGTTTAAAGTTTGAATTCTAAATTGCTTCATTTCAACAGAAAGACCGCAGTAGTTAAAACTCTCTTGAAGTTGCTTTAAGAATTTTATATGTTGAAACTTTTTAATCTAATCTTCCAAGGAATTTGTTATCAAGTGTTTTGGGATAAACAATTTATAGTTACAAAGGGTTCTCGAATGGGCAGGAGCAGAACATGATACTCAGCTTTGAGTTTTTGTGAAAGAAAACAAGAAATTCAGATGATGTCGTAAGAAGATCGACAAATAATACCAAAGGGTGTTCCTAGGTGTTCCTAAGAATATCTGACACTTTGCTGGAGACTACATTTTGCGGTGTAAATTTAAATGCTGGAATATTCGACCTCGGACAATGGTCTATTCCAAGAGGCAAACATAAAAACCAAGTAAAGGTTAAGAGATATTCGTTCGAGATCAAATATCCTTGCTTATTTTTGAAGCCAAATACACGATCATTAAAGCCAAGACTGAGACAAAACTGAGCTGTATTCACTCGCGGTAGTTTGCTACACTCAGCAGAGCAGAAAAGAACCCGGCAGGGTACTCCTCAGAGTTCTTGGTAAGGTGTGCCAGCCGGTTCTCCAAATCATAAGCCTATCCGTGGCGGATTTAGGGGTGGGCCGAGGGGGCCGCGCCCCCCCCCCCCCTTTTGTTGAATATATATATTTTTTAATTTTTAAAAAATGACGTAGATTCAAAAGTGCTAAAAAAAAATGAATGGAAGCAGACGAGTAGTTAATTGCGAGGAAGACTGCGCACAAGTTTTGCACATGCTTGCGCGGTTACTAAGCTAATGAATTCCCAATTTCAGTGACCGGCCCTCTCTTTCTCAATATCCTGGATCCGCCCCTGCCTATTTCAGACCAAAACATTCCATTTTCCACACCCGTTTTCAGACCTGGCCTCTAACATCCATACCCGTTTTCAGAACTGACGTTGTGGTTATAAATTTTCGTAAAATTTTCGTAAAGCGCTGTTCTCAAAAATAGTAATTCGATTTCAGTAAGCGTTAAAGATTTAAGCACCGTGTTCCATCAATGCTGTAACGTGAGGAGGGACATCATTGCTATTTTAATAGTGGAGAGTCTCGATCTTCTCGAGGAACAGCTACAAGACGTCTCTTAAACTTTGTAACAGCTCTCTTCACAGCCATACAAAACGGCTCTTTTCAGAGCCACAACATATGGAAAAGTCTCGACCTACGTAATTTTAGTTCAGTTTTTAAAGACGGAATTTAGTTCGGCAGTGTTTCCAAATTACAATTATGTTTTGACTGTTTATCGGATTGGCCACTTGTTTAAAACTTCTTTTTTAATCGATGCCAACTTTTTTTTTCTTTCTAAAGCTGTCGGTTGCGCCATCGGTCCATAATGGATGAACCCGTGAGGCGGACCTCCGCAGCCCGTGGGGGAAGGAGGGGGTGCGGTGATCTCGTCGTTCCCTTGAAAACGATACCCGATTTAAGACCATAATGGTCAAAATTTATACCCATTTTCAGACGAAAATGATTCAAAAACCAAACCCTTTGGGGCGGCACATACCTTTATAGCCTATATAGGAGAGTGACCCCCCCTCCCCCCGAGAGTAAAGACCGGAAATCATAGTGACCTATGGTATTCACACTAGACTCCCTAAGAAATCCTACCCAGCCTTTCACGCACCTTGTTTGATGCAGTTCTTTGTATTCTTCAAGAAATCACCTGTATTTAATCTGTCAAGTATTGTCAAGAATTCTGAGTGCTACTTTGCTAGCACTATTTGACAAACCTTACAGATGTAAACATTCAGCATCAGTTCCCTGTTTACGCTCATTTTAAGGTAAACGACATCTTTCAAATGTCGTTTGCACCTGCAATCATGAATATCACGTGGATTCCCCCACAAAAATACCATATGTTCTCACATCGGTTAGTTATCACGAAAGGAACTAAGAACAACTTTGCACACCCCGAACAAAAGATGAAAGCGATATTTCGCTTAGTCGTAGTACTAAACTTCATTGTTCTCGTTCGAGGACACGGACGCCTCATAGACCCGGCCAGCCGTAACTCCGCATGGCGGTACGGTTTTAAAACGCCACGGCAGGACACCGATAACGAGCTGAATTGCGGCGGATTCAGCGTGCAGTGGGATACGAACAAAGGCAAGTGCGGCGTGTGTGGTGATCCGTATCACTTCAAACCGGGCAAGGCTCTTTACACACACCCTGGCAAGTACGCAACTGGTACCATCACAAAGACGTACAGAGAAGGACAAGACATCGAAGTGCTCGTAGATGTGACTTCCAACCACCAAGGACATTTTACATTCAGTGTGGGCAAGATCGAAACACCACCCATCACACAAGAGAAGTTGAACTTTGTGCTCAGGCAGCCTAATGGAGCTACCAAGTGGAAGATCAACTCCAAAAGAAATAAAGTGTTCAAGATCAAGCTCAAGCTACCTATGGGATTGACATGCGATCACTGCGTGATGCAGTGGTGGTGGCGTGTGGCGAACAGTTGGGGATGCGATGGACCCGGTAACTGTGGAATGGGCAAGGGAGAACAGGAGACCTTTGTCAACTGCGCTGATATCAGGATAACGAAAAACGACGGCAGTGTCCCCACCGAGCTCCCAACAAAAGCTCCGCCTCCTACTACTCAATCTCCTACAGAGAGACCCACCAAGCCCCCGCCTACTAACGCCCCTAACCCAGGAGGATGTAAAGCCGTAGGGCATTACAAAGGGAACAAAGCCATGGATGATTGGTGCCAAAGAAATTGTGCAGTAGGTTATTGTCCTGCTAGCATGTGTAAGTGTCCTTAGAACCAATAGAGAAGGACTGAGTCGTGTGGATGAGTTGAATTGCATGTCTTTGTTAACCATCGTGATTAACTATGTAGATCGGGACACAACTGATGCCAATAAATAAAATTTGAGGTGTAAGAATGATTTGCTTTCAATAACTTGTGCGCTAGTCTTGAACACTTGGCTAAATCTTGCCGCTGACAGATGAACGTATAAAACACTAATTAGGTCCATTCGCTTATTCCGTCACGTCTTCACCCATTCCTAATCTAGCCCATATAAGTTCGTTCCTTCCTTCATTCATTCATTCATTCGTTTGTTTGTTTCATCAATCAATCAATCTATCAATCAACCAACCAGTCAATCATTCATTCATTCATTCATTCGTTTGTTCATTCGTTCATGCATTGATTCATTCATTCATCCATTCATTCGTTCATTCATGCTCATTCATGCTTTCATTCCTTAATTCAACCAGGTTTTAGTATAGACTTCCATATTATTCTTCACATTGTTCAGTTTCCCTCTTTTTTTCTTCATTCTGCAATCATAGGTCAAGACGAATTTCTAACTACTCATACTTCAAGTCGTTTTGTACTTTACGTATTTGCATAAATTGTGTTCACGATTGTGAAGATCATTCTTCATTTCATTTTTCGTTTCGCACTGTCCTCGGAGTACCGAGTAAGAAGACAACCAGGGTAATATGTTGGGGACTGATTCAATGCAACGTATTCTTTTCTTCTGGATGTTGCCAAAGATTCGAGCTTATCTTAAATTCATAGAGTAGATTGGAAGCCAAAGGGGCATCACGGGTCCAACAAAGACGAAAAGAAGAAACCGCATAATTTCTTGGCTAAAAATCGCTTTAAACCACTTTAACAGTCGCATCGTCATGTGCAAATTGTTTCCGGGGAGTAAAATGTCTCATCTGTCGGTTGTTTTTTTTCGAACCGTCAATCGAAATATCGGTTCACCGGTGTAATAAAAACTGCAATGCATGAATGTTCATTACACGACGATATCTCGGCCGAGTTTTAAAACAGTTGAAAGGCGATCAATTCACTACTAAAAAGGTACAAACTAAATGCTTTTGAAACGGATATAACTAGCTCATAAACTGAGCTTTCAGTTATCATTACACACCTCAAAGGTATGCCCTTGTAGGGACAAATGTGAGAAACGGAAACAATATTGAAAAACTGCTTTTTAAAGAAACGTCAGTAAAAGGAAGGGCGTCGATTTATTTAATTAAGCTTGTCGATGGCCGTTTGTCGTTCAGTGTCCCCCTAGCGTTCTTATGTATCGGCAATGGAATAGAAGTTCAGATTTGGTCGGTTTTAACTGATAAATAAGGCCCGCCTATACAAATTTGCTTCTATTCAAGTGAGGTCAAAAACGTTTTCCTTTGACGTGAAGTGGATAAGATTTCTGATACTGACACAATATCAGGTACATCACTATTGACGAATGCGTGGGGACACATTAAGACTTGTTTGTTCATCTTTACGCCGCATTGAGCTTCACTTTTTTCAACAAAGCAGCGCTACGTCACATTTCTACCAAGTGACACACCTGTTTACACCTTGTCAAAGGATCTTTAGGTCCAGTGCCACACATTAGTTTGAAACATACATTTAACGATCGCAGAAGTTCTGAAGGTCATTTGTACGTTCTCTCAGAGACAGCACAGATCTTAAGTTCAGAGGAAACATGGCATGCCGGAAAGAAATCGTTCAACTTCTTGTGGCCGTGAATACGATCGCTTTGGTTTTTGGTCATGGAATGTTACTTGATCCTGCCAGTAGGAACTCCGCATGGCGCTCTTTTCCAAATCGTCCAGCGCAGTACACCGATAACGAGTTGAACTGTGGAGGGTTCAGCGTCCAATGGGACAAGAACAACGGAAAATGTGGAGTATGCGGTGATGCATACCACGACAAAACTCCCAAGTACGTCTACCCTGGCAAATACGCTAAGGACGGGTTCATCACCAAGACTTACAAGGAAGGACAGACCATTACAGTTAAGGTCAAAATCACCTCAAACCATCAGGGATTCTTTCGATTTAGTGTAGGCAAGCTCGTGAATCGTCCAATCACACAAGACCAACTGACTCATGCCCTGCTGCAACCTGATGGGTCCAACACGTGGCAATTGCATTCCTCCCGAAACGGAGATTACCACATTAAGCTCGTCCTTCCCAACGGCCTCACATGTGATCACTGCGTGATACAATGGTGGTGGACTGTAGGAAACAACTGGGGCTGTGACGAGGACGGAAATTGCGGAGTTGGACTGGGAAAGAAACAAGAAACCTTTGTGAACTGTGCAGATATTAGAATCACGCCCACAGGGCGACCAGCACCACCAACAGGAGCTACTATTAGTCCCTCCCCTCAAAAACCGTCCACACCGAGCCCCACAACCCAGAGGCCCCTTACGCAGGGCCCCTCCTCCCAAGGGCCACCAACTAAAGGGCCACCGACCGATCCAGCAACCCAGCCTCCTTCTGGTGGGTGTAAAGCTACTGTGGCGTACAAGACGCACCCTGGTATGGATCAATGGTGCGCATCGAACTGCGCAGCTGGTTATTGTCCTTCAACTCACTGTGAGTGTAATTAGAAAAAAAAAACGATAATTAAAGTATGTAAACTGAGAACTTTCTTTGAACTAATTTCTGTGATTTGATGATGAATGTTTGGTGTATTGTTCTTTTTATTTATGCTAGGAATAAAGACTACCTGTATTAGACGGCAAAAACACACACTTTTTTTACTTTTTGAAATGTTAACTTTGACAGCTTTGTGCTCAATTAAAATGAACAAAGTTCGACTCTTGCTTCAGCTGTTTGTGAATGATTTTTCCGGTGATGTCTCAGACGGACCTCAGTGTTGTTTCTGCTCTGCGGTTTTCCAAACATTTACGGTTCTTGCACCCTGGTTATTTACCCTTCAAACCTTGACGTCAACATGCATGCATTTATTCCTCTTACTATTCTTCTTACATTTCAACAACATCAGTGAGGAGAATTTGTTTAACCATCATGGCAGGCATCTTTGGTGATCATTTACATTAATACAGTCATAGAGATTGTTGTTGTTGCGGCAACACGAACTGTAACTGGTTATGAATTTCTTTAATCATCGCTGATAAACCAATAGAAACGTTGTTACCTTAGTTTCCTCTGTGAAAAGGTACAAGTACCCTTAAGTTACCTATCTAGAGACAGTTAATAGTTTACTATACCTTTCAAGTACACGCATTTTTTAGTAATACTAAAAGATCACGTGACTGTCCTTCTTAACTACACTTGCAAATGTCACCAGGACAGTAGCCGCTTCCACAGTTACTTACGCACCAGACATCCATCTGAAAGTTTCCAGCCCAGGCCCCTACCGCCTTGCACCCACCGGGTTAGGCAGCGGTGGTTCTGATGTCGGCGCAGTTCACGAAGGTCTCTTGCTTCTTCCCATGCCCCACTTCGCATCCATTGTCATCACTGCTCCAATTGTTTACCACAGTCCACCACCATTGTATCACACAGTGATCGCATATTAGTCCCCTTGGAAAAAGCAGCTTGATCTTAAACATGTCATTTCCAGAAGTGGTTATCGTCAATTTTTCTTGGCCATTAGCCTGCTTCAGAACGTAATTCAATTTTTTTTGTGTAATGGGCGCCTTTTCAAGCTTTCCCTCTCGGAACACGAAGAATCCCCGGTGGTTAGAAGTGATATCTATCACTACCTTGATCTGTTGTCCCTCTCTGTAGGTTTTCTCAAGCATGTTAAGGCATGGCTCAAGCCTCATTTGCATAAAATCTGAAAAACAGTAATTACTCTGTCAGAATTTGGTTTAATCGTTGCAGAATTGGCAGGCTAACCAATGTCGACGACCTTAATATTCTAAGACCAATAAAATCTGATAAAATGGGTCACGTGACTATAATTAATTGTTTTATTTTTTGAAAAAATAACTGAAAATGGGCCGCCGAGATGACATACAATCACTGTCAAATTTAGTATTTTTACAATTGTGCTAATGGCCCCTGCAAGAATCTGTCCTGAATGGCCGACTAAAATATTAAGCTAAGAAGTTATTACGTAAAAAAGGTCACGTGACCTTCTATGTTTCCATATATGGCCTTATATAATTGAGGAGTTCATCCATTCAGGACAGAAATAGTTGCCTTGGAAAGTGGTTAAAAATTTTGTATGGTTAGTTTTTCGTGATACCTCTCTATCCTTGGCCCATTTTAGATTTCATCTCAAGCAGGCCTGTGACGTCACAAGTCACGTGAACACTATAAAGACACCTTAAGAAATTTAAGGATACCAAATCCTGTTTGGGGTAGGTTTCTGGCTCCCCCTGGGATAAAAACAACGTTGCTTTAGATCAAAAACGTTTTTTTCTTTCTGCTGGTCTGTACTGGATATGAGCCATGCCTTAACATGCTTGAGTTGGTGATGATTTGATTTTTGGCGTATTTCCCTGGGTAAATGTGAGGTTGGTTCTTCTCGTGATATGGGTCCACGCACACTCCACACTCTCCCTTGTTGGTACTCCACTGAACATTAAATCCTCCGCAGTTTAACTCGTTATCTGTTTAGTGGGCGGGGTCTATTAATCGGCCATGCATGTCCCAGCACAAGGGCAAACAACCCGAGATGCAAGATCAAACTGAGCTCCAAGTGTAACATAATTGAGTGACCTTAAAGTCAAAGAAATCAGTGAATGAAAACTGAGAGTCAAAAGCGGGTCTTTAGTTTAACACCAGATAACTACAACCAGTTGCAAAATTGTTCAGACATTCACAATGAAAAACATCTTTTCTTTCTCTAAAACGCCGCTGCTAACAAATCTGTGAGATACAACACACAGCTCCTCCCTCTCCCTGTTTCAAAGTTGTTCTTTAAAGTTTCGAGCATGGTGTTGCACTATTAGGAACTTTGATAAAAGGGGGAGGGAGAGAGAAAGCATTAGATCATGGAAACACCATGAAAGACCAAATGATGTACAGTGTCTCAAGTATTTTTTCAACTCGTTGTAGCAACATCTTCTGGTGTACACCCAGTCAAGAAACTGAAATGCAGCTGTTTGCTTATTTTCCAGTCAAGTATCAACACCGATAAAAACTCAGTGACAACTTCTGTGTTGGGTGATTGTTGAGTTGCATGTCACATGCCGAACACTGCACTTCACTTTAAACAAAGTGTCATATTTGGTTTGACAGTAACATTGTACTGTCGATTGCGATTATTTAGCTGGCAAGGTGATGTAAAGTTTCGGACGGCTGAGCAAGCTGCCACGTTAACGTCCAAATTGAAGAAGCAAGGGACAGAGAATCATGCCACCTAATAATTGTTCAAACAAGGCTCGAACTACAAAAAGATTCGAGATTCTCTCACAAAACAGTTCCTTTCAATTAAAGTTTAAACACTTTATAACTCCAACATTTTCGTTTTACCCACAATAGCTATATTATCAACAACTGGGAATAGTGCAGAGAGCATTTTATTCTTGACGGAGAAAGTTGAACAAATACGAAGGAGAAAACCTGCATAGTGAAACAAAGTGAAAAAGAATCTGGCAATTTAGTGAAATTTAAACAAAGCATCCAGTCGCGAAAACTTTAAGCAAAAAAATGGCTCACCCAGCCCTAAAGACTTAGCAGTTAGCCCATTAAACTCAAGGAATACCACTTGGAAAATTGCATCTCACAAGCTGTGGAGAAGTCAATTATATCTTCATTGTGACGAGAGATAATATCAGTGACGCTAACTCGTGAGGCGTCATGATAAACTGAATCTGATTAGTAAATTCACATATTTGATTCTGCATCTGCATGGCTAACGTGGAAATTACCCAGCAGTGTACTCGCTAGTCTGCTACTACACCTTTTCGTGAATCACTAAATGCCGATGTCCGCACAAGTAGTGCGTAAGTGTTGAAAAAGCCCAGTAGGTTCGATTCCTGTCTGGGACTCCGATTTCTTTTCAGTTGTCCTTTCGCCCATTGCCAAGCAACTAGCATTTCATCTTTCTCACGGGCACATGCCACCATTACCATCATTAATGATTGCATTAATTATGGCCAATAATGTTCTTCACACTTCGCGAGAGTATGTTGCTCAGAACGCTATCCAAAGAGAACCCTGGACTGACGTAAGGTAAATCATCTTTGAGGGAAGGATTGGAAACTAGGTTCCGTGACTGTAAAGAAATTTACAACTGAGAAAGAAAATTTCGAGTAAACCTCCTCTTTAATATTCACTAGCAACGATTGCATTATAACGCATTGCCACGTGCTTGGCTTGTGTCAAGTACTAACTTGCATAGATCACGTGTTTAACACGTGATTGTTACAGCAACTCTCTAACATATTAAAAGGCAAATAGCCCGCGAATAACCGCGATGAGTAGTGGCTCCATCTCGTCTCCAGACCCTCTCCCAGAACGCGGACGAGATTGCCTAACAACGGCAATATCAGCTAGCTGTTCCAAAATAAATCCCGCTCTAGCATAACAACCGTAAAAACAGAGTGTTAGAGTGCCATGATAGCTTTCCTCGTATAAATTTGGGTGCCAAGGTGCCTCTCTTGTCTTTACCAGCGCCGACTCACTACAGGCGCGGGAAACAATTTACGCGTACAAGAATGCGATTCTCGCTCACAGTCGATGTCCTTCAATATTATCTTTAACTGGAGTTTCAATAATTCTCTCTTCTCCTATTACTGACCGCCAGAGAAGGAAACTGTTGAAACGACATTCGCCGGCAACTTGATAAATATCCAAGCCCAACAGCTGGGACAAAATACGCATGCGCAATAACTGCGACACATCGATGGCGCATGTGCGATGGATCGAAAGTTGTAACTGTGAAGTAGTTTGACGAAAACAACTTCATGAAAACGAATCGGATTTCATCTTCTCCACCGAGGGTTATACGAGTGTGAAAATTCCTTAAACGATGAATTGGTTAGGTAACATCTTCACTTACAGCAACGCCGACCAATAATAATAATAATAATAATTACATACTTAATATAGCGCCTTTTAACATTAAAATGATCAAAAGCGCTTTACAAGTGAATTTAAAAATGTATATGTATATAAATAAATATCAATAAAACCTAGTACGTAAAATACACAACTGACCACCGCCCACTGCCACTACTAAGAATTATTTGTTGTAAGCTAAATTAAAAAGATGTGACTTAAGTTTTTTCTTAAAGATGCTAAATGATGTTATTTCCCGAATATTTGCTGGAAGGCTATTCCACAGTGTGGGGGCAGCAGCATAGAAAGAACGAGCTCCCAGTGTGGAAAGCATACACCCCTTCGGACGGTCCAAAAATAATGAAGAATTTGATCTAAGCGAATAAACAGAACACGACTTAATAGACACTAAGTTACTAATATAGCTAGGTGACATATTATAAATAGCTTTAAATGTAAGAATTAAAATTTTAAAAGAGATGCGGGAAAACACAGGTAGCCAGTGAAGGTTATATAAAGCTGGTGTGATATGATCATACTTTTTAGTGTTCGTTATTAATCTGGCTGCAGCGTTCTGTACTCGTTGAAGTTTACTT
Source organism: Galaxea fascicularis (assembly GCA_948470475.1). Lineage (NCBI taxonomy): Eukaryota > Metazoa > Cnidaria > Anthozoa > Scleractinia > Euphylliidae > Galaxea > Galaxea fascicularis. Next base: position 24,893,745 of record OX419342.1, on the reverse strand, counting down.
ATCTGAAATTTGGGGAGGCCATAAAGTAGGCTATTACAATAATCGAGTCTGGACGTAACGAAGGCATGAACTAATGTCTTAAGGGATTCCTGTGAAAGGTATTTAGAAATTCTACGGATATTGTGAATATGGTAAAAAGCGGTCTTGCAAATTTGATTTATGTGAGAATCCATACTAATAGAATTGTCAAATATCGATCCCAAATTCCTTACGTTAACCGAAGAATCGATCGTGTGATCACCTACATGAAGTACAGATGGACTTAATTTATTTAACTGCTGACGAGTTCCAATAACTAAAAATTCAGTTTTGTCATCATTGAGCAACAGCCGACCTTCAATAAGCCAGTTCCTTATATCTTTAATGCAATCCTCCATTGCGCGAATGGCCTCATCCTGGGCGTTAACATCACCAGGCTTGAAACTAACGTATAGCTGGGTATCATCAGCGTAACAATGAGCCTCCGGGAGATGACGTTCGATAACCTTGAACAGCGTAGAAGTGTACGTAACGAATAGTAGAGGACCTAAACAGGACCCCTGAGGTACACCACAGTTAAGATGGCGTTGATTAGACCAAGATCCGTCAATACAGACTTGTTGGCATCGATCAGAAAGATATGAACGAAACCAGTCGAGCGTAACGCCGCGTATTCCAATGACCTTGTCAAGTCTCTCCAACAGAATGTCGTGATTGACAGTGTCGAAAGCCGCGCTGAGATCCAACAACACCATAAGTGTGACTTTCTGAGAGTTCATGTTCAGGAGAATATCATTTATCACTTTCAGCAGGGCTGTTTCCGTACTGTGGTGTTGGCGGTACGATGACTGGAACTCCGGATATAATGAGTTTATAGTCATGTGACTGTGCATTTGTTGGAAAACTGCCTTCTCTGTGAGCTTAGAGATATACTGCAAATTACTTACAGGGCGATAGTTCTTCAGCAATAATTCGAGACCAGGCTTCTTGAGTAACGGAGAGACTAGCGCACATTTCCATTGATCAGCAAATACACCTGACTGTAGCGATAAGTTAATAATCTCAGTAATTTTTGGTAACAAAACGTCGATGCAGCCGAAAACAAGTGATGTTGGCATAGGATCTAATAAGCATGATTTTTTGGGTGTGGTCTCAATGAGTTTTCGGACATCAGATACACTGAGTATATTAAACTTCTCAATAGACGGTACATCACGAACGCGCTCGTTGGCAATAGAGAGAGGAGGGGTAGAAACCATGTTGTCGAGTTTGGTCTGTATAGTGTCAATCTTCTGAATAAAGAAGTCACTGAATTTATTGGCAAGAGCAATCTTATCATCAAATTGAGGATACTCCACCACGTTCTCGCTCCCAAGCAATCTCTTAGTGGCCAAGAACAGTTTCCTCTGATCAGAGCAGTTTTCTTCTACAAAATCTGTGAAAAACACTTTACGTGCTTCATTCATTAGATTGTTAGTTTTGTTCTTAATAGCTTTATAAGCAAGGAAATCTGCCTCCAAACCAGAGCGCCGCCATCTCCTCTCCGCTCTGCGCCTCAGTCTTCTAGCCTCCTTAATTTCATCGTTAAACCAAGGCACAAGGGGCCTAGCTGGTATGCTCTTAGTAATGAGTGGTGCATGCCGGTCCAGGGCTGACGCAAGAGTGGAGTTATAACACGACACAAGATCGTTCAGTGTAAGCGGGGTATTTGCGCACAACTCCGATGATGAAATCTCGTCAGACAGCAAACCCAAATCCACGCCTTTGATCCGCCTGAAGGTCACTGTTTTCTTTATTACCCTGGGCTTGTCAAGGTTCAACCAGCATGTAACCGACCAGTGATCAGAAATGTGATAGTCCGATATGGGAGTTTCCTTGACCAAGTCTTCGAACTGCCGTGTTATGATTAGGTCCAATGTGTTGCCTGACTCGTGCGTTGGTGTTTTAACATGCTGTCGTAAACCCATTGTCTCCAATAACTCAAGAAGTTTCAATCTGTGGGGGTCCCCAACCACGTTGACATGAATGTTGAAATCGCCAGTAATTAGGAGGGGCTCAGATGAGAGCAAGCAACCTAAATGTATATCCCATGCTATACACATCTACACATACGTTAAGATTGAAACAGAGTAATTTATTTGACACTGTACAGAAATCATATTTTACCTCAATATCATAACTGTCAATAATATCTTATATGTTGTTATGTATAAAAAAGCACTGGCAATACTTCAGGGAACCTAAACCATTGTCCAAGGGATTTGCGTTTGGATAGGGTTGCACCTCTCCTAGTCTCCTTCGCAGCCGTTTTGGGATGTCACGCAACGCTCCCCCAGTGACATCCAAAAAACGGGTCAGCCTCGGTGTAAAAACCTGACGAGGTTTTCTTTGTTTTATGAGGTATTGTTTTGCTGTCTTTGTTTTACGTCACTCGTGAGCTTCACAGGTTTTTACACCGAGGATGAGCCCAAAAAACAACTGAGAAGGAGACTACATCTCTTTGAAACCTCTAATTTCATTCGATCGGCTAGGTGCTATTGTTTTGATTGTCTGTCTACTGTTTTTTTTTTCAACCAATCTTGTGAGGTCTGATGCAGGCTGCCCTTGAGTTTTTGTTTACATGGTATCAGAGCTGACCGTGATATCGAATCATAAAAATAAATAAAATCAATGATACCAATTAATATTCTAACTTTGATAACCATAACTTTTTACAAAATCTTCAGGCTTTTACACAATCAATTACAAATGTATAATATAGAAATAAAATTTGTATTCACTCCAAACTATTAACAATAGCAAATCCTTGTAACCAAGGCACAAATTTACCACTTTAAAAAATTTAATCGCTCTAAAACTTTTCCTGGAGTAAAAAAAAATTTACATGGCATCTTGCTCCTCCAGAACGTATATTCCATTCTACTGTTCGTTATTTTGTCTACTTTTCTGTTTGTAGGTAGCTTTAACCATTTTCATATGTATTCTGCAAAGAAATGCACATAGGGAACGAGCCTTTCACTCACTGTGTAACCTCATCGCCAGTTTTCGTATCCATGGCAGATGTTATAAGATCCACCATTTCTTTGTTTTCGAACAGCTCCGCGTTCCTTAGCGGAGTGAAACCATACAAATCCCGCATATTCAAATCAACACCGCAATCTAATAAAAATTTCACTGTGTTCACGTTATTGCGACAAACAGCCTGAAAGTAAAAAGAGAAGGAACGTCATTTGCAAAATAAAACAAATAAAACAGAACAACGATAGAATAATAATTCAAATTCAGTTGGACCACTTACAGAAGAACACATTTGTCGAAGCGAGTTGAGCATCGACGCAGCATAAAAGGAGAGCTCTCCAGCCGCTATAGGGAAATCCAGACTTAAAGCAAATTCAGACCACTATCAAACCAACACCACAAGTTGGTGTCCCAGCTTCATAAGGTATTCCCTAAAAACTCGTTGCTATCCGTGGCCTAGTACCACTATCTGACAAAAAACAGCTTATCATACAAAAAGGGGCAAGCAGATCTCTGAATATTGCTAAACCGTTCCTGCTTACTCAAGCATTTGTAATTGTATACCAGATATATTTTACTGCATACGTTAAGTAGGGAATCTTTTAGTTTCTCCCTTAATAAACGGCACCCTACTTCGAGACTGAATTCGATCAACTCACCACATGCAAAACTGTCCGCCGGTCATAATCCCCAACATTAAAGTCCACACCAGCCAAATACCACGCCCGCAATACATCAACCTTGTCGTCAGCGGCAAGGGCGCACATTTGGAGTGCTGTGTCCATCGTGGTGGGCCCCAGATGAGCCCCAAACTCTCTGAGAAGCAAAATAGCCTCCTTATTAGCGACGCGAATAGCGTCATGTAAAGGCATCTGACCGTGATTGTCAGTGACGTGCGGTGATGCACCTTTGGCTAACAAGTGACGTATGACCCTCAGCTGACTCTCAAGGCATGCTACATGAAGTGGGGTCCGACCATCGTGGCTGGTTGCTGCATTGAGCACTCCGCCCTGTGAAAACAAAATGGGCGAACATTTTGTTATTTGCCGAATTTGTATGAACCCAGCCATCTCTGGTGGAAAACTAATCTGTATCATAAACAGGGAAAGACGAGTTCCTGGTCTCACATTCAACAGTCCAATTTCCCGAAAAAGAACTTTACTGAAAAGAAAGAACTATCATCCGAAATCCAATGGCTGGACAAAAAAAGCAGGAATAAGACGGCTGGGTGTTTTTTAAACGTTATCACACCAGTTACCTGTCGACACAGCTCTTCCATAGCACCAATGTCCCCCCTCCCTGCTGCATGACACATCAAAACCGGAAATAAAGCTTGCTTGATGAATCTCACTTCCTGTAAAAAAAATGGTTCTTTATTATACTTGGAGCAGCTGCATATCACTCACAAAGCACTTCTCATGTTCAGTTATGTCTTGCCTCCTCGTCAAAGCTTTTAATTTTCTCGAGGGAATTATGTTGAACTGGTTTATTTTTATTACAGTGTACCTCAGTCGAACCAACTTTAAAATGGGAAGCCACTGCATCAATCAGTTCATTGTCGCGTAAGGAGAACTGCGGCGTTTTCTCGTCTTTGTACATCGTTAACTCGCCACGCAGATTGGTTTTCATCATCTGAAAAAAACGATGGGAGTTTCATTTGCTGATAAAACAGCTACCGACAGAGAACTGAGAAAGATTCTGAGACTATTCAGCAAGGCAGAAGAGTAGCTGTCTGCATCTACTGGTATTTCCTCTCCGTTCATAATAATTATAAACGGAGGCGAAATGCCAGCAGAAACAAACAATTGACACAGTGACAACTTGAGCGTCAATCAAACTTTGAATGTTATACCGCTGTTTGATGATGTTAAAATAGATCGCAACTTACAGTCTACATGTATGATTGAAAGCTGATTAACTCCGTGAACTAAAAACACGGGGAACATGGAATTTAAAAAGTTAGTACATACGTTCATACATACATATACTTTATTTAACCTCGAATTTAGAGTAGCTAAATAAGCTAGTATCTTCGAGTTACAAGTATGATTCTAAATACTACTAAAATGTAAAATTATAACATTCCAAAATTTAACTATGAAAGAGTCATACTGTAGAACTTGCGCTTGAAATCAGGAAAGTCAGAAGTTCCAAAAGAATGCGGAAGAGAGTTGCATAGTTTTGAAGTCACGTATGAAAAGGAGTGAAGACCATAAGAAGAGCTTTTTGTAGATAGCAGAGACAAAACATAATTACCGCGAAGACTATAGGATACAGACCGGAAACTAACACATTCCTTAGATAGGCTGGGTAGCAGGTAAAAATCAAGCTCTTGTACAATATAATTAAGAAAGTCTGAAGACGTCTTATACAGACATCTGCAGTTTACTTTGCTAAGTAGAGAATCATATGGAGAATTATAATCCTGCAAGATAACTCTAAGAATTCGCTTGTTTACTGCGCTTTTCAAAAACACGCGAACTCTGAGGTTCAAAAGTCGCCTTAACAATTACGTTTTTCGCTGTCGTCAATCATAATTTCGATCACAAGGAACGAACCTTGAAATTCAGAAACACACAAAACGGATCGAAATCCACCAATCACCAATCACAAACCATGACCTTTTGAACTCGTTGAAGTAAACTTCTGTTTCCTATGAGGTCCGCTAATGATTGACGGCAGCGAAAAGCGCAAACGTCAGTTAGCTTTTGAACTTCAGAGTTCGCATGTTATTGAAAACCGCAGTAAAGTATCTATCTTCTCAGCACCACGCGCACCACAAAAGTGCCATACAGACGAAGATTAGTTAAAATGTGGCATAATAAAAGCCTTATATAATCTAAGTATAACCTAACTGTTTTCTTCTCCTCAAGTGTGAGCTCTTCATGTCCAAGTACATAGGAGAGTTTTGTCAATGCTGCCTCAACAGTCATATCATTCCCAGATATCACCCCAGCATCAACCAGCACCTGACAAAGGCACACATCAAATAAATTGGGTTTCAAATGGTAATGGGATTTATATACCGCATTTTCTATTTTATATATATTCAAATGCGGTTTACATCATCCAACCCACCCAACCCATGAAATCACAAAATAGCACAAAGACCAGACCAGCACACAAGGAACTCCATGCCATACTCTTTCCGATTAGTGTGTGGGTTCTTTAACGTCCCACAAGGTTATGAACATTGAAATGTTGTGAGACGGGACCTCCGGTTTATCGTCCTTATCCGAGAAGACTAGAAAGTCTAACCATTTGCAGATGTCATTACAAAGGTAGCATTTTCTCCTCAGTTATTTAAAGACCCTGAGTGTTGGTCCGGCCGGGTTTGAACCCACGACCTCCAGCACGGTACATAGTCCGATGCTCAACCAACTGAGCCAACCGGTTTCAAGGCCTGTCTGGAAACTTATAGCCCATCAGCCTGCTTCTTCATCATCATAACTCAACAATTTCCTCCAAATCAGAGTTAAATAATGCAGCATGAGTTTACCACAACTTCTAGTTTTATTGACAGATTTCAAATACAATAGTACTCACTCTCCATCAGTAGCTACAAAACTCTGGCGAACAACGTTGCAACAGATAATTAAAATGCTCATCAGTTAAATGCTCATTACATGAAACTAAGTTATGCACCACCTTTTTGTGAAAATATTGTCTTCATTATAATTAATATTAGATTATTACTATTATTATTGTTGTTGTTGTTGTAATAAAAAACAATCCAACTTTAATAACAACTAAGTTAGTAAACAACATTCTAAAAAGATCAAGAGTGAAATAAAAAAAGGATCTGATTAAAATCCTGCAACTTGGTGAACTGTTGTTGCTATAATTGCTATTATCATTATTATTATTATTATTATTATTATATCTCTCAGTTAGTACGCGTGCTGTGATTGGTCAATTTAGCAGACCGCATTTCATTGTGCAGCCCGCTGAATTTGAAAGTTTCCCTTTCCTCACGCCTGGTTAACCTCAGAGATATAATAAATATCTTACTAACCTCCTTTTCTTGGTCCGTACTGTAAGTTATGGATCCTCGTTTCTTTGCGTTGATTTATGGCCTGCGTGCTTCGCGCTTGGGCTATAAGCAAACAGGAAAAAACTTGGTCCGTAACTTACAGTACAGACCTCGAACTCGGTTAGTTAGAGGTACCGGGGGTATTTATTATTATGTTAAAATGGGTTTGCTCTGACGTAAATGAACAAATGGCTGTGGCTTGTACTAAAATCATAGAACTGATCCAGAATTTCAGCCATTCCTTATCAACTGTTTACAATGACAGGCTAACAAATTCTACATGCTGTAATTTTACTGAAGTCCATCTGTGAACTGAACAGAACAACTAGATGGATGTCTACTGAGACATTAAATCTACCATGTGCAACATACCCTTCCTGTGGCATAATCATCAACCACATGGCCATATAAACACTGAGTGCAGTTCACAATAACCACTCCTCTGTTGGCAGCAGCTCTTATCTCCTCCAACAGTTCTTCACGTGAATCTGGGCCATTACCAGCACCATAAGTCTCTAGCACTACCCCCTGAATTGGTGGCTCCAAGAAAGCATGTACCTGCATTGGAGGGGGGAGGGGGGTGGAAGAGGGTGAAAACCTTAATGACAACCATCATCATCATCATCATCATCATCATCATCATCATTTTTATTTATACACAGTAATAAACATCACTCATTTTAAAAGTAAATAAATATTATTCTCTACTACTATCTGTAACATATCACTAAAAACTTCTTCAGTAAAGCAGTTTATCATGTATCACTGTGTCTTCAACCTCAAAGACCCATGGGCAGATATTCACTGTGGCACAAAAATATTGTTCGCAAAAAATCTGGACAACCTAAAGTATAGATGGGAGTTGCATAAGTCCTGGACCTAGTTGGTAGATTAAAATAATGTTTCCAAGGAATCTTCCTGCCTAGCTTGTGAACTTTCACACTTCCTGGTTTTGTTTGAGAGATTTTCCACTCATTGTGAATATCAACCCCTAGCTTTCTAAAGATGCTGTGTCTCAAGAACGACTTGGAGAGAGCAACATATGAAATAGGCCACGAACTTGGTAAGAATCCCAGCTGGAAAGCACAAGATAACTGGATCACAATGACAAAAAAAATCCTTTGAATGTGGCTAAGACTTGAATCCAAGAACATCAGGATTGCAAGTCAGTGCTATGCCATGCCAGGTGTCTAGGAAAAAACCCCTTTAAATTTGCAATGTGAATTATTAAGTTCTTATAACTTGTATTTTGTCAGAAAATGGGCTCACATCATTACTGCCTTAGAAATAGAGATTGTAACTTACAGCCTCAGCAGTGATGCCGGGGAATATTCTCAACACTCCAATTCTTGAACTCATCTTTGTATGCACTTGGAATTTTGTGGCCTGGTGTTCCAGGAAAAGTTCTTCCCATTCCACTGTGTAAAGAGTTAGGTTTTGCTAAATAACTCATGTAAAAATATTGTTTGATTTAGCAAGTACTGATAATATTCTAATATTCTTCCACCTTTTTAAGCTTATCGGTCCACTCTTGTTCTATAAACAAGTAAGTTGCCACTATATTATAACACTATACACCCCTTTCCAAACCTCATCCCCAATCTTTTCTCAAGATTCAAAACAGTGTAGGGGACGACTTCACTCTCGTACCTTGCTGCTTGTCATTAGTTAAGAAGGCTGCACTTATTTTGCCCTTTTGGGAAGAAAACCGTTATTTTGTTGTTATGTTTGATTAACTGCTTACTTTGGCTTAGATCTGACCGTTTTGCCCATTTGGAATCAACAACAACTTCACCATTTAAGAAAATAAATGTCCTGCAAATAAAGTACCGTAATTTCCGGTCGTTTACCCGCACGGCAGTTTACCCACACCAGCCTATTTTTGTATCAAGTGAAAAAAAAAGTTAGCAGATTGCCCACACTGGTGGATAACCCGCACCTTGAATACAAAAGAAAATTATTCGGAAACGCTCTAGAATCTACAAATTACCTTATCCCTCATACCGCTAAGCTTTTCTTCTTCGTAACGAAATCTGTATACTAAGAATGTTCTCGTGTAATTTTGTTGCCAATTCTACAGTATTAACTTTAGATCAACATAATAATTCTCCACACTGTTCCCCATACATTTTTTTATAGCTGTGATATGGAAAATTTGTCAAACAATCAAGACCTTTGTTAGTTGTTGATCACTTCACCTTTTCTCATAACCTTAAATATGTTTGATTGAGCAGTGTTACCAAAAGGCAAAATTAAGCATTGGTGAATCTTAGGGGTTAAAAAGTTAAACAAAACCATGTACCTTCAATGCCTGCTTCCACAGTGGCCAATGGTGGGCAGTTGGGAGAATCAAATGCACCAAACCTGCGAGCATCAACCTTCAAAGCACGGTTTCCTCTATAAAGTTTTCCGTGGAAGAATAATGACACCTTATGCAAAAATAACAACAAAGATATTTGTTTTAATATTTTGCACGCTCGACCGTGAACCGCATACAAAGAATTAACTGTACTAGTGATAAACAGGAAAATACAAGTGACTTTTATTACCTCAGGAATGACATAATGACCAGCAATCATGATTGCACCCAAGAGATTCTGCCTTCCATCATTGAGATGATCACTCAGAGCATACTACAAAATATCACCAAAACTTTTTTGGGCCATTACTTGATAAAAGCAAACAATTCTCCGAGACAAAAGGTCTATGTCTGGCCTAACAAATCAAGCACTAAAAAGGAATATCTAACAAAACAGGCTTCTGTCAACAATAACCCTAAATGTGGGTGAAGATCAAAAATGATAAAATGATTTGGTCTGCTAATGATCTAACAATATTCATTGGTAAACATCTATATGAATTAGTGGCAAATAAACAACTGAATTGAAATGCCTTTTTCTGATTGTAAAGTTGGGGGTAGCTAGCACCTGACTAGCCTTATTTGTCAAATTTTGTATTGGCATGATAGCAGCTAGAGTCAGTTAACTTCAGTCTTTCACTCACCTGTGAACCAGTAAAGATAACTGACTTTCCAAGGTTTTCAAACATAAAAGACAATGCAGAAGAGAGATAAGCCATTGTATCCGTGCCATGAAGAACAACAAATCCATGATATTTTTCATAATTTTCCTCAATCTGAAGAGCAACTTTCAGCCAATCATGAATGTCTTGATCCTTGGAATGGACAACCACATCACTTTCAGGCATCTCCACAACGTCAACAAAGATGCGCCTTCCATATTTGCTCACTCTATTAATTAATTGGATTCCAAACATCAAATTTACTCACTAAATCTGCTCGTATTGGCCGTTCTGAAATTCAAAAGGGAACTGGGGTGAGTTTCAAATTTTGAAGTAACTCGACAAATAATTGACACCATCACATTAAAGATAACATTGAGACTGGTCGTTTGACCAAGTTTGATTCTTTTAGGTTGGACAGAGACCAAGTTATGGACTTTGAAACATAGCTCAAAATCCATACAAACGCCTCTAATTTTGAGGCTGCGTCCCCCAAAACCATAGTTTTGGGGGACGCTGTCACAGACGTTAATGTATGGATTTCATGTGATGGTGTCAATTTATCGATTACTTCAAAATTTGAATCTTGCCCCAGTTCCCTTTTAAATTTCGGAACGGTCAACTGACTTGAACCTTTCAACCTCTCACCCACTGTATTCACTGACAGAACCAATTGCTACTGCTCTTAAAATCTTTTAAACAAATCCATTATTGAAGGGGTGTCAGGAATAAAGCCCTTATTGACTTCTGATAAATTGCCAGATTATCCTTCAAATTACCTTGTATTTTCTTATGAATCACAATACAAATTTGACATTAACCCTTTGACACCTGGAAATTTTGTAGATTTATTTAATGCTGTTTGAAGGTAGTCAAGCTATTTTCTGGTCATAATTGTGTAAAAAGAACCCACTCCATCCAAAACATCATTTGCAAGTCAAGAGAAGGCCCAGCTTTAGTTTAGAATCTCAGTCATGCACAAAAAGCAAAATTTCTGTGCTTTTTTTGCTCTTCTTTCCCATTTTTTTTATTTTGTTGGGCATTCACTAGGCATCATTTCAGAAGTAAAAGTTTTTGCAAGAAGCACGAGGATCATTAAATTAGTTTCAAGGAAGTATGAGTGGATGGTGGGAAAAGATTTAGTGGAATTTTCTGGTGAAAATTACATGGTTTTTTGGTATTTTTCTCTGGCCTGTTTCCCTGAATGGGGCTCATTTGGGTATGGTTTGAGAGGTCTCCCACACAAGTTGGTTGTCAAAGTTGTCTAATGGTGACGATTGGAATAATACGATTCCACATAAGTGCTTGTGTGCACTTTCAGAAGTCAATGGGTTACCTCTAAAGTGGCTTTGGGTCTTTCTCCACACACCCCTTTGATATTTATTCATTCTCACTGTTATCCAATATTGTTGTATAGCTGGCATTTTTCCAGCTACAGCATGCCCATTTATTGGCTAGTTCATGGTCACATGACATCTAACAATGAAACTGTCTACCGCCAAATGCCATAAGCAGACATTACATTGCAAAAACTATGACGTCAAAAATAGGAAACAGTTCACTATTACCTGTGAAACATTGGCCGCTGTTGCACGTGATCAGTGCGTGCAGTTGAAAGTGGCATGATGTTGTTACTGGAATCTCAGTGCGTTTTTCAAAATGCGCATTTGTTTTTTGTTTTCCACAGGTTTGATCCATTTGTTTTGCTGTATAACAAATCACTTAATGACTAGTCCGAGGGGAAAAGTGAATTTTGTTTCCCGAGAATCTCAATATTTTCCGATATGAAATTGAGGGAGACCAGGGCTCGAGACTAACTTTTCAGCTTACTAGCCCAGTGGCTAGTGTACACGTTTGCTTCACTAGCCAAAACAAATTCTTCACTAGCCAGACTTGTTTCTTAGTTACTTCATTTTTCATCCTGTCAAGCAGTTTCAGTAACTTTTTCCCAACCACCATACTGACGTGAAAGAACTGAACTTATCAGCTTATTAAAATAAGTTTTTTTTTTTTACGGCTTGAAAGTGTTATGAGTCTATAAACACAGGAGTTTAAATACAAATTTAAAAGGGCTTGAACTAGAATGTCAAATAAATGCTAGCCTGTGTGTAGCTTTCAGTATACTTACCGTCAAAACTTTGCATCAAGTGGCCAAAAAACATTGATTTTCCTTTCCTGCCGCTGATTCATATCCTCTTGTGAACAAGAAAATTCGTAACGTTCGATCTTAATGACTTTATTTGGAAGGTTCAGATGTCAAATAGGCGTTATCCAGATCACTATGCCATGAGTTTTTCAATTTTTTGAAGTAATCGAAAGAAAAGCGCCAGTGACTTTTTTAAAGCATGAAACGTTATCCCTAGACTTCCGTGACCTCATTTGCCGCAAGAAGTTTGTTTGTCATTCGTCGCTTCAGTAAGGGAAAAAAGAACCGAAAAAGTCAATCGTGCTTTCACTTTTTTAGTAATCTAAAGTTCATGCTTGATGCAATAAATTATATGAGCCGATTACAGACAGCCGATGTTTCAAATTCTGCACGCTCTGACTCAACTTTCTCAAATCAATGATTTTATCTGGTCCTCCAGTGCTGACATTTTCTCCTGCCAAAATGGCTAGTGAAGTGCAAAACCAACTGGCCAAAACGGAATTTTCACTAGTCTGTGGCTAGTTGGCTACCGTTAGTCTCAAGCCCTGGAGACCTTTAATGTGGCCCTCAAAACAAACTTACGGCATGACTAATGTGTCTGGTCCAATCCCCTCCTCTGGGATATCATCAAGTACATTGTCTTGAATGTAGTCCACATATTCAATGTCGTGCATCATTGGTAATTTTTTCATCTCCTTCAGTACATTATTCTTGTCAAGATGGATACCTGTAAAAGTAAGCCATCAACTTAAGTCAGTCTCCAATGACCAATGCAAACAGCATTTTCATCCAGATACTGAAATAGGCACTCCGCACAGGGGGTTAACTGTTTTAGGTGAAATTTCCACTAAAATCATTTCCTGCAAATAGAGGAAAATATACTAAATGTATATCAAAACTGTAGGATTGGCTACATTCCACTATGTGGACCAACAAGGTATGCTTAGTATTGATGCTTTTGGCTTTTGAAACAAAATATCAGTTAATGCCAATTTAAGGTGTAGGCATGAAAACAGAGGCCTTCCAAGGGGTAGAAGTGACAAGCGACATGGCTCCATAAACAGGCAACAATCTTCTCCCAAAACACGACAATCAACAGAAATAATTTGGAAAAAAAATGCAACATTTTGCAGCAGGGACAATGCAGTTTTAATTCCTCATTGTTTTCTTTGTCACAGTAGCATTTGGCCCAGAAATCAAACAGGGAACAGATGAGTCATCGACCAACAACAAAGCCATGCCAGACCACCCCTTGGAAAGCCTCAACAAATGGTTAAAAATTTACACAATCTTGGCAATGGTTGGAGGCAGAAAGTAGACCTTGGCTCCAAGAGGTTTGAAAATTCACAAGCCATCCCTAAACTCTCCACACTCCAGAGCTGTATCACAGTAAAGACACAATCCTTGTGGCACCAAGACCAAAGCTGTGCCTTCTTTTATATAGACTAGTTATGCAACGTTTTCGAGTGGTATACCATGAAATATCCCATGAGTCTCTTGTATTTTCTGGTATACACACGAGCCTTTGAGCGAGTGTGTATACCAAGAAAATACAAGTGACAAGTGGGATATTCCACGGTTATACGACGAGAAATGGTCGCATAATTATTTTATACCATGCAATAGAAAATACGTAGCCTTACATAATCGATGTGGTGCACGATGGGAAGGTTGGGTGTGATACTGTTGAATTGCAATGATCAATGGGAAGGTTTGGTGGAATACGGACAAATAGACAGCGGCTTTCCTGCATTCTGATTGGCTGCATTTTCTATGGCATGGTATAGATACACAGAGAACACTGGGTAAGAGAAAAGAATTTGCTTTCTCATAAAGGTGGAGCTTAAAGTTCCTTATGTATTTAAATTCCTTTAAATGAAGTACAATTTTATTCGCAAGATTGCCACAAAGCCCTTACATTGACTATTGACTATGTATGCATTTTTTCTCTTAAAATCTGTTAGTGCTCGCTGTTTCTGGAACAGGGTTACTAGGACTGTGCTGTTTGCATAATTAATGAAGGACCGTGCGGTTAAGTATTAACAATAATATTACCAAGTGGATCCACTTTCCATCCCAAAGCTCCACCAGTGTACAGTAACAGCACTCTGCTGTTCACCACTTTTTGGCGCGTGATGGGATCCTCAACTGCCACAGTGCCAAGTCTGTGACGCGACGGACCCGCACAACCATCCACTGATGATGAAAAACTTGAAGAACGAGAATAAAGGAAGCTTCGTGACAGTTGCGCGTGAAACGAGCGCTTAGCCGCATTAGTTTTCTCTGAAGCGTCTGGAGAACTAGACGATTCCATGATTTGTTTTCCTGAAAAAGCATTAGTTTTCTCTGAAGAGTCTGGAGAACTAGATGATTCTGAATCGGCACCAGATGGTGTTTCGACTCCACCCGTTCGATCCGAGATGTCGTCATTCTCGCCTTGTTCTCGGACGGTCCCTAATAAGCTTTTCTTGGGGCTTGAAGGCCCTCTCTTTCCGGAATCACTCATGGCACTGTAAACCAAGGGTGAGCTAAACTGCAGGTGCGACTTATTTCAGCTGATTTCTTGGAGAGAACAACAGAAGCCGCCATCTTTTCCGTAATCCAAGTAACCAAGCCAAAATCGAGAATCGCGATAGGCTGGGATGGAGGGACCTTCGGTGGCCCATATCTGCCAAGGGCCCGTTTCTCGAAAGTCCCGGTTAACGGGCCCATAAACCATATTTTGAACTAAAAATCTCAATAAAAGTAGGGTGTGTTCTGACCTCTAATGAAGTCCATCCTGTTTCTTTAGCTGATAACTTTACTACATAATTTTCAAAACCTTTGAAACCCTCATCTGGAGAATCTGGAGTGGAAAACAAAACTGCTTAACGGGCCCGGTAATTACCGGGAAAACGGCCCCAGGACTGCCACGGCAAAACTTTCTACAGACTGTATTAAAGGACAAAAGTATCTTGGCAACGGCAAAATATACTTTTCTACGGCAGCACTTTCTTTCTGAAGACTCGTGGTAGTGCTCCCGGGGTACTGTCGCGAGTGCCCGGCCACGTAGTTCTGTAAATGAAGTACAATCCTTTCCTGGAAATTTTTATGGCTCGGATATTCGGCGTGGTATTTTTTTTTAATTTTTCGTCCAGGGAGTTTTGGGGGTTTAATTTTTGTCCCCATTCGATCATCCCCGTCACTTGAAATCAGTAGTGCCCCCGGGTCCTAAAGCGAAGTTTATCTTCCCCTCGCCAAGCGTGAAGTATGACTATCCCTGATATTCGGTTCAGAGCCTGCTTGACAGTCTTTCGCTGTATCTCTATCCGAAGACCAAGGAACCTTAAATTTTCAATTGACTGTACAGAGACAAGGTAAATTAAAAACCATTCTCTTCGTTTATTTTCCATAATATTTCCATTCTGTAAACCCTATCTGTACAATTTTTATTGCACCATAAATACCGGGAAAGTAAAAATATACATTATGTACCACTTTACACATACACTTGTAGACCAATAAGTATGCTCCAAAGAGTGGTTTTCTACCGGTCCTGCCGCCGTAAAGCACCTGTGAAGTCATTCCAAAAGTTACAAAGAGACATAGAAATATTTTGCCTTTCTTGAACGGCAATTCCCTGCCGACATAAATATTAAAAAAAAATTTTTGTTAAGTCCCGTCCTAAAAACTTTCAGTATAAGACGAATGGGTACGTTAACTTTACTGATCGATGATTTACCTGAAATTTCAACGCCAGTTTTTCAGCGTCAGCCAATGAACATTTTTCCGTATTTTTATTTACAACAGAATAAAAAAATGGGGGAAAAAACTTAGCCTTCTTCTCTACCCTTCCATTCCCCACCCACTACCCCCACGAGAGTTTGCACGCAGGCTATAAAGAATACCCTATTGATTGAAAACACAAAAGGTTCAACCTCATAAGTCAAAACTAAACAATAAAAGATGATTCTGGTGCCAGAGGTGTTGAAGAGTGAGGACACTAGCTAAATAAAAGACATAACTCCTAAAAAATGTGAGGTCAAAGTATTACAAACCGCTGCCGTTAACTTCAAAAGATTAACTCCTTGAGTCAAGGCATTTCCGTCGTTCGGAATCCACGATAGCATTTCCAAACTAACTTCTGATAACGTGGACGAGTTAACTATCCAGTTTAGCCTAATTTTAACGTTCTATCTGTACGTCAAATTTCAAATTGATGAAACTATTTAGAGGTACTTTCCGAAAATGTGCTTTCGAATATTTTGGCCCAAAAATTTAATATCGTTAACTTTGTTACTGGTAGCATTGATTCGTTTGAGAAAAATCCCATCACCACAATTGTAATACTTGTGTTTGCTTGTTTATCTTTTTTCCTCACTGCACAGAAAGATCACCGATTTGTTTTGACGCAGAAAAATCTTCCAACATGTTGACAATATTCTCTATCTCGTAACACTTGGCATTGTCCAAAGGCGTGTTGCCATAAACGTCTCTCAAATGTGGATTAACACCATGCTCCAACAAGAAGGTAACTGTCTCTGCATTGTTACGGCAAACAGCCTGAAAAAAAAAAAAAGAAAGAAATGAGGATATTTCGCATATGAAAGACTATCACAGGTACAGTCGAACCACTAGTAAACAAATGAAAATTTGGGTCAGCCTCGGTGTAAAAACCTGGCGAGGTTTTCTTTGTTTTATGAGGTATTGTTTTGCTGTACGCTATTGTTTATAGTGTTTTGCTGTCTCTGTTTTACGTCACTCGTGAGCTTCACAGGTTTTTAAAACCGAGGATGAGCCGAAAATTTGGCTTTTCAATTGAGTAGATAATGTAAATTGGCCACCGCAATGAGATTTAAAAGCTGAAGTTTCGAGCGTTAGCCTTTCGTCTGAGCGAATGACGAAAACATCGAGACAGTGTTTCATCAGCCATCCAAACACCTCGAATTCCGTCAAAAATACTCCGCTGCGCGTCGTATTTTCAACTCTCTTCTCGGTGTTTGGATATCCCGATGAAACACAGTCTCTCATGTTTGATATATTTACTTGAAAACAACGCTATATTGCGTAAATTTTCTTGAGAGCAAAAATCAAGTGAGGAGCTTACCACATGAAGAGGCGTCCTTTTGTCGTAATCACAAACGTTTAAATCCACGCCTGCGAGTTGCCATGCTTGCAAGTCTTCCACGCGATTCTTGGCTGATAAGCGACATAATTCAACGGCAATTTCCATAGATGTCTTCATTAACTGCGCGCCGGCTTTGCGTAGAGTTTTCACGATTTCCTTATGTCGGAATTTGATGGCGTCGTCCAAAGGCGAACATTTGAATCTGTCTTTTACTTGCGTGGAGGCGCCATGTTGGAGAAGAAACTTGACGGCTTCTGTGTTTCCTTCCACGCACGCTATATGAAGGGGGGTCCGACCATCGTAATCGGTGGTAGCGTTTACATCAGCACCCTGGGGATCAAAACCAAATTCTCTTGTGATTTGTCAGAGTAATTGTATTGGTTTTGGCTTTACGACTCTCAAATGAGAACCAAACCATTCTCAGTTTTCCGTGCATACAACCTGGGAGCAGCCTAGGTACATATTTCTGCGCGCATTTTCCCGCGCTTTGCGCCGGGTACATGTCACCTCCTCGAACTCTGATTGGCTCATTGCACTGTTTCGGTCTTTTGCGGTTGGCTGGAGTAATTGCTTTGGTTTTGGTTTTACGAGAACGAATTGAGAATTGATCTGATATGCAAAAAAAACGAAGGCTTCCTGAATTCGACAAGGTTGTCACTTCTTTAGACCCTTGAAAACAAAGTCAACACGGGGTAAAATAAGTGGTGGAACAGAGAATTAACTCTGAAGCGTAAATTAAAGTGCTAAGAGAAACCCATGAAAAACCCACTGGGCGTTAGCCCTAGCCTGCAAACAGGCTCTCCGTATGGGTTATTCCGAGATTTGCTTTCTAATGGCGTGCGGCCTCGCTCACCCCAATCCCCGATCTTTGACCGCGTGCCATTTAAGAGCAAGTTGACACGACCATCTCTCGGAATACCCAAATGGAGAGCCTATTTGCAGGCTACGTTAGCCCTAGTAAAGGGTATCAGGGAACCACACGAGGCAAAGAAAAAATTCTTATGACCTCGGTGGGAATCGAACCCACGACCTCCGGATTAGATCTACCGTTGCTCTGCCGGCTAAGCCACGAGGTCGGACAGAGAAAGTCTTTGCCTCGTGTGGTTCCCTGATACCCTTTACTAGGGCTAACGCCCAGTGAGTTTTTCATGGGTTTCTCTTAGCACTTTAATTTACACTTCAGAGTTAATTCTCTGTTCCACCTCTTGTGTGTGTTTATAGTGCTACGCGGCACAACATATATACGGAGTAAAATACCTGATTAAGAAGTTCTTCCAGTGTTTTGATATTCCCAACACTTGTCGCACAACTCATTAACACTGGCAGCAAAGCTTGTCTTACATACTTCATCTCCTGAAAATAAGAGGATGAAAGTTGCACCACCACGCCCTCCAAGCATTCTCAGTATCATGAACCCACTAAACTCTTCCAACTAACTTTGAGGGGTGGCTGTGTCAGAAATAAATAAAAACAATGCTAAGGCAGGAGGTGGTAAGACAATATGATGAGTCACACAAAAATGGTGAAAGTTATCTGGAAAGGAAAACTTTTCTTAGTCCCTATAAGTGACGTTCACAGGGCTTTCAATAGAAGAAGGCTACCGCTGGACCTCCAGTGGCTGCGAGTCTTTGAGTCAAATTGACTACTAGGTCAACAAATACTAAAATAAAATATGACTTGTAAAATGCCAGCTTCGATTACCACAGCCACCTACTATCATCAAAGGGGCATACACCTGCTACAAGTCTTATTGGAAACCCTGGTTCAGTGCACAAACCATGATGCTACACTGAGTAAAGCTCACCTCACTGGAACTGATCTGCAGTGAAGATGCAACAGCAGCAATAAAAGAGTTATCCTTGAGAGAAAACTGCTCCTTTGTGTGAGCGACTGTGAGTTCACCTCTGATGTTGTTTCGTAGTATCTGCAGAGAGCCCAATACATCCACAACCATCAAAGCTTACTTACTTAACCAATGAACTCCAAGAAATGATCAGCATGTAACTTCTCCTCATAAAATCAATACAATGTCAACCAGACAGGTGATGAGAATAGAGGAAATTTATCAGCCAGAGGGTGTTATCTTGATATAATACCAAATTCTCTTAACTAATGTACAAGGAAACGTACCGCAGCTAGAAAGAAGAATTAACCCTTAAGATGAAAATTAAAATCCTCATTTATTGGTTTTACTTTTCGGCTGGCGAACAGTGATTTTTGCTGCCTGTAAGCAGCTCAGTCGCCGGTAACTGTGCGTCAAAACATGACTGTCATTACTAATAATTTACTATTATTTTCACTGATGCACCCTTTACATCTCTGCCTGCTTTGCTAAAATCGACTGCAACTTCATTTGAAAATGAACATTTTCTGTAGAAGTAGTGGAGAGAAGTTGTGAAAATATCAAGTAAATTCATCTTGCATGACCTTGTCCTTAATTCTCATGACCTATCTGTTTTACAAGGCATTTAATTAATATAAATGCCTTGTTATAATATTAATAATTTAGTAATTAATAATAATTATTATTATTATTACAAGGAGAAATTTGATGCTGCTCACTCTTAGGTTTAAAGGGTTAACTAATAATCAGGTCTTGGGAGTTAAAGGGTTAAACAACAACCAAAAATACCAGTAAACAGAATATGGTGCCACCAGGCTGTTTGTGTTCCTATCTAGAGCAGCAAATTGTACTAACTGCACTACAAACTCAACTGACAATAATTATTGTCAGTTGAGTTTGGACAGAGAGAAGTTTGGTGCCCAAGTTTTGCCCTTGAAAGGATGTTGTTGTCAAAGGGAATGCAAATACTATCCATGGCAACTTTTCAGCTGTCATGATGATATCACAGTCCGAAGAGTTGCCAATGGATACTATTTGCATTCCCCTTAACAACATGGTTTCAATGGCAAACTTGGGCACCAAACTTCCCTTGGTCCAAACTCAACTCATCTGATAATCGTATATAGTATGTATTCAGTATTCAAAGTACAAACCTCTTGTTTCTCATTTGAACTCATCCCTGTTTTTCCCAGCACATAAGACAGTTTAGTAAGAGCTGCTTCGGGTGTCATATCTGAGCCAGGGATTACTCCAGCATCTAACAAGACCTAGACAAGGAAAAACTTTTCTAAGAAAAGAGGGAAAACTCATTTATATCACATTTAGTGGAGGCAAATAATCTTTCCAAAAACAACGTACATCTCAAATTTTAGCCAAATTTCACAGGAAACAGTTTTGAGTTTTAAGGCCTGTCCAAACAGTAAATGTTTTACGGTAAAACAAGCTAAAACATTGTAGGGTGGCAAAACATTTTTCCATTTGGCCATCTTGTTTTGTGCAGTTTAAACATGTTTTAACATGTTGGGTAAGATTTGAACTCTGTCAAACATTCGATAAAACATCTTAAAACATTTCTTTTGTTCTTGTGTTTAGTGAGACGTGATGTTTGGCGCGTTTGGACAGATGCTTAAACCATGGCAAATAAAGGCCTCAGTGCTCTTATTGCTTTAAAATATACCAATGTACCATTCCTCGTGCCTGCATTTGGACAAACAGACTGAATAGATGCAGTGCTGTAGGCAATAATTATTGCTTACAACATTGTAGCTATTATTAGTTCCTTCAAGCTGCTAACTTGTTACTCCAGTGAGTCTGATCCTTCAATCTTCCAAGAAAAATAAGGAAAAGAAAGCAGACTCTGGTAACAGCCTTGACAATTTCTATTATTGGGCATGCTCTAAATTCAAATGTAACTAAGCCTAACTCTGACAGCCTTGCTTTCAAACTAAGCATTTGCCTTAGCAGCCGCCATGATTGTCAATTGACCATAAACAACATACCATGGACACAAAAAAGGCATTGATTCTTACAAGTGATCATACAAAACAGTGAAAAACAGGTTTGATCAGCTCAAAACTGGACTCTTTCATCCATTACCTTGGATAAGCTGGAAATCGAAGAGTGTTGAGGTTGTTAGCAGCGCCTCCTTCCTCTTCCCAGGAAGATCGAAGGAGACCCTTCTCATAGGGTACTAACTTATTAGTATTGCAACTAAACTAACCTTCCCTGTGGCATAATCATCAACAACAGGCCCACGTAGACACTGTGTGCAGTTAATGATCAGAACACCCCGCCCAGTGGCTTTCCTTATCTCACTGATCAGGTCGTCACGATTATTGGGTGCATTTCCAGTACCGTAAGTTTGCAAGACCACACCCAACATAGGTGGCTTAAGGAATGTACGCACCTGCAGAATGATTAAAGAACTATATATTGTCTCATCTTATCAATACGAATCTAAATAAATCTGCTGATATTTTTAAGACTGAGGATCTCTCCAATGAATTAAGTTTTAATCTACTTACAGTTTCAGCTGTAATACCAGGAAATAGCCTCAGTAATCCAATATTAGGATTCATGTTGGTATGAACTGTGAATTTTGAGCCATTTTTGGTGCGAAATATTGCATCCCACTGAACTGAAATACAAAAATGTTTAAGATTTAGCTTTAACGTTTCAGTCTGGAAAAGAGTAGGTGTATCTTTTTGGTGGTGAGGACAAAGTCCACACGAAAAGCTTTTGTTGCTAAAATGTAGCCACTGTGGCATAAAGGCTCAGCACCATAACAACTATGGCATTGAATATGAAATTATTATTATTATTATTATTATTATTATTATTATTATTATTATTCTATCTCCTTTAACTTTATGCCAATTTACAACACAATAGCTGAGCCCATTCCTTGGGCCTTGGGCTAGAATGAGGTAGAAGTCTATCCTACTTGATGGAGAGTGTCTTTCTTAGGATGCGAGATGTTCCTAGCAGTGCAATCTTCTGTAGCTCATTAATTTTGACGTTACCGGGGATTTGTTTGGTGTATTTCTCCAGGCCCTTTTTTATTAGTCCCAATGCTCCAATCACCATTATTATTATTATTATTATTATTATTATTATTATTATTATTATTATTATTATACTAGTACAAATACTGTCAATAAAGTACAATCATTTACTCCAGAAAAATCCTAAAAGCACTCATGCCCCTCAGGCAAAGACCTCACAGTTTGTCCAAAGTTCAAGTTAGCTCACACATCCCATGATGGACTG
Source organism: Galaxea fascicularis (assembly GCA_948470475.1). NCBI lineage: Eukaryota > Metazoa > Cnidaria > Anthozoa > Scleractinia > Euphylliidae > Galaxea > Galaxea fascicularis. Next base: position 24,871,328 of record OX419342.1, on the reverse strand, counting down.
TAAGGACATAATATTATAACTCAACACATTTGTTTTATTCTTACCTTCAATTTTCACCTTCATGGTTACGAGGGGAGGCAGATTTGGAGAATCAAAGGCATCAAAACTTCCAGCACTGACTTTGGTGGTTCGGTTCCCACGATATAAGCATCCCGCGAAATACAGAGTTACCTTGCCAAGAAATACACTATATTAATTTTCTGACTAATGAACAATGTAATAATGATGTATTATTTCTTATTTCTATAACAAGAAATGACACATATTTACTACAAAAATATAATCTGATATCATCAGAGAATCCATAACTTAAAAGATGAATCAAGAAGACAATGAATTTTTGATCGAATAATTTCAGTCAAAGATTTTTTTCCAGCATTACTCTCTGCTGATAAAAAACTTTTGGTGGTAGTTGGTGGAGAGAAAAGGATTGTCTAACAATAATTTCTGGATTCTGTGTTTTAGCGTCACTAACCTCCGGAATAACATAGTGCCCTGCAATGACTAAAGCACCCAGAAGGTTGTCTCGGCCATCATTCCTTTGCTCATAAATTGGCACCTGCACAACAAAAGAAGCATCACAATAATTAATCTCCATTGCAATGCCAAACCAGTGATAAATAACCTACAAAGGAGGGTTTTTTTGTTGATAGGAACAAAAATGTACCTGGGAGCCTGTGAACACGACTGACTTTCCAAGGTTTTCCAGCATAAAAGATAAGGCAGAAACACTGTATGCCATAGTGTCAGTACCATGAACCACTACAAATCCATCATAATCATTGTAATTGTCTTTGATATCCAAGGCAATTTCTATCCAGTCATTAATTGTCATGTTAGATGAGTCCTTAATGGGGCAGTATTCTTTGATATAATACAATACACGAACTCCATGCAGCGATACACTGTGAGTAAAAGATAAATCAAGAAAATTAGACACTGTGGTAGACACACCAACATCTGAAGATCTGGAGTCTGGAGATTTTTCTTTTGCAATAGCCCCTGTATAATTTCTTTATCTTTTCACAGTCCAGGGCATACATTTAGGAACGATGATGCCTCCTTTCTCACCCTGGACTGTTGCCATTTGATGTTGATTGAGTAAAATCATCTGGTGGTAGCCTGAGTAAAATCTATAAAGTCACTGTTAGGAGGGAAAGGGTTACGGGAGATAGTTTTTAAATAACCTTGCATATCAACTGAACAAAATTGTTCTAAAATATGACACAGAAAGGAAAATCAACAGGAAGGATTATTCTCAGAAGAAATGGGTTCTCGTTCCAACCCGATAAGTTGATTTGTTTTACTCAATTGTTGTTGCTTTTTTCTCTTCATTTTTAAAATGTACCGGTAATGATCAAGGTTTGTCAATAATACTGTAAACCTCTTTATCCGTCACTAAAACAAATCTGTAATTTTGTCTATGTATTTGTTGCCGTATTGAATTATATAAAATGTTGTCGCATCTGATGCATGTATAATAAAAATTAAAAAAATCTATATTTTGTCCAACACCTCACAACAGGACTGGTACTAAAAAATTAGCTTGAATATTTTTCATTATTCACAGGATAATTGACACCTGGAATATCCTTATGGTTTTCTCTTTTTTCTTTTTGTTGGAAAGATTTCCACACACAGCCCCATACATTAATTATACTTACACCACTGTCATGCTAAGGGCTGGTTCACACTTTGACATAAGCATAAGCATAAGCATAAGCATAAGAAAAATATATGTGTGAACCGGGGTTATATAAGCATAAGCATAAACACAAGGAATGGAAAAACTTCCATTCCTTGTGCTTATGCTTATGCTTATGTAACCCTGGTTCACACATATATATTTCTTATGCTTATGTTTATGCTTATGCTTATGTGCTTATGTCAAAGTGTGAACCAGCCCTAAACCCTGTTCCAGAACCGAAAAGAGTTTGAGTCACAAAATGCTTTTTATTTTTTTCTTTTCTTTATTTGTTGTCTACTTTTGGCCATTAAATTGTAACAAATAAATCAATAAATAAATAACATCATATACGGGTATTCATTCATATGCAAAACAATATTCAGATATAACAAGTCTTCGGGCTTTACGCGATTGTATTAAATTAAAACTAATGAGACTCAAATAATTATATATTTCTTGTTCACTAAAAGAGACAATTCTCTAATACTGAACACAAACATTAGTATAAAGTTTTAATTGACTGACCAAAAAGAACTATACATCACAAGAGCAAAATCAACAATTCTTACGGCATAGCAAGTTCTTCCAGTGAGTTGTTCGCAATATTGTCGCTGGTATCACCAACGCCAACGCATCGTTTTCTCAAGCCATCATTCATATATTCATTATCGTACAGCATTGGTAGTCTCTTGATCTGTGACTGTAAGAATCCTTCTTTCGGTTGGTAACCTAAACACAAACACAGATGAATCCACTTTCGGTTCTAATTCCTTTCCTTAGCGAACCGCAAAACTGACAACAAATCAAAAGCTTGGACTTGAAGCCTTAAAGCCTCATAGCCTTAAGTTTTTGTTCATTTAGAGGTTTCTCAATAAACGTTTTGAAGTAAACTTGCCACTATCTTGGCTGTTAAAACTCAAACATTTTAGCTCCATAATGCATGAAACCGGCTTACATGCGGAAACAAACAAACACAAGCGCACTGTCCACGTTTTTACCTCCATCCGTTTTCTTCATTCCAATTGTTCCTCCAGTGTACAAGACTAGTACTCTTGTCTCTCGTATTTGTTTGGAGTCACTGTCTTCCATGATCACACTGCAAGAAGCAAATGCCGCTCTCTGTTGACAAGACCGATCCACGTTGTAAATTGTCTCGCTGCGTCTCTGATCGGTCAGTATAAAACAGGGACTGCGGACTACGGACTACGGACTGCGGACTGGGTATAAAACACGGACTGAGGTATAAAATGCGGACTAGGGATTAAAACACAGTGAAATACCTTAGAGTGGGTAAAATGTTCTTCAAATGGTGAAAATACAGGCTGTCACGTCACCACAGTTCATAGACAATGGTTTTCGCACCGTAAATGTCACATGGAAACTTGTTTTCGCGCCATAAATGTCACGTGGTAATAAATACACTCTCTTTGATCGCTCCAAGATGGCTGGCGTCGAAGGTAAGTCCCACGGCTCATTATATGTTTCGTTTTGTTTTTCTACGAGCTCTGGGAATGATTTCCTCCGCCATTTTGTTTTACCCTGTCCAAAAACCTCTGACTTACAGGTTTGCAGGCGCACATAGGAAGCACAAACGGCTAGTGACGAGTGCCAATTTTATTTTGAAAAAAAAAATACATTACACACAGCGCTGTTGTAGAGTGTTCCAATTTGGTTAATAAAGATAACAGTCCAAGCTACGACCAAAACATCTTATGCGTTTATCTTATTAAGACACATAAAATTCTATGTCCCAGTAATCATTCTTGACCCAAACAGTTTCCTTGCCAAGGTTAAAGCTTATCAACTCCAACTTCATCATTTCTACGTTTCGTTTATACAAAAAAAAAATCCCTAGACCGTGTTTCATACCTCAGTCCGTGTTTTATACCCAGTCCGCAGTCTTAGTCCGCATTTTATACCTCAGTCCGTGTTTTATACCCAGTCCGCAGTCTTAGTCCGTATTTTATACCTCAGTCCGTGTTTTATACCCAGTCCGCAGTCTTAGTCCGTATTTTATACCTCAGTCCGTGTTTTATACCCAGTCCGCAGTCTTAGTCCGTATTTTATACCTCAGTCCGTGTTTTATACCCAGTCCGTAGTCCGTAGTCCGCAGTCCATATTTTATACTAATGAATAAAGGGGATAGTTTCTAAAGAAACTGTGGTGCTGCGTCGGTGGGGAAGTAGTACACAAAGATTTTGGTATTATCAACAGAGTTGATAAATGTAAATTGACCACCGTACAGGGATTCTAAAAGCTGACGTTTCGAGCGCTAGCCCTTCGTCAGAGCGATATTTATACTGACCGGTCTCTGATCAACTCGCGCGCTGTTTACCCGCCCGCTGGGGATGACTAGAAGCACTCATGCGCTTACGCAACCTGGGCACGCGCCAACCGTTTGTCGCTGAAATTTTCTAGATTTTTAAGCCCCGGCCAAACGATCGCGACATTTCAACACAACATAACCCAACATTGTTGGATCATGTTGCGACATGTTGCGAAGGGCTGGCCAAACGCATGCAACATCACGCAACAGTCTACGCAATACTTTCAGCGAATATTTGTCCCGGATGTAAACATGGAGTATGTTCACCAGCGATTTCGCCTTTGGCGTTGCAAAGTTGTGGCATGTTCTCTAGTGCTGCTTATAGAGGACGACGAGAGAGAGAGGTAAAAAGAGGAAAAACAAGGTTGTGGATCAAGAGAAGACAGCAGAAGGGCTACTTTGCCAACATAGTACAGGAGCTGATGATTGAAGACCTGACGATTTTCAGGGAAATGTCTTCCTCGGTGATTTCTTCTAGTTTTTGCACAATTCAAATTGCGTGCCACTTTCCGCCATGTTTTCAAATGACGTTTTAAAAAAACAAATCGAGCTAGTGTGCATGCCCAGACGCAACATTGTTGCACGAACCTGGCCAAACGACCACAACATCACGCAACATCCACAAATGTTGGGTGAAAAATTTGACCATTTTCAAATTTGAGCCAACAACACGCAACATGTCGCAACATGTCGCAACAGGGTGGCCAAACGCGCGCAACATGTTACGGCCAACAATGTTGGGATATGTTGCGCTGAATGTTGCGATCGTTTGGCCGGGGCTTATGCCCAGTACAACCTGTTACCGTACGGAGGCACAGGTCAATTTGCTCTGCAAGCGGTGAGTTTCCCGCCGTCTCTGGTGTAATTTGACCTGTGCCTCCTCCAAGATAACTCGTTACGGATGTCGACAAAGCAAAAATGGGCAGCCAGCGCTCGAAAAGGAGCGTTTTTCGGGCGGATAAGATAAACCTTGGAATCCGAGGCGAAGCAACTAGAAAGAAGAATTATCGACAGCTGCCGTGAGGCAATTTTGACGAGCTCCGAGCATTTTTGTGGAATTTATAGAGCTTTGAGTGCGAACCGTCGGCCAACCATGTCGCCAGCCTTTCGTTTCTCTTTACTGGAAGCAAACCGGGAAAAGTTTAAATCATCAAAATGGCTTTAGAACGACTTTAGAACGACTCAGCTGCCACAAAGACTTCAAAATAACACAAATGCAGACTAAGGTAAGCTTCTTTTATTTAAGTCCTTGACTACAAGTTGAATTTAGAGCGATTTTTGAGCCATTTTCATACATTCTCTTAAATGGCGCAATACTGTCAGTACTGTCACGTATGCAAATCACTGAAACAACGTCTGGGCCACCTGTGTTTTCACTTTATTCAGTTGATGATAAGCACACATGATGATCGAGTTTGCACGTTTTGCATGAAATCAAACAAAGCATTTTGTGAAACCAAATTAAAGTAGCATTATTTCGAGAATCGAGCATATTTTGAGCAGTTTTTTGGCGTAAAACGAGAATTGCTAGGAGCATAAAATGCCAGTTTTTCTAGCGTAATCGGGAAAGGCCTAGTTCCCAGGCCCGTAGCTGGGGTATTTCAAGGGGGGTTCTTACCTATTTGTCTGACGAAAAACGTTTAGCGTAGGGTGGGGGTAGGGAAGAAAAAGTGTTTTTAATCAAATGTCAGTTTGGATCGCTCTAGTATTGTAAGTCCCTTAATTTCCCACTATACAAAAAGCTAGTGCATTATTGGTATAACACTAACAGTGAAAACAACAAATACTTTATTTTGAATAGGTTAGCGCAAGCTCAATCCTGACAATCCAAGAGTCGGCGCTCGGTTAGGTCGGCAACAGCAAAAAAAAAAAAATCTTGGGCCTCAAGGGGGGTTCGTTCGAACCCCTCGAACCCCCCTCCTTCGGGCCTGGTTCCTATCCCGTTTAAGGCAGAATTCAAATTTTTCAGACCCTATCTATGAGCGTTTTGTGGTTACCATTCATCTTTTTTCTAGCGTAACAAGCTGTAATTATCAAAGTCAAGGGAAGCCCACCAGTAACTGAAGGCCTGTGATCCGGCTTCTGTAAACAAACATCCAAGTTTATCCTGTCTAAGCCATTAGGTCATGTAGCGTTACCCTGTTTCAGAAATACAGAAAGAGATGAAATCGAAACTCAGTTCAATCCAAAGCACCCGGAAAACTATACCCTATCCAATCAACTGCCCGACCTTGAGTTCCCAAGAGGTCCTACAAAAAATGAGTGAAGGAAAAAATTTTCCCCCTACTATCTGAAGTAAGGAAATGGCATTGAGGGTCTGAGGCCCTCGTGTTCACCGGCTGCCATATATGCTATATATCTCCTAAAAATCAGCTGACTGTATGGATGACGCCATGCGGTACTGGATGACTATGTGTGACTCCATAAAGTATTAGGTGACCATATCTATAACTCACACCATGAAACTATTGGTGACTATGTGGATGACTCCATAAAGTACTCGGTAACTATATGGGTCATTCCATGAGACTGAGTGACTATATGGACGACTCCATGAAATAAAAAGCAAAGTAGCAACAAGGTATTTCTCGTAATCTTCAAATTTATATATTTTGAATAAACCATTTTCGGTATTGATCAAATTTATCTGCCGATTTAATGGTACACGTGGAATGGCCATCTGGTCGCACGTCACTGCCCGCCTTGGCTGCTGTGATGTAAATCTTTGAATTTACTGATCATGAGTGACCACGGGGTAGGTTTTGTTTAAGCAGGACCCAAATATAGCCCTTGATTTCCAACTTTTTAATTTTAATTATTATTTTTATTTTTTACCTCAAGCCCCCCGTCACTTTTGCGTGCGTTTGAACACTGCGTTGGGCGTCGTTTTCTTCTTATGCCAACAAGTTACAGCAACACTCACCAGGGTTTTTAAACGTAACCTCCATGACGTGTTGACCAACAAACTGTTAGGAGTGTTTTCACGGGCCTGAACCCTCCTTTGGTCATAACCAAACACATCGGTGAAAAGAAGCAAATCTGGTTTTCTCGGCATATTTTGTGTACTCGAAATATGTGTCCAGGATGAAAGGCGTACGAAACGCCGTGTTTTTCTTGAGGGAATGGGGTAAGGGAAGGAGCCTGGGAACGATAATGGAAGCATTTGATTACGGCAAGACCAACGAATGGAATCTTTTCCAACACTTTTGCACGGAAAATTGATTTCGTCTAATGCGATGTAATTAGGTCTATTTCACCAAGGGGTGTCCACTGGTGAAGCGTAAGCGTATTGTTGGCAATGACAACATCAATTACAAGAATGCTCACAGAAAATACTTTATTACACACAACAATAGAAAGTGAAAACGACTGCCTGGAACGCTATCAACTGCCTTTTTCACGGAAAAAGAGATTCAAACTGCCGTAAAATGCTGCCAATGTCCACTACCTAAACTTCACATACATACCTGCAAAATAAAAGCGTATACAGCGTAATTATCACAGTAACTCAAACATCAAAACGGAAATGGGATTTACGTCAGTTTCAGGGCAACTGCGCACCTACCCCTCCCATAACCCAACATTAAAACTAAGTTATTAACTCATAACTTGTTGAGTAGGGGGAAGGGGGTGGGGTGGGGTTGGGTGGAGTGTAGATGCGCAGTTGCCCAGAGATGACATTAAACCCATAAATTTTAGATATCTTGACCTAACTTGTATTTGTTTTTCAAAACGACACACTAACATCAAGTCGAGGAGGAAATAGTGGCAATAAGGTGGGCATGACCTATTCCACTACACTGAAAACAGTATGACCCATCAGTAAATCGAAACCAAATCATCACGACAGCTGCATCCCTACTCGAAAGAACATACTCAAGTTCTCAGGTCAAGAAGCCTCGAGCCAAGATACACCTACTCGTTTGTCGCACATGATTTTCGCTTTCGGATAGACTACGAGGACGCCTCTTAGAATTTCCTGAACTATTTTGAACGAGCTCATGTCGTGTTTTGTTCCAAACCCGAGAAATTATCCTTCGTCGCTTCGCAGATTTTTCCATGCTTCACGACGCCGTTCTAGGTCCAGGCTTTTGCCCGGTCACCGCGTCCTAAAAGCCGTCGCGTCCTCGAATCTTAAAAGGGAGTTTACGCAACTAAGACGACGACGGCGGCAACGAAAACGTCATTTGAAAATGAAATTTCTCGTTTTTTAACTCTTTCGTGATAATTCCAACTTGTTTAACTTAAAAGATGCTGGCGAACTGTCCAGGATTTGAATTACTGTGTACGGTGTTAAAGTAAAGAAAAAGAAAGAAAAATCTGCTGTCATGCGGTCACGTTCCGATAAAAACCCCAAATTTAGTCATTTCACGCCGTCGTTTTGCAGATGACAGCAAAGAAATGTACCAAAATGTAAAACGCACGTGCAGAGCTACTGTCTTTGCTCATTAAGCCCATTGTTGTGTGGCGTTCTCGTTGCCGTAGTCGGCGTAGTTGCGTAATCTCCTTAAACTCCCTATTAGCGAGCGAAACACGCAAGACTAACGCGTGGCCTCATCTCGGGGGAGACAATTTCCTCGCGCGCTTGCGTGTTTTGCCTGGAAGTGGTTCATTCATAGCCTATGACGGGTTTTAGTGAACCTAATCACGCGCGTTAGGTTGATTTCTACCGAGGCACAAAGCGTAATGAGCGCAAAGACAACTCATTTAGGCGCGTAAATACGAGTGACTCGAATTTGCCTACACATACACTCGTAAAACTATTGCAGTTTAATTACAGTAGGTATGCACGTTTCAGTGGAAATCCATTTCTAGAGCACTTGTAGTTGCTGGGAAAGAGTACGACTTTCGTACATTCATGGCCCTCTCTCACGCGAACGCTACGCAAAGTATGAAAGCTTACATTAAACAACTCACCTTTCAGCTGCCGATAATCGTGTTTCCTGTACTGGGACACAATGGTTAATAAAAACAAGTTACCTGCATCAATGTTTCAATACCAAGACATTCAATAAATGAGCGCTCGTTGGAGGGAAAATTACTGCAAGCAAGCGCTTTGATAGCCTTATGGGAGGGGAGCCACAGTGTCTTATCCAGGAAATTAGTGGGGGCGAGCGCACTTTCGACTAGCATATGATTACAGCCGAGGGAGACGGATTTGACTTACTTGTGCTTAAATCGCCCTAACAAGCAATGTTGACTCAAACATACCCGGAAAATTTATCCTAAGTTTTGGCAATAATTACCCCGAATCTTAACTGTTTTTGGTATCAAAACGTTTCGGATATCCTAGTTCGATCGTAGCGGACGCGTTTGTTGATCCATCTTGCTTCCTAACAAACTTTCATGAAACGGAGGCATCAGTAAAAGAAAGTAAATTCCAGCTATCCTACAGGTATTGAAAAATGCCAACTGATTTCTCCTCTATTCATTTTACATTCGTTGAAGTATGCCGTAGAAAATGACGCTGGTTTGAGACAACAGTATTTGCATTGCTCCAGTACTGAACTTTGATTCCTCGCGCTTCCAAAATTCCTTTTCACGATCTTGTTAGCAGCTCTCCTCCAAGAGGAGTTTTGTCAGCACGGCATCGCATTTACAGGAATGTCTTCTAAGCTTTGATTCCACCATGCGCAACACGTGGCAAAATCCAAAGGAGAGAACGTAGGCCAAGTTGCCTTAATACAGCTCTCAACATACGTTTATTGCACACGCGACCAAATCATCTAACAACTATTGTGAAAAGTAACGCCCACCCTTCCAGCTTCGAGGTTAAAAACTTACCTAAACTGCGACAATTCTGCGAATAACACCGAAGATTCGGTTTGAAAAATCTATCATAAGTTTACAATTCCTGATGATCGTTAAAAGAAACATTATAAAACTCCTCAAATTGCCCATATGTCCACGCAAGATTCAATATTACGGAAATGCAACTTAGCCGCCTAAACGAAGCTTTACCAAAAATCGATCATGCGATCAGAAAATAATACTAAAGTTGATATGACGGAAGTTCAACGTACAGTAATGTTTTTCGAGATCTCTCTCTCTCTCTCTCCAGCAGAAGTAATGAGTAGGGCATTCAAGGCAAAATCTACACAGCGTTCAAACACACGTAAATATACGGTAGGTTTAAACTAAAATAGTTTTTGTCAAGGCACATAAGTCACTGTACAGTTGCTCAGTATCGGCGCATCATACTGACACGAGGAGGGGCCTTGTAAGGGTCATATCTCACATCGGCTGCCGCAGGGTGTCGTCTCTCAGGTCCTGGCACAGCACTCCCATTGTAGGTCCCTCTGGTCACAGGTGTAACTAGTGAACTTCCAGATGGGTTCCAAGGGGCTGGGGCAGTATCACGTGTGGCCACAGCTGCGCGTGACCTATCAACCACAGCAGGCCGCCCAGCAGTTGACAGACTCAGTGCTGGGTTGGCTGTTTGGCGGGAATCCATGCCATTTCCCCAGGCTCCTCTGGGCGGTATAGAGGCGCGGCTGATTGGGGCTCGCGTATCACGTGCATCGTAGATAGCTCCCGCACGTGGAACGTTCTGTTTGGGTTCTGCTCCGCGATCACGAGGTCGTTCTCGTTCCCTTGCAGCTAAGGCGTCTCGGTCGCGTGACGATAAGGTAGCACTGTGTGTGTCACGCCAGTCACGCGCAGGCTGCTTGGCAGATTCCACTCCTCCAAGACCAACAGGACGGTGGCCTGTGTCCATTGGCAAAGAACTAAATCGAGCATCAACATTCACAGATCTTATGTCTGCGAGTCCAGAGGCACTGTGACTGAAATTCGCGCTACGATCAGTTTGAGGGATGGGAGGTCTGCTGTCCCGCGGGTCTGGTGCACGCCAGGTAGGCTCCTCGATCCCGCCCATGGCTTTGCCCAGTTCAGCGCGTACACTGTGGCCCTGAGCACCTGGTCCGGAGCCCAAGATTCCTCTGACACCAGCTCGCTCTAACAGGATGCTCAAGCTCTTCTGTGTATCCATGCCTGCTCCAAGAACACCAACATTGGCTCCAGAAAGCTCTGCTCCAGCTGTTGCCCAGGCCTTGCTCTCGTGACCACCACGGTCACGCGATCCTCTGGGATGATCATGGTCGCGCCCCGCAGGCTTGTCACGGCCGCCGCGATGGCTGTCATCACTGCGGCGATCTCGTTCATCTTTCTTTAACCTTCGCTCATCAGCTCTGTTCCATTCCTCACCCCTGCGTAGGTCTCTTTCACGAGTGCTGCCAGCAGCTTGCCTTGGTTCTTCACGATGACCTCCTCTCGACTCACGCCTCTCAGATGTCACATCAGAGCGGTCACGCCTGTCACGATCGGGTAATCCGGTACTGAAAAAGTCACGTGGTCTTCCCTCTCCCACTGCAGCTCGTTTAGGTTCCTGCCAGAAGCCAACTGGCTTCTCAGCATGTGCAGGATCGCCACGTTCAAAAGGCGCACCAGGGCGCTTCAAGTTCCGTCGATCGCGTTCTAAACGTTCACGTTCTAAGCGCTGACGGTCCAAACGCTCACGCTCAAGGCGTTCACGCTCCAAACGTTCCAAGCGTTCTCTTTCAATGCGCTGTAAGCGATCACGTTCTACACGTTCACGCTCAAGTCTTTCACGTTCAAGGCGTTCACGCCGCTCCCTTTCCAACCGCTCGCGCTCTTCTCGTTCTCGGCGTTCACGTTCACGCTGCCGTTCCAGTTCTCTTTGTCTCTCGAGCTCCCGCTGAAGACGGAGCCGCTCTCGTTCCTGCCTCTCGCGGATTTCTCGTTCCCGTAACATCTGAAGTCTCCTCCTCTCGCGTTCTCTTTCACGTTCGCGTTCACGTTGACGTTCAGCGATCTTCTCCCGTTCGAGTCTCTCTCGCTCCCGTTTGAGCCTTTCTTGTCTCTCACGCTCTCGCTGTTCTCTGATCTCTTTTGCTCTCTCCTGTCGCTGTCTCTCCTGCCTGTCACGTCGAATCTCATCCAGGGACTTGATCTTTGGGGACGACCGCTCGCCGCTTTTCTCCTCACTGCTCTTACTATGGGATGCGGACTTCTTATCGTCCTTCTTGTCGTCCTTGTCTTTACTCTTGTCCTTCTCTTTCTCGCTGTCTTTATCTTTGTCTTTGTCTTTGTCTTTATCTTTCTCCTTATCTGATACCTTGGCCGAGGCCGAGGCGGCTTTATCTTTGCTCGCCGAGGACGCACGTTTTGAATCGTCGTCTTTTTTGGCACTTGAAGTACTT
>OX419342.1:24834093-24854093 GCA_948470475.1 Galaxea fascicularis | reverse complement strand
TTGGAATCATCTTTTGAGGTCTTCGTCTCACTCTCCTTGGCAGGAGTTTTGCCTATAATGTAAAATTGAGTATGGGATGAGTGAGCCTTTGAGGTAAAAAAACAAACAACTGAAGCACATTCATGAGAACAGCATTTAAGCATCAACAAAAATAATTATATCAAAATTGACACAAATTTCAAAGTGGTCACCAAGCCCAAAGACTTAGTAGCCATTTTTTGTCCAGAAACAAAACAGGTGTGGAAACTGGGAAACGTTCTGAGTCTGCAATATGCAATATCGTGCCCCGCTTTAAGTGCTTAAAGACTTGAAATTCAGTTCCACAAATAGGGAACTACAAATTCTAAATATAACAGTTGTTTGCCTGTCACCTTTAACAGATTTCTCTTGCTCCTTTTCTTGATTCTTGGCAGCAGCTTCGGCTGCAGCAGCAGCTTTAGCAGCAGCTTCCTTCAAGTCATCGTCCAGGTCATCTTGTATGTCATCAGTGTGTACAAACAATGAGACTGACAAGCTGTTTTCTTTTGAGGCATCTAGCTCTGAAGTATCAATGGATGTACTGTCATCTTTAGTATTCTCTGCTTTGTCACTTGAATCTTCTACACTTATTTCCGCTGCTGATGTCTCCATTGGCTCGTCCTTGTTGGCCGATTCATTAAGATCAGGTGTGTTGGTGTCTAATGTCAAGAGATTGAATAAGCTTCATTAACACCAAATCCTCACAACACAATTCCCTGGCAACCGTCACAATATCCTTAAACAAACCAATCTACTTGCAAAGCAAAGCAACATATTGACAGGAAATTTTCCATAAAGATTTGTTATATCAATGTGTAAAAAACATCAAAAAAAGTTGCTTTCAGGTGCCCTTAGTTTTTGTTTCAGAATTTTGATGTCATCACATGAAAACACACCCACAGAATAATTTTACATTAGGGGAGCAGGGTTGACACCAATGTGTCCCGGGTTCTATTCGCAGACTCGGCATCATAAGTGGGCTGAGTTTGTTGGTTCTCTACCCTGCTCCCAATAGCCCTTATTCACGATGTCAGCCATCTTTGCGGGCACTTAGGTGTTGTTGGGAAAATATTAGGGTCACGTGGTCACTCAGGGGGCAAACAGTTGAATTTGCGGTAAATTCGCAGTTGGTTGTGATGTAAACAATGCTTTGTTAAATCGGGTTTTCACGAATTTTTAAAGATTTCTGAATGCTTATTTATACTTAACGATATTTTATGTATGTATATATGACATTTTGTATTAAAATATGGGAAAATGGGGCAGTGTGCCGTTTACGAATGCGGCAACGATTGAAGATATCCGGACAGGCAATTGTAAGTTCTCCTGCAATCTTTTTTCTTTTTTGTTGTCCCGTAGTTGTTTTACTTAATGATAAGTTAAATTGTTTCAGCCCAACATCTTTGTTTGCCATAGGTACATTTATAAGGGCGAGGAGAGAGAAGTACACTTTTATGGAATTGCACAGTAAAATGGTCACAGCTCATCAACAAGAAAGGCTTTAAGTTGCTAAGTTTATGAAAGGCTTGCTCCAATCATTTCAGCGTTAGCAAACCCACAACATAGGATTTACTTCCAAGCTTATATCTAAAGGGATATTTGACAATGGATAAAACAGAATTTCACATCTGTACTGATATGGTCAAATTTTACACTGCGTAATGTGTTCTGAGCTCAATTAAATACTGTGTTTTTCGCATTCGTAAACGGCACACCAGCCCGTTTTCCTATATTTTAATACAAAATGTCAAAAATTCGCGAAAACCCGATTTAACAAAGCATTGTTTAAATCACAACCAACTGCGAATTTACCGCAAATTCAACTGTTTGCCCCCTGAGTGACCACGTGACCCTAATATTCTCCCGACAACACCTAAGCGCCCGCAAAGATGGCTGACATCGTGAATAAGGGCTATTGCACACCTCCTGCACCAACATTTGATTTGAGTTGATTTACAGTCTCCCCTATTAGTAGAGCACCTGTGCTCAGCTAGAAAGATTTGAGACTTAAAGTTATTATTATTATTATTATTATTACATCTATCTTTCAATCAACACACTTAACTCTTTCAACCCCTAGATCAAACTCTTACTTGTTGCTCCTACACATTTCCTACAGAACTAGTAGGCAGAAATAATTTCTCAATATTTTAATTATTATTGTTAAAATATTGAGAAATATCATCTTAAGTGATCCCGCCCTTAAGTCTGCTGGCCACTCTGTTTCATGAAGTCTATAGCGATGTTTCTTATTTACAAACATTGACGTCAAATTTCTTTTGATATTCAAATTTGCCAGCCACCGAACAATAGCATGTATTGTTTCAACAGCCAATAAACCTCTGGTTGGCACATTAATAACAATAGGTGGGGTAACGAGAAACATCGCTATATTACAAGGAGATATTTGATGCAGGGTTGAAAGGATTAAAACTTGCCATCTCAATTCATTCTAAGAAAAGTGGTTTACCTTCTACTTCTTCATCTTTTACTTCAAGTAACTGGTCTTCAACCTTAACAGAATCAGTCATATGTTAGCTTTAACATGCTCTTCAACCCATGTGAGTAAAGGCAGATGCAAACAGCACATTTCTAACTATTCAAATCCGAATGACTAGAATCAACATTGCGCACAAAGAATTGGGTTGCTATGATTACTTGTATGAGAAATTAAACTATTACAATGATGGATTCTACAAATACTAAGCTTACAGAAATTGTATAGGTTACTAGGGTTTTCTTTGCATATGCTTATATAAACACTACATGTATATGTTGCAGTTAAAAATTAAATTCAGGTAAAATTTTTTAACCTAGGTTGAAAATCAAATTTCTTTCTCTCCTAGCCCTAATATTGAATAATTAGGCTTAGGAGACAAAGGGATTTCAGGGCTCGAAATTAAAAAAAATGTCTGATCGCAAATTTGCGACTGGTTAAGAAAATTTGGTTGCAACTTTGAAAATGTTAGTCGCGAAATTAATTGAGGCCATTTAATCATGATCAAGAAATAAGTCGGCTTTTAAATGATTAGCGCTTTAATTTTCATTCTTTCAACAGCTTTCATGACATTTCAAGACTTAATAGTACAGAACAATTAGGTCTCGGACAACACCAGTTCATCTAAATTATTTCGTATCAGTTGAGGCAAAACCTAGTCGCAAATTTGCAACTACCGTATTTACTCGTGTATAAGTCGACCTCATGTATAAGTCGACCCCCCATTTTTAAGGTCAAAAATCAGATTTCTCATCATGTTGGGTTAAAGAAATGAAATTCACACCAATAGAAATTTCCCAAAATGTCAATCTTTTCTTCCTGAGAATGTATTGAAAACACGGTGAATTAAGAAAAGCAGAGGTTTAATCATACGCTGTGAAGTTTATCAAGATCACGATTTAAGCACACGCGAGCTCTTCGATTTACTAAAGAAGTATTTTACGATATTTGGGAGTAAATCGCATTGCATTTAGCTAACCTTGATCTTGATGTTGAGTTTAAGAGGAGATTTAGGTAAGAAGACCAAAGGAATGCCTAAGAGCTTCGAAAGATCGCTCGATCAAAACACCGCCATCTTGGAAAACACGAATTTGAGGAGTACTGGAAACTAAGATAACTCCACGTGCTTTCTGAAGTTTGCACGTGCCAGGTCACTAAGCTACAGTAATCATTCGATGAAAATGAAAGTTCAGTGCTGTAAACAGCAGCGAAGCTCTAGGAGAAATGTCTGCTCCACCGATCAAAAGACACAATAGAAATCATCTCAAGTAGGACAAAGAATGCGCCGAAAACTGACGAAAATCTACCACAATTAGAACTGGTTTTCCTAATGCACTTCAGGCAGTTGTTATGCTAATTTCTCGGACTGCTTGGTCAGGTCTTTGTGTATGACTCGTGTATAAGTTGAGGGCGATTTTTTGGGCTGATTTTGTGGTCATAAAAGGTCGACTTATACACGAGTAAATACGGTACTCTCATTTTTCTAGTCGCAAATAAGATTAATTAAGTCGCAAATGCGACCGAATCAGTCACAATTTCGAGCCCTGGATTTTAGAATGAACCTAGGTTAAAAATTTTAACCTGAATTTAATTTTTACCTACAACATATATTTCTAACAATGGTCATTTTACCTACTTACACCTCGAATCAAAGAAATGATCAGGTGTAACAAGCAGCGATGCAACTCACTTTTTAAAATTGCTTAGGTGCCCCCTCAGTTCTTTAAAAGGATACTTTAAAGCTGCAGTTATAGACCATTTTCACTCACGTGACCAGTGGCAATATTGGTTCAATGAAACAAAACAAAGTATTTGCATAAAAATAGAGTTCATTTCCCAGAGGGTTAGCCTGGTACACCAATATGGTTATCATTCCTTTGTTTTGGCACACCAATATGGCCGCCATGACGTCATGTGAAAACGATCTATTATTCTATTTCAGTAATATGATTCTATTTAACCCATTGACTACCGTGCCGGCCAAAACCAGCTAAGGCCCAGCGCAAATCCACCTACTGTCCCTGCCTCCCCTAGAGAGGATCTTTTTGCCTCCAATTGTTCTGGTTGTTCTCAGGAAAGCTAAACCAATCAGAATCCACTAACTGCACATATATTTTACAGTCTCAGAGAGTGCTAAGAGAAAGAATTTTGTCACACACACCAAAGATCAAATATTCAAAATGGCTGTCGTGTCTTTCACGTGTGAATCTTTAAGGTCCCGGTTTGCCAATTTCTGAAGAAAAACCACCCTCTTCATCCTCTTCTACCAAGATGCCTAGACAACACATTTCCCTAACCCTTAAGGCCTAAAGCAGACCAGCTGTACTTTTATAAAAACGTTACTACCTGTGGAACGAAGTGCACCGAAGACTTTTTCACTTTTAAGTATTTTTAACAATAATTATTGTGATGCATGTGCCAGTGTGGTGTATATAATTTTTACTTATTGTACACAGAAATGTACATAGCTGATTTTATTAAGTTTTCATTGTATTGTAACTAGTTAATTCAGTAAGTTACTGCAAGAGAGTTTAATAAACTGTTATTATTATTATTATTATTATTATTATTATTATTATTATTATAAAGCATACAACCTCTTTGCTTAAATCCAAATCATTCTGCTCTTCTAGATCTTCTAACTTGATATCACCATCATCCTGCAAAAGGTCTGCAGCATCCTCTACAGAGTCTTTCTCTGCATCTTGCTTCTCGTCATCGTTTCCATTGTCAAGGCTTTCAGATTTCTCATTCATAGAGGTTTCAATCATATCCTCAATCTTATTGCTGTCCATTCCCTCCTCAGTATCTTCCAGCTCTTGTTCAATATCTTCATTTTCTGTTGTATCATTGTCTTTTTCCTCATCCTGGATTTCACTTTCCTTTTCTTCTTCATCCTAACAAAAGATAACAGAAACTACAACTGCATATAAGGTTCAACCTTTCTGGTACTTTGGTGTCCATGAGAGTGCTCTAGGCCGGTCCCCTCCCGGGAGGTAAAATGAATCGTTCACCACAGATCACCGTCTCATATTTCCTGCTTTTCAGCGATTTTATCACAAACCCTTCAAGGCTATATGAACGGTTCTTGTATCGACGATACATTTTCATATTCAATTTGTTCATATTCCAACATTTCAGGCCATTTAGACGCAAAACCCAAAATGATCGGTTCAGAAAATTTTAGATGAAGAACCTATTACTTGTGGAATTGAAAAAAATCGCTTTTCTCACCTGTTGTTCGGTTTCCTCGGCCGTAACTGCAGCTTTCTTTTCTAAAGAGACAAATTGCATGGATTCAAACACACAGAAATGAAAATCCATAAGAGTAGCAAGCTACCGAATTAAGTAATGACACAGAACAGCTTTCACAATGAGATTGCTCTTACTCAAAACAGGCGTTATTGATGTTTTCGTGGTCGGTTTCTGGCCCGTTTTCTTCGGGGAATTAACAGGACTAGAAGGTCGTTCTTCAGAGTCGCTCTCTTCTTCCTCTTCAGCTACATCTATACTATCTATGGGAATGAACTCTGCAGTCTCCTCTTCGCCATCTTGCTCGTCTTCCAACGCCTGTGAAATATCAGAAATATAAAGAGTGAACATCCGCGCCGACCGCCATCAAACAGATGGATTCTACACCGCAATGAGAAATCGAGCTGCTATTTTTCGCGCTTTTTCGCGATCTCACCTTTTGCAAACGTTCTACTAAAACTGCCTTAATACCACTCTTTTCTAAACCTCTTTTTTCGAGCTCTTGACGGAGATCTACCACTCGAAAATCAGTCAGCTTTTTACCGCCCAACATTACAGACGCCATTTTAGCACATGTAGCTCATGGAGAACAACTAATGTGAATACCCGGATGATGATACCACGCCGCAAGCAAGGCCCGTTGGGAGACGACTATCCACTCGACTAGCTCGACTATCCATCGACTCTTCGTCGAAAAACTTCCGACAACCGCAGGCTCATAAAATTGCCTGTCATAGCAACAAAAACAAAATGGCTACCTCGGTGTTTGTCTTCTCAGGTGAATAGAGAGTGAAAAGATGGCCCAGCCTGATGACCTAGTAAGTATTAGACAGTAACCCTAGGAGGTGTAGGCAGTCCATGAACTTTACTTAATTTCTTTCTTTGGCTAAACTGTGTACATTTCGTCAATGTAGCAGTAAACACTCAATGACTGGGTCCCGAGAAGAACAATGATATTTGTTTCCCGAGAATCTAACTGTTTCCCAAGACGAAGTCGAGGGAAAGATTGAGATTCGAGGGAGAAAAAATTCACTGTTCCCAAGGGACCAGTCATTAAGTGATTTGTTATATAGCAAAACAAATGGAAACAAAAACAAAACGAAATTTTGGGAAACGCGCTGAGATTCCAGCGAAAACATCAGGCCACATTCAACTGCACACTCTGATCCCGTGCAACAGCGGTCAACATTTCGCGGGTAACAGTGAACTGTTTCCTGCTGACATCATAGTTTTTGCAATGTTGTCCGCTCATGGCATTTGGCGGGAAACAGTTTCATTGTTAAATGTCATGTGACCCTGAACTAGCCAATGAATAGACACGCTTTTTGGGGGAAAAACGCCATCTATATAACAATTAACATTGTTATATGGAAACATCTGAACTGTGGATGTGCTATTTTGACGACAACAAGCTTAACCAGCAATCAGTGGGTTCAACACAGATTGCTTTCAGCCTGTCCCGTCTATTATGATATAATCAAAGGAAATTGCAAGACAATAATTTATTTGCTGGCTAAACTTTAAAATACAAGACCACTTTACTATTGGAATTGAGTACCGGTATATTTCTTCTTGCACTTCAGTACAAACCTTCTACGCTTAGCAGAAGGTGGGTTTGGAAAGATGAAACCAACACTCTGGAGGCAGTGAGGTAATAACATGATCATCAAATTCATCATCATCATAGTATCACTTTCATTCTGTAGGCAATATGATATAAGCTTATACAGTGCCAAAGGTTTAGCTAAGTCCTGATAATCCCCAGTGAGGCGTAAGATGAGAGTGCAAACTTTAGTTACCTGAGAGATTGTGTATTTTTTTTTCTGACAGCACAGTTCCAGGAAGCATAGACAAGGGCACCAACTTTCATCTTGCTGCAAACAAATCAAAGAGAAGTAAAGGAGGTTTAGGAATTCACTTTCAAGATTTAAACAAGAAAAATGACAGGTAATGAATGGATAAGCTTGTCTTATATGCTAAGCAAGGTTTAAAAGTCTTTTTTTCTCATCCCAAAAAGACTGTTAACACGGCAAGGCTGTGCTCGAAGAAAAGTAGTTGGGTGCCCAAACCTCTAAACCCTTGAAATCCAGGGCGCCCAGCATATAAGTTTGGTGCAAAAATTTATAATTCCTGGTCGCCCGATAGCAAAAGTAAGTCGCCAGGGGCGACCAGGTGGGAAATATGACATAGTTCTGGGACATCTGCAGTACAAAGCAGGCTATTGAAGGGTTATTATTAGAAGACAGGACCCAGTTAATGGCACCCATATACTATGAACACAGTACCCTCCATCATAGTTTAGGTATTGAAAAGGGCAAACCAAAGAAATCTTAAGGTTCCCCGTCTATTTAGTATCTAGCCTGCGAGCAAGCTCTCCACTGGGGTCTCATGCCCCAATCCTCTCGCAGCTCGCTTCGCTCGCGCTCGAAAATCTCGCGTGAGACCACAGTGGAGAGCTTGCTCGCAGGCTATTTAGTATCCTATACCCTCCTGTTTCTTCAATTAATGAAACCTCTGCTATTGAACACAACTTGTATTTAGATAGGTTAAAAATCATGAGGATCTTCAAATTTCCAGGAGGACTTAAAGTTAAACAAAGTGTTGCTCGAACAACGTTTGTTAGGGTTGCCATCCCCTGTAGTTCATTCATGTAAACCAGCCCAGTGAGTCACTCATTCTCTTTGCTGGCTTGCAGGGGCACACCTTCCGTCATGTCCAGAAACTATGGTGCCACTGGAGCATCATCTCGCCGGGGACATGCTTACTTAATGTTCCAGCAAGCTGGTAATATGAAAGGTTCCTCTCCGCGACCAAGTGTCAAGGTAACTGGGGCAAATGAGCATGCTACTGTTTCACTAGATGATGTCAAAAGTGTTGCTCTGGATTCCATGCCAGATGTAGATGTCTTACCACCAGAATGTTATAGGTAAAGTGTTAATGAGGATTATTTTTTGTCTTATAATAAATACATGAAGCCACATACGTTGTGTATCATTGAAAAGTGCAGGGCTATCCACATCTGTGAACAGTGTAGGATGGTGAAGACCCAACTGGAAGATGTGGCACATAAACTTTGCTCACACTTTATTCACTTGACTAGTGTATGGCTGAAATGTTGGATTACAATAAGGTTTCATCATCATACATTGCATCTGTGAAATGGTGCATGTTATTGCAAATTTTTTTTTTTTTTTACATTTCTAATCACCTGATTTGATTTTTTTGTTTTCAGCTCTCAACAATTTGATGAATTCCAACTGGCAATTTTGAATTATTTTGATGCTTTCTTTGAGAGAATGGCCATTGAAAACAAGCCCAAACCAATGGCAGTGTGAGTATAAATATTTACTCTTAACACTTAACAGCAGGTAATATTCTTTGCTTGACTGTGCGTAGTGTATTGTAACTAATTTTGTGTGTGTAAGAAATGAATAATTAAAAAAAGGTTATGTTCATTGCAAGGCAAATAAGTAAGCATTTCAGTTTTTGTCTGGAAATACATGTTTACACCTCAGAGGATAACATCATCAGGGTTCAAAATAAAATCAGAGCTTTTAGTCTGAATTTATAGGCTTTTTTTCCCAAGGCTGATTTTTTCGCCGATCAATAGATGTAATTTTCTATTGCTTCCGTGAAAAATCACCGGCAAGTGTGACTAAAGTGCTGGCTGTCGCCGGCAGCCGGCTGCTAGTTTGAACCCTGATCATTGTCCAGGTCTTTGTTTTCTGTCTACAGTGAGCCAAGTCTGGCTGAGAAAAAAGCCTTAGCAACAGCAGTTGCCAAACAGGAGGCAGCACAAAGGCTTCTGGGTCAGTGCTACTGTACACTTGTGTTAGGTCTGGGTCTGGAAGATAAGCATCACCTGGGCTGCGGCAGGTAGGTTTCTCCTTCCACTCCTCACATCAAACCTTTTAAAGTGAGAACTCAACTTGATTGCTAATTTTGAGTTTATACAGGTGAAATCAGCTCCCATGTTTCAGTAGTTCAGTGCTTTGTGAACTTAATTTTAATAAGCATTCTTACTTTGGCAGGAAACTTTAAACAATGCTGAAACATTTCCTGTGCCTAGATCAATAGGTGGAGTAGAACACGCCTGTATTTCACGCAACATACGTAGGGTGAAGATTGTTGTTGTGTGAGAGCGTTTCTGTAACATCTTTACAGACCCATTGACAGGAGCCTCAGATCAACAAACAAACACTGAGGAACAACGTTCATCAACTTCGATTCGTCTTTCCAAAAAGCTCTGAATGCAGCACCTTAAAAGGCCAATTTTTCTAACCAATAGATATTCAAATGCAGAGTAATCGTACGACATTTTTTAGTTATCTATTGTATCATTTGTTGATTGATTTCAGACAACGCAGCTCGGACACGAGTCGTGACAGAGAAATGTATGAGGTAAGTTCAGTATGTAAATAAGTGGCCCTGTAAACTAAAGTGATGACGTCATAAAAATGAAATTTCTGAAATTATGGGATTTGTCAGGATATTCTGAAAGAACAATGTCCAAGAGGTCTACTTGCCAAAAATGAGCATTTGGGGACAAATTGTCTCTGGGATCGTAGCCCAGTTATGCTTACAAAATTCCATACAAACCCTTCTAAATTTTTTTTTGGGTCGACCCTTGGACATTGTTCTTTCAGAATATCCTGACAAATCCCATAATTTCAGTAATTTCATTTTTGTGACGTCACACTTTAGTACTCTATTCTGTAGTTTAGCCGTAAGTTCTACTGATTTTTAAAAATTCTATTAACTAGAAGTGGTTTTTCCAGCGCTCTTAAGACGAATTATCAGTGTTTTTTCCCACAAAACTCTTTCTAAATGTAAGTATGAAGTCAAAATCTGTTGATCTGGCCATTAAGAAAAATGTTTCGATTCTGGTCTAGAGAATTTGCGGGACTTTTTCCCTTGTTGTTGCAAACATAATGCGTGATTGGTACGTGTACATTGAATCTTTTGCTTCAACTTGCACTAAAACGTGCTGTGTTTTTAGGCGCTCTACACCTTTGCTTCTTACGTGACGTACATTACCTTCAGGCGACAGCACCTGGACCTGATCCAAAGAGAACTAGGAAGGTGAGAATTTCAAGAGCTTCCGCGGTTAAACGAGCTAGGTTCTGGTCCACCTAAGAACTTAACTGTTTTTTTATTTCGCTTAGAGCGGTTTGTAATCGAGTATCAAAAGTTAGAAGCACTTCCTTTAGTTTGACTTTTCCATATGCTTTACTACTGGCTAGCAAAACTAACTCCTCCGTTTGCAAGACCTCACAAGATTGGTTGAAAAAAACAATAGACAAACAATCAAAACAATAGAGCTGCACCCTACGAAGATCGAGTGAAATTACAGGTTTCAGAGAGGTGCAGCGCTATCCAAAGTCATAGCCCAGGCGCGTAGCGTGGTCATTTTTTCAAGTACGCACAAGTACATGATCTAGAAACCTGAGTAAACCGAGCGAAAATACTGCGTTCTGCAAAGTTAGAACATGGGATAGCTTTTGTTTTAGTTTTTACGCACGTGCGTATATGCGTAGAGGACGCTACGCGCCTGTAGCCCTACACTCAATCAAAACAATGGCACCCAGCCCTAAAAACAATAGAGCTGCACCCTACGAAGATCAAATGAAATTAGAGGTTTCAAAGAGGTGCAGCCCTATCCGGGCCTCTCAACCACCGAGAACCAGAACCAAAAGGAATCTGACTTGCTCGCATGCACTTCCCTTCCTTGACGCCGATCACGTGTACTTGATTGTAATATTGATTGGTTAGAGCGTCGCACCGGTATCGCGAGGTCACGGGTTCAAACCTCGTTGAAGTCCTGAATTTATTTTCAGGCTTCTTTACGCAATTGCACATGATTGCGTTCACAACTGCGAGGATAATTCTTCATTTGATTTCATCTCCGCAGTTCATATGATTCATTTCATATACATCACTTATAATCGTCACTTTCCCGGGAACACATGAACCTAGAATTGACCTGCTCCCAACGTCAGTGGCTTCATAGGTCAGTTTGTTAGAGCGTCGCACCCGGGGGTCACGGGTTCAAACCCCGTTGAAGTCCTGAATTTTTTTCAGGCTTCTTTACGCAATTGCACATGATTGCGCTCACAACCGTGAGGATCAGTCTTCATTTGACTGATTGGTTCGTTGGAATGTTTACATTTGCTGAGGGTTGTCAGGGTTGTCAAAAATATTTTAGGTAGAAGGAGAATCTAGGAAAGTAGACGGCACTCAGGGAGTAACGACACCATTTTTCCCCAACGTTTTCTCTTTTTACCGGCGAATCGTAGTCAGCCAAACTAGAAAAGTAGCAGGAGGTTTTTGACAACCCTGTCTACTGTCATCACAAGTACCCCAAACTCAAGGAGTGTTTATAACAACCGTTGAACTGTTTCTTAATTACTGCGGTTTGTATGAGAATTGCGTTTTCTTTCCGGTGTGTCTCCATTACGAAAACGGTTCAATGGTAATTATAAGCATTCCCTGAGTTGGGTGACCTGTGCTGTTATCAACCACAGACTTAATTGGTTTTGGTTTGAACGCCGCTCTGATGTGATGGTTGATTTTTGATTGTTTACTCGGGTTTACTAACCAAGTCTTGATTTTCTTTACTTCATTTTTAGGATGTTTCGTTCGGATACGTTTAACCCTGCAGGAAGGCCAAAAGCTGTTGAAGGTAGTAAATACCTCTTACTAACCTCGTTTTCTCGGTCCGTACTGTAAGTTACGGACCGAGTTTTTTTCCCGTTCACTGATGGCGCAAGCGCGAACTGCGCGGGCCATAAATCCACGGGAATAAACGAGGGTCCGTAACTTACAGTACGGACCGAGAAAACAAGGTTAGTAAGATATCTATTATATCTCTGAGGGCAATCAGGCGCGCGGAAAAGGAAACTTTCAAATTTAACTGTTCTTAAGACAAAGCACTTGACTCTTCCTTTCAGAGGTATATGCAATGGATCGCCTCAAAGACAATACTAAGCAGCCGCTGACACCTGCAGAATATCGGAGACTCAAGCCGTAAGTCTTCCGACACTGATCCCGACACTGAGTTTTATCCTCCATAGCAAGTGTGCCCGACAAAATGGCTCTTCAAAGTAACGCTTTTATCGATTTTTTCACAGGAAACGACCCCCAATTAAATGTATCATCAAGTGAGTACTATTCAGTAGAGAGTAATTCGCGTTTGTTTTACTTTGATCTGTGATTGGTTGACAAAACTCGCGTGACTTTCTCACCCAATGAAAAGCAAAACCAATCCTGAATTGCACGATTACGTTTTGGTTGGCGCCGCATTGCGTGTGTCTTTGTTTTTTCCCAACAGTCAGCGCTCACCAGTGCTCGTGTCTCTTCTTCCAACTTCGCAAGAAGCATCTCCTTGGTTCCTTGATCGAACAAAAGCTCTACCGTTGTCTGAAAAGTAAGTCTCCTTGTTTCCTGCTGGAACCGTGTGTATAAAAGAAAACGTGTTGAATATATAAATGCCAAATCATAATTTTATGCCCCCTCAGCAAAACAATTTTTTCTTTGCAACGTGCAAATTGCTACTGAAAAAGCATGCCTCCCCAGTTTTCCGAACTTTTCAAGTCAGTGGTTTCTCGCGCGGTGACGTTTTCTTGTTTTCAAGAGCATGCACTGGCACCGTATTGATATTCGCTTGACACTGATTTTATGATTTCCCGTGCTTCGCATCGTTTACACCGCTACACTTTTCCCGCGCCTAGTACCGGTTGCGTGTTTCAATTTCCCGCCCTTCTCGACATTTGCTTGTTTTTGTCTGCCAGATTGTTTGTGATAATTGTTTTTGGGAAGTTCGATTGATTGATTGATTGATTGATTGATTGACTGATTGATCGATTGATCGATCGATTGATTGATTGACTGATTGATTGATTGTCTTTTTTGTTTTGCAGTGACATACCTCACGAAGACGACAAACTTGAACTGCATTTGCAAACTAAGTAAGCTTTTAGTGTTCCGTGTTTCTCATCATTCTTTACTGCGGCCGGCCAATTTCCAGAAGACTATGTAGTTTCGCAGTTTACAGTGTGAAGCTGTTCTGTGTTGATGTCTCTTTTCATCTGACGAAATATCTCTCTCAAAAATGTTGTATTTATCAACCAGAGACTATGGAAGTTTAGAAAACCTTAGTTTAGAATGACGAGGGTAACCTCAGTTTTGATTCGCCAAAGCTAGGACACAGAGCTAATCAGGGCATAGCCTTGTATAAGTCTGCGGGCTTTTGCCACCCCCTAAATGACCTGTGTGTATTGCATTTTGAAAAACTGGGGCCGGTTGCAGTGGAATCATGATGGATTACTTCAGGGTTGTTATTAGAAGCCGAGACCTGGGTACCAGTGCCCCGTATACTCTGGACAAAGTATCCGGTTACTATGGCGTTCTCGAGAACAATTTTGAATACCGACGGCAGTAATTATGTACGCTATGTGATCTTACAGAGTTGGTATAATTGGTGAACCAATGTCCGGCTTCAATCCGCTCACTCTTGCACCTTTTGGAGAGGAACAGGAGGAGGAGACTGGAGACGAGGATGAATCGAGAAGAAAGTAAGGCTATTCTCTTTTCACGTCCGCATGTCCACGCATGCACTTGTTGGGATTCTTTTCTGTTAAATGTTGGGGTTATTGTGGCCCAGGAAAGGTGATCAGGAAAGCTTAAGTAATACTTCCTTCATCGAAAAATGTTAATCGAAGTCAGTCAAAAAGTCGATAATTGTCGGCATGCCGCTTCCCAACCCTGAATAAAGACATAATCTATAAACCATTTTTTTCTAATTTTCATACAGTTCTGTCCCTGGAGACGCCCCGGTCACACCCAATCAAGGTAGGCTGACCCTTATTTATGAAGACTGAGAAAAAAGATCCTAAAAAACGTGAAATGAAAGAGTCAAGGGGACTGGGGAGAGGTTCCTCTTACCAGTCTCCTCTCGTTCTTTTCTCTTTATTCTTGCCGCTTTGTGGGCTGTCGCGCTGTGCCCTGAGCTCGATCTCGACTAACAAGAAAGGGACTAGGGCAGTCTGAAAATGCTGGGCTCGGAATGACCCTGTGATGGCCAATCATCTCTTCTTTGGACTAGGAGTGATTGTCTTAAGATGCTCTCTGCTGTGTAAAACGAGCTGAGTGTTGGCCGATGATCACAACCAAGTTGGTCTCTATCAAGTCACAATCCTCCTAGCCTCCCATGCAGTCAGTCTTTAGAGGGGTCGTATGGGGAGGAGGTGAAATACCACTTCCATTAAAACAACTGCGTAGGAGGCTACGCTCCTCGTTGAGCCGGCAGCCTTTATTAATACTCAGTTTTAATGTTGTTGTTACTCGTTCTCTTAGCTGCAAGCAGTGCTGGGGAGGAGGCAGATAGCGCTGAACAGGAAGAGTGAAGTAACATCTTTCTGAACATGAGAGCCAACACCACTCTTTCTCCCAAAGGATAAGAAGAATAGCGGGAAGCAATTAGAAATGCTACTATATTGGAAAAAGTATTGTAAAATGTGTGTAAATAATCATTTGTTTTACGCAAAGTGCTGAACAATCCACCAGCTTATTGCTTACAATTTGGTGCCGAAGAATTCAATAAAACATAGAATTTCGTGTCAAAAGGTTGTCCGCTGTCTTTTCCGAAATTGTTCCCATGTTGTTCCATGAGGCCCGGGACGCTTGTTTGCAAACCGGTTGACGCAGATTTAATAATCAGGTTGCATCTTGCGCGTTGAAAATATTTTTTTAAGTGAACATCTATGTTAAAACTGAAGGACAAAAATCGGTTGAAAAAAATCCTCTGTGATTGTCGATTAAACTGGATTGAGTCTTGCACTAACCCTGGGTTAGCTTGATCATGCTTTGACCACCTGGGATATGAGTATCGGAATAAAATCTTTTGTGTCGATAAATACACTGTAAATAATTTTTTTATTTTATGTTGTTTTTGTTGTTGGTGTCTCACGGTGTGTCTTAATACATCTATCACATTTTGCACTTGGTAACGACCAAGTCAACAATGTATAATCAATAACAGCTAAATTTTCTGCAAATCTATGCCTTTTCATTGAATTGAAAGTGTTGAAAAATTAACGGTTGATATCAGAATCATCACGTTACATGGAAAATTGCTTTTTCTTTTTATTGATTGAAGTTCCCCATACAAAACAGACAAGTAACAATGAATAATTGGAGAATACACAAAAGACACAGACAACTATAAATACTTGGTGAGGATTTCAGCGGGAGGAAATTTAATTCCCATATAACAGCTGTTCCCTTTTTATTCATTTTCTTTTTTTGCTTCAACTTTTAAGAAGGAGATGTTTAATACTTCTTTTCATTCAGATCTTAGACAACAAAAACCAAGCGAAGGTGTAGTTCAAAACTTTAAGAATAAGCCGGTGCTTTACATTGCTCAGTCAGCAGGGGAACTTTTTCAGAGTCGTATTAGGCGCGATTTACAACAAATTACCAAAGACAAAAACTAAGTAATTACTTTGGCCAATTGAAACAAACGCAAACAGTGCAATGAACCAGTTAGGATTCGAAATCATGTAGCAGGAATAAAAAGTCACGATCGCTTAAGCCAGTTTTGTTACTCGGTGGTTGAGAAAGCTACGAAAGCTTTGTTAACAAATTTACAGTGGAAAATAAAAGACTAGTAAGCATAACCAAAGCAAACGTGAAACACTCGATAGCAACGGTAATAAAAACATGATTCTAATATTCCACGATGTGATAACAACAAATGTTCTCCTTTTGAAAGCCATTTTGAATACTCGACTAAGTGGTTTCCATTGTGATTAAATTCAAGTGGTCAGCATGCAAAGAAGAAATTAATTAAAGTGAGCTATAGGACAGCAATGAATACAAAAACCTGTAATTTTCAGGGCGACAAATATTACCATCCTCCCAGCCGTTACGAACGCACATTCAAGCTGGACCATGGCAGCAGACACCGACAGCAATGACGAAGTTTCGTTGGATATCGGATTAGGAGGGGAAATATTAGCAACTATTTCTTACTCCTCTCTAGCTATTGTTGGCACGGTGGGTAATATCATGCTTATTCTTGTCATCTATCGGACACCGAGTTTAAAAACTGTCTGCGGGGCCTTGATATCGAACGTGGCCGTGGCAGATTTGATGGTGACGGCGATAGTTATGCCTGTCATTGTCTTCAGCCTGGTCCAAGGGATCCTTGGACACGGTTTTTACAAAATCGGATTTGACATTGCACTTATGATAGCCCTGTTTTCTGCTACCGCCTCACTTTTGACCCTAACTATGCTTAGCATGGATCGCTGCTTTGCTATCTGCTACCCCCTGAAGCACAAGGTCTGGATGACCTCCAAAGTAGTCAAAATCCTCATTGGAAAAACGTGGGTCGAAGCTCTGATTCTTCCACTCATGCAGATAATACATCATGAGCGCGAAGGGAAAGGAGATTATGTGGTAGCGCGGCTGTCGAGCGTTTTCCAAACACTCGGGGTCGCTGCGTGTTACGCTTTAATCATTGTCAGTGGCGTGTTGACCATCAGAAAAGTGCGCGCAAATTCGATCCAGATTGGCTCTCTACACAACAACCAAGGCAGAATCAACATGGCAGCTGATTTACATCAAAGGAACAAGCAAGTCGCAAAGACCATTGCTTGGGTCGTCGCTCTGTTTTCCCTGTTTTGGATACCAATCACAGCAGTGATCAGCACTCGAGTCCGCCGCGCTGATAATGACGATTTGTACTTCTGGTTCGCCGCCCTGGGGCTTGCTAACTCGTCCGTGAGCCCTTGGATTTATTTTTATCGGCAAGCAAACTATCGCAAGGCCTTGAGGATGTTGCTGGGGAACAAGACAAATAAGGTCAAAGCTGTGGATCTCAAGACAGCCCACGGTGTCAAAAAGAATACACGATAGGACTGACGCAAAGTCGACGTTTACGATCACAAATTATAAAACTGTGCATGGATAAAATCTAAGAAATTATCTTTGTTTGACAGTCCTTTTCTTCATCTTTTCCTTCAAACATGACTATGGTAGCCTAAAAGAGAGTATTCCGCATAACGTATGAAATCTTAATAGTTATAACTGTAACAGGTATTGGACACGCAGATATATCTGTTATAATTCATCTATTTACTTATCAATTGATTCATCCGACCTCAAACAATTTGCGCACAAAAATGAAACTAGATAATTTACATCTCAAGAACTCTAGCTTCGAACTACAGCACCTGAGTGTATTATACTTAAAACTTTCGGCAAACGAAAATATCGTTAATTAACCCAGTAGTTAATTTTCACGCCTGTGTCACAATTGAGCGGCAAAAGTTCTAGACGAACCAAGAGAAAAGTAGACGTACCATTAATGAATTCACCTACAATAG
Source organism: Galaxea fascicularis (assembly GCA_948470475.1). Classification (NCBI taxonomy): domain Eukaryota; kingdom Metazoa; phylum Cnidaria; class Anthozoa; order Scleractinia; family Euphylliidae; genus Galaxea; species Galaxea fascicularis. The sequence continues at coordinate 24,835,937 of OX419342.1, read as the reverse complement.
TTTTAAAGACTTTTGAGTTGACTGGCGGTTGCACTGTACTGACCTAGACAATGAAGCAGTATGTCGCGTGACAGGATAGCTAAGCTACTTGAATGGTGTAAGGATGGCAAATCGGTAAACGCGGCTAAAGGGGCACGTGAAGACGTCTGATTGGCTGATTGCCACAGCGGACATACATTACAATTCAATTTCGGGTCCTTCATTCAAATTTGCGTGTATTTTGTCCACGTTTCTTGTTTTGCTGGAAAGCTTTTTATACCGATGATAGCGAGGTGTACAAGCAGTCATAGAAAATTTAGTAATTAGGTAGTTCAAGAATAATATTTAAGAAGTAATCCTAGAAAGTGCAAAGTAGTGAAAAGAAGCTAATAAGAAATGCCTTCGTGATTGAAGTGGGGTAATAATATCTCTTCTTTTCGAAGAAACATAAGTGGTGTTTGTACCTAACTCCAATTTTTTTTTATCTCGTCTGTCTTTTTTTCTGAAGCAGTTCAACGAAAACATTTGCTGAAAATTTGCTTTAATCCTCTACTTTTCATGAACCGAAGCGGGGTACACCCAAAACACTGCAGTATATATTTGAGAAGGAAAACCTTTATCACTAGTGGTTTGGGACCCAAATGAAGGTAGGATAGGTTATTTGAAGGGAAATGAAGGGGACATGTCCGTTCTGCGACGGGTGGACCCGTCGCGGAAGGGAGAAAAGTTCACTGTTTCTTTGCAAAAACTGTTGGATCCGTTCCAGTTTTTGTCGGATCCGTGCCATTTTTGTTTCTGTCGTGTAAATGCGCCTTAAGTGTCATGCTTTATATGTGATCAGAGACACGGCTAAATCTGATATAGACACTGCTAAATTTGACAGCTAATTATATCCAACGATTATTCTACAAATGAACAGATCTACCACAAAAGTTTTTGAAGCTGTTCAAAAAACACGCACTGAAGTAGAAAATCTTCAAGGAATGGGTTGAGGCAAAAGTTATATATGATAGTTTTGTGTGAGACACACTTAGTATACTAGTGGAATGCTGAGTAAACATTTTTACTGCCACAGCAAATTGAAGACTATCTGATATAATTATTATGACTTATTTTCTATTATTTTACTCTACAACGAGACAGTGTTTCAGCAGCTTTTATCATTGTGTAATTTTGAAATGAAATTAAAGTTTCATTGTTATTGATGGATTTTGTAATTAAGTTGTATCCTGTATGGTCATTGAACTGTTCTATTCAAAACTTTCCATCCCCTTCCTCACCTTGTCTGTTGGATAGTTTAATAAAAGATACATTTTTCTTTCAAGTATACAAATTACATGAAATACATTTTAACCCGTATTGTAAAGAGTTCCCTAAAGATAAATCTGACCTCTAAGGAATTTAACTTGGCCACCTGTTATTTCTTACCCCTAAAGTATTTTGCTTGTCCTCGACCCGTGGGGGGGAAAGGGATTGGATATTTATGAACAAATACAGAATACATACCTGCCCCCACACCTGGCTATTAGAATTTTGGAAAATCCTGTACATTTATTTGTTAAAATGTATTAATTTTGGGCAATGTTTTCGCCTAGTTCTGGCCATTTAAGGAAAACACTTTCTACATACATGTGACTTTTCCAGTATCCCAAGCTGAGCCTGCACAACTACAGTAACTTTGTAGAAGACACAATCCAGTCCTTAGGGCCTTCAGATCCCTTGTCAGTTGAATTAAACCCTAATAGATTAACTTTCTTTTGCTGCACGTCCAAGGCCAAATCAAGGAGAAAGCAAATTAGAGGCAATCTTGAGTCTATTAAATTTCAGACTGATTTAAAAGCACAGTAATTTGGTTTGGCACTGTT
>OX419342.1:24824093-24829093 GCA_948470475.1 Galaxea fascicularis | reverse complement strand
CAAATAAACCTCATGGAAAAAAAAGCGGCAAAAGAGCAGGAATAATAACGGGTCCATGTGTTGTGCTGTTTTACTGGTCTAAAACCGAACACACCACAGTTACCACAAATACCGGCAGAAATACCTAGGGAATAACTGCAGACCTTGAACATTGGCCGGAGAAAATCGACTTTAAGGAGGCTCGAAAGGGTTTTTAGCCGAGAGCGCGCGCGCGTAAACAACTCACGCCATATCTATAAAAAGTAAGAGCACGCGTGTGTCGCGAATGCTCAAATGCTAATCTTGTCGACTCGAAATTTTTTTTAGTTTCGTAACTTTACTCGCTTATATTTCCGCTTTCGCTCGGTAGATTTTTTCGATTTTTTCGGTAACAACTAAGATCAATTGACTGCGTTTATAGTCCGACTTTTAAAAAATTCTGTAGGTAGGGGAAAAATTAAGAAAGCAATAATCAAAAAGTAGTTTTATTCTTAATCTTCCCTACAGAATTTTTTTAAATTGAGATATTTTGAAGATCATTCCTGGTAACATATAATATAGAAGTTTGAGAAGATTTCACCGACCTGTTTTTTAAATAGGATAAAAGATTTCGATTTTAGGGGCTCAACTGAATGCGTCATATGGTTGTCATGGTAACAGGTTTTCTGAAACAAAAAGTCATGTAATGAATCTATGATATTTCCTTTATTTCTGTGCCAAATTTCAGAGTGATACGATGAACCAAACATAACTTAGAAAAGGATTTGTAGAACTTGTCTAAAGAAAATGAAAACTATTTCGAACCACCTGGAGAGCTATTAAAATTCCATCTGATTTCACCTTTTCTCTATGAAAGTAAACGCGGTGGTTTTCAACCACTCGTACTACAACAACGACAGCTAGTAATTTTCCTTTGTTTCTGATCATTAATTTTCTGCGGCTTTCGTGGGACATTTCGCGAAAACAATATTTCGGTCATGTTTTTGCTTTGTTTTTACCAGCCAATCAGAGAACCAATCAGAGGCGTCCTCTTTTGCATTCGACCAGGTCCTTGGTGCTGACCAAAAGGATCGCAGCCTCTGGGAAAGAGATCGTAAGCGCCAGGGAGAAACAGAGCTGAATAACGTCTGCGCATGCGTAAGATTTTGGCGGGTTAACGCGGGTTTTGAATCGTACGCGAAGGTTGATACTCGATAACGTGTGAATACAAGACAGCTTTACTGCAAGAAAACAAGTCTTAAACAATTTCTACACCACCTAAATCCTTTCGAAAATTGATTTTTTTTTTTTGAAAACGCTTGAAATAAGAATATGTCTCCAATGACAGAAAAAATGTTTTGGTTTCCGACCGCATACCAGATTATACCAGTGACGTAGTTAGCGCCGAGGAGGGCCGGGGAAGGAATGCGGACAGCTGTGAGGCCGCGATATGACCATTCGGTCAGCTGATGTAAACAAAACAAAATGGCCGACGTGGTAGCTTGCGGAAGGGAAGATCTTTGAGCTTAAAAAATGTCCTGTTCGCTGCCCGTATTTGCTTGTATTCAAGACATCAGCAGAGTAATATCAATACTACATGACGCACCTTCATCTGAGGAACAAGATGTCAAGGAAAGTATCGGTAGGTTTACTCCAGTTTTCGCCAAGCTTAAGCTTAACCAATTACTAGTATGAAATGATGTGGAATTTGGAGCGAATTTTAAAAACTTCTTCTATTCAAAATGATTTAGGTTCTTAAATTTTAAGTGTGTTGTTTAATTACCAAATACTCAATCTTAATTTTCGTACCGCGTATGCCTGAACCCTGTTCCAAAAACGAATAGAGTTTGACTCACATTATTGATGGCTCACCGGTCGTACTTTCGCTACAAGTCGATTCGTTACAAATATAAGCCGATTCGCCGCACGGTAATGTTGCAAGAATTTGTTAAAACGTTTAGCGCGTTGTTTATTTCTTGGAGTAGCTGGTTGTTTTCATCTTCACTCTTAAAGAACGAAGGATAGACACATTCTTTTGCCGCTTGCACAAGCTTTCGCTGCTGTGAATCGAATTATACTTGTGGCGAATCGACTCGTTGCGAAACGACTTTGTAGCGAAACAGCCGGACACCACATAATGCATGGGGCTGTGCTGAAATATTGTTGTTGAAATATTTACACATTCATCTTTGTTTTCAGAAGGGTGGGAAACCTCTAATGAAGAGTGGGGATGGACAGTAAGTTTTCATATGATTCATTTCATAAACATCACTCACAGTAAGTTTTATGTCAATGATTTGGCTTCAGTAATTTTTATCATTTTCAAAAATATCCCTGCCGTTTGTTGAGCTATGAGCTTATGTGGACAGTGGTTACTTTTATTTTATAAGAAGAACTGTTATTTGCCTGAGATCTTAAAAGCTGGGATGAACAAAGAAGTGTTTATCTTTGCCTGTGTAGGAAGCAGTTGAGAGCGAACAAGGAGAAACCACAGGATCATGGCTCCAAGAGTGTTGCATCTCCCTATCACCATCTAATGACAGCTTAGCCATAGCCAAAAATGACAAAGCTGTCTTTCTTGCAAGTAAGTTGGACAACACAAGATTCTTATGTGACATGAAGTTATTCTACACCAAAAAATCAGTTACTCTGTATACAATTTCATTGGGCAAGTACCTAGGGCAAGTACTGTTTGGGTGCTATAGAAGGAAATTGTATTGTATTATATTGGCCCAGTCTAAAAATGGGGTATAAGGCGCGATGACATATGGTGCAAGAAATTATGTTGAAAAATTTTTTAACCTCTGGGCTATTATTCATAGGAGACTAGATAACAGCCTTTTCAGTTCTTTAACACTTTTAACCCATATATCAGCATGCTTATTCTCCACAGTATGCTCTAGGCATTTTCTATGTTACTGATGAGGAGAATTTGCTAATCAATCAAGGACTTTGTAACTTGTTGATGACTTCTTTTTCTCTCACAATCTTATGTTTGATTCAGCAGTGTTACTTAAAAAGAGAAGTTAAACACTGGTCATTTTAGCCTTAGGGCTTAAGGGTTTAAATAGCATTGTCAGCTTTTCTTAACAGTGGTTTTCATTAACGTGATATTTTAGTGTTAAATGAAAAATTTTTTTCAGGTAAGTGGACCAAGCCGTCGGGAAATGAACCTGGTATACAATACGAAATTGTGTGGAGTGGTAATCTAGCAGTGGAGGAAGGGTAAATCTTGATGACATTTTAGTCTTGAAATGTATGTTCAAAGTAATAATATATTTCTTCAAAATTATGGTATTTTCTTCTTATTATAGTGAGTGCATTACAGACATTTTGTGCATTCCTCTGGCATCTCAACACAGGTACATCTGATAGCATATTGTATAAATTTTAATACTAATATCTTCCATGTAGATGTAGCTGCCTTTAATTCTAGATTTTTTTGGTAAGGGGTGATGTGGGAGGGGGTGCTATTTTCAGCTGATGTCTCGATCTTGTTTTATCTAAAAGGTTTACTGTTCATCAGACATCACAGCTACATAAATGGAATAGAGTAATAATGAATTAGTCTTGGGGGATTTATATAGTTGGCCTTGCAGAAAAATATTTTTCATTTCTCTTTGGATTGCCCAGCTGCAGGGGTTTTATAAGAAGCCACCAACCAGTGAAAACCGCTGCCTCCTATCTTTATCAAAATTTACCTTTCACTGCCGCCCACTTTGTTGAGACTTTCACTCAAATGATTAAAAAACTTGATCAGGTTACCACCTACTTTGGTTGGCTCAGACAGCTATTTCAAAGTTATTGAAACCCCTCCAGCACCAGTTGGCCCTTCAGTTTCATTGAATGTTTAATTAATGTGGCTGATTATTAAAATAATGAAGTTACTGTAATTTTTTTTATAACTACTGTTATTCTGATAATGTACATTTTGATTACTGAACATCTGTAGAAGTTCCCAAGGATCTCCAGACTGGACCTGCATTGTTGCTGGATTTACATCAGGATACATAAGGATATATTTGCAGGTACTTAATTTCTCTCTTGACTGCTGAATGATACACATTGTTTTGTGAGTGATGTATATGAAATAAATCATATATGAACTGCAGAAATGAAAACACATTAAGAATGATCCTCGCAGTTGTGAGTGCAATAAATTCAGGCTTCTTTACACTATTGCATAAATATTCTTGCATGAAGGCTTCTTTATGCGACTGCATAAATTGCATTCACAACTGTGCAGGGTTCTCAATAGATTTTTAAGTAGGAGGTTATCACTGATAAAGTAGGAGGTGATCACTGATAAAGTAGGAGGCTCTTCATTAAAGCCAGAAGAAACAAAACAAAGAAAAGAAAAGCGACTTAAACACAAAGTAAGCAGCTATAAATCCCAAAGTAAGCATCAATCAATCACCAGGTGAGGCTTTCCATTGAGAACCCTGACTGCGAGGATCATTCTTTATGTGTACACATGGTTTTCATTGACATTTTTCATTTTTAACAACTGGTCTTTTCTTTAGAATGGATCACTGCTCCTTTCTCAGTTTTTACATGATGATCCAATTCTTAGACTGAAGTGTAGAACATGGCAACCTCATAAGAACTATGGCAATGCTGAACAGGTTAGTAGGTGTCAATATGAATCTTTTCTGACCTGTCATGTCAATGACCAACTTATCATATTTTTGGACCCTCCCCCCTCCCCCTTAATCATTAGGGGAGCAGGGTTGGCGCAGTGGTGAGAGTGCTCGCCTTCCACCAACATGGTTCGATTCCCGGACTCAGCATCATAATTGGGCTGAGTTTGTTGGTTCTCTACTCTGCTCCAAGAGGTTTTTCTCCGGGTACCTCTCCTCAAAAACCAACATTTGATTTGATTTGATTTGATTTGATTTGATTTAGAGTTTATTTGATTTTGAGGGCTACAGAGTCATCAGTGTCTTAGGACTACTGTTAAGTGTTTCACCCTCTTTAAATAAATAATTAAAGCGTATTATTTACGTGTGCTTGCAGCCAACACATTGTGAAATTTATGAACC
>OX419342.1:24779093-24819093 GCA_948470475.1 Galaxea fascicularis | reverse complement strand
AAGGTGATGGTACACTCAAGACATTCTCAGTACCATTCCACTGTGCTCTCAGGTCAGTGCACTTATCACATTAACCCTTCAACCCTAAAGCCCAGTCCTCACTTGCGACGCAAACTAGGCGGCGATTTGACAAACTAGGTGGCGATTTTCGCCAGTTGCCGGCTTATAATGAAACCCCTGAACGTGCATATTCTCTTAATTGGTTCACTCGTATTTGTCATACTACTATTTCAGAGAATTTGGTTAAACATCACATTTCATGTTTGATGATCATTTCATTTATTCTTGCAACCTGTGTGTTAGCTGAAATGGTGATTACTCTAAGAAGAAAGTAGGCTCTGATCACTGTTGTATTTCTTGTTGTTTTAGTGACAAGCATAGTAAACGAGTCAGGGATTTACACCTGTTAAAGAATCTGTCAGCAAATTTGGACAAAACAAAGCTAAGTCAAGGTATGCTGCCTATTAGGAGAGTTTTCACTTCTTTTCGTTTTAATTATTTTCATTCATTCAGTAGGTAAGCAAGGGAGTCAGGCAAGTTAATAAGTGCAACTTATATTTGTTTTGCAATAGTATCATTATGTATCAAATACAGTTTTACAAAAAAGAAAAACGACCAGCTCGCTCCGTCTCAAACAGGAGCCATCTCCAACAGAAACTCAATTACTGCCTCCTTTATATGTTTCTATTTAGTTACAATACAGTACAGTGCAATATGCTCTTGGTCATCAAACTAACAAGAGTCTACTCCATAGACCTCTTTCATAATGGCGGCCAAATAAAATATTCTTTTGTTTTAATGCTGATAAGCCTTTCTAACCTCGCTGCTATGTGCAAAATACCAAAGAAAGTTTGCGCTAAAATGAGGCCAGTAAGTCTAATTAACATAGATACAAAAGAACAATATTATCGGCGGCCATTATGAAAGTGGTCTATACTGAAACTCCTACTTGTGCCCTCTTTGTTTTTACTGGTTCAGGAACAGAAATCGATGATAACAGTAAAGTAGAGACAGAGAAAGCTTTGTTAGGCATCCTCAGTGATATACAGACTCCCCAGCTACATCAGCAGGTAAGTGCGTGCGATATAAAAGCAAAAAAAAAACAACCCTTGGAAGCTCTTTAGCAGCCACTTTGGAATCCCTTTAGAAATCTAAGGGAGCAGGGATCGCGCAGTGGTAAGACCACTCAGGCCTCCCATCAAGGTGTCCCGGGTTCGATTCCCGGACTCGGCGTCATAAGTGTGTTAATTTTGTTGTTGGTTCTCTACTCTGGGGCCCGTTTCTCGAAAGTCCCGTAAACTTTTCGGGCCCGAAAAGCCGTTTCAAAAACTGCGAACCATGTATTCTAAAAAGCTGGCCTTTTACTATGATTTAAAGATACGAAAGGGCAAATTTGTTGCAAAATTTCATGCCCGGCAACGTCCTCACCGTTTATAAGATACGAAGGAAATTATAGCACCCGAAATAGGTCCGAAAAGTTTCGGGGATTTCGAGAAACGCACGCCTGCTCCGAGAGGTTTTTCTCCGGGTACTCCGGTTTTCCCATCTCCTCAATAAACCAAGTCTTCCAAACTCCAATTCAATCTGGATACGGTGGGCAATAAGAGCTACCACGTAGAGGTCCACTGCTAGACCCGATTTATTTTATTTTACTTACTTATAAGAAACTAAAGGAAAGTTAACAAATCTGTAACAACCTTTAGAAACAGTTTCTCTTCTGAAGAAGCATTGGAAATACAGGTTTTCATACAACGTAAAGCGTATTTTTGTGTTCATACCCAGGGTCTTCAGTGCGTGTTGTCCACTGTGGGAATTCCCTCGTCAATTCTCCTCAAAGCTGTGATGACAGTTATTGAAACAACACAGAAACAAAGTAAGTACAACTGCTTCGAAGGGGAACTGCTATCCTTTTCCTGGGACTGGAGTGGCTGAGAGCTCAATAGTGATGGTGTAGTGTTGTTGCTAAAGAATAATTCCACTCAGTACACCGGAACTATTTCCTCTTGTCTGGGGAAATAGTGCGGGTACCAGACACAGGAGGGTAATTCTCGTTTGTGAGTCATCCCATTTTGACTAGTGATTGTTTTGTGGCTTTTGTTCGTTTTGTTTTACATCGTCTGTGTCTCCTACACGAAGTAAATGCCCTTGTCTGTTGCTACGGCTGGCAAGGATGGAAAAGCAGATCGAAGCTCGAAAAAAAATACTTAAGTTTTCAAAGTTCTGAGGCTGCATCTGGAAAAATAGGCAAACATTTAATGCATCTTGAGACTGCTTATTCAGACAAATTAACGAGGTGTTATTTGTCAGACCATTCATCAGATGACCACGAAGAAGAAAAGGAGGACACCAAGACGCTGCTTGAATTTTGTAATGTACAGAAGCAGCTCATACAAGCTCACGACTCCATTGTCAAGCTTTACAATGATGAATCAGTGTCGCAGGAGGAACCATGGAACAGAAAGAGTAAAGAACTGGTAAATCGAGTTTGTTTTTGTTCCCTGAGCTGTCAAGATATGTTTCAACGAATCTACATTAATTCAAAATCAAACTGAAATAAGTTTTTTTGTCAAAATTGACAGAACGTCGCAATTCAAAGTGAAATAAATTGATAGACTTGCACAGAGATTGCCAACAAATCATGTTATTTCCTGATATGCCTACCAAGTTTCTGTTTTTGATTCCACGACGAAATCATGCTCGCAAAACAGTAACCTTGCCTTCTTTGCTTCAAAAGGTAATTTTTTTTTTCATGACTGAAGGTCGTTCTCAGGGGTCAATGGTAGGCCAGTCAATGTTGAAATGACAAGAGTTGTAAAAAATGTTTGCATGTGCACGCTTCAGAAATTGGGTTCGATAGGCGCAAACAGTGGTTGCATTATCTAAACAGGCCAGTGCCGGGGAAAGTCATCTGAAAGACTTCTTTGTTTTCTTATTTTCAGTCGGTAGCAAATCTTCTTGGCCTTACAAAATCAGAGGCAACTGGGCTGCTTTCAGCACTGGGTCAGAACCAGGCGAGTCCAGAGACAGTATCACCCCAACACCATATCCACTCGGGTGCACCGCTCAGCATTACAGCTTTTCTTGGATGCTTCGAGTTCGCATCCTCTGATAACGTCAGTAAGGCAGCTCAGGATGTGAGGATGGACGACAGACCAGGGTCATCTATGGTGGGGTCGGTAAACCCTGTAGCAGTTAGGAAAGGCTTATCTAATGAAATGACCATTCAGCTTGGTAAGTTTATGACGGTTTCGGTGTTACGGTAGTGTATTTCAATACACATAGACGCATTAGGGCCAAAATAAGTGAAGTTGCTTTTGAGCTACTGTGAGGCGAGAACAAAGAGCGACGCGATGATAGACATTCGCTAGAATTGTGAGAATTTTCAAGGGTTTACAGAAGAGAAATGGTGGGAATAAGCAGGAGTATACATATAAAAACGTGAGGTGACCAGAGTGGATGGAACTAGAAGAGAGTTGAGCCGTATTGTTGTTTAATAGAAGAGACTCAACGTAATTGGGCAAGAGTAAATAAAAGTGAATTGAAGTGGACGAGAGAGGAAAGAGAAGAGTAAACGAAAAATAACTTTACGGTTGAAAGCTCAGCCAGTGAATACTATTTAGAATGCTTGCAATCGGTTTTGTTCTCAAATTCCTCTCGCTGTTTTTCTGGGCTTACGCGATTAGTTGTAAATTTATTTCATTTTCTTTCTTTGTTTCTACAGCAAATTTTCTTTTCAAGGTAGGTAGAGTTGTCTCATCTGAACTTTCACTTTGCTATTTTGATAAATAATTGTGACTTTTCCGTAAGACATCGCCTTAAGACGTCGCCTTAAGACGTCATTTGTTCAGCCATTCGTTCAGCAAGATCTTTAACCTTTTAATCTTTCTAGAGATGCTTGTTGGGTGAGTGCTCGTCAGGGCGGTTAGCCATTCCTTTTGATTCATCCGGAATAAAACCTAAGCATTTAATGGTAAGCATGGATGTTTATCTCTCGCCATCGCTGGATGAAGTTTCGTGTTATGTTACGCCATTTGTCCCCAAGCAATAGCTCAAACCATTTAACTTTATATTCACAGAACCTACTTGTTTCTGGATGGCTGCTGGATTCGGACCCCATTTACGACTCTGTCAGAACCATGTTTCACCTTCACTCCCTCGTGTCGACAATAAGCTCCTTTACAGGTAACCTTCTTACGAAACGATCCTTGGCAACAAGAAGCGCGACGCTCCCCCCCCCCCCTACCACACACACACATACCTTCGTTTACCTCAGTCCCCTCTTTAAGTTCTTTTCGACGGTGACAGTGAGTTTTTGTGAAGTTTTGTTATTGAAAGTTTTATTTCCATTTATGTGTTTCGATTTTGACTTTACCGACGACTCAGGAAAGAATAAAAGTGATGGCTTAGCTTGTAGATAAAGTAGAACGTAGCCATTTGCTTTTACACGGCTGCACGACAAATCTTTTTGTCACGGCTTTACGGTAGGCCACCCACGTCTCCACACTTGAGAGGTGTCCACCTTACAGAGAGTTTCTTTGAAATTTGTCCCAATAATGGCCGTTAGTGCATATATATTTCTACAAAGATTTGAGCTAAACGCTCCTAACCTTGTTCAGTTTTTTGTTAACCAGACCATTGTACACAGAGAAATGCAAAGGGCGAATGATTAAGTTCTTGTCGGTGCAAGCTTGTATGTGATTGTGTTGTAATCTCTGTTTACTTAATAAAAAAAATTCAAAAAAAGTTCAAAAAAGGTCGTAAGTGTCCCGGATACAGTTCTTTCCGCTGGTATAATGCACTGCTTGAGCGGTTTGGAAGATTAGGAAGTTTTAGCAGCGAGGGCAACAACGGCAATGGCAGTGGCAACGAGAACTCGACAGAACATAAGGTTTAATGAGCAAAATCAACCACTCTGCATGTGCTTTTACGTTTTGGTACATTTTTGTGCCGTCTCCTACAAACAGCAGCATGAAATGACCAAATATTAGTTGTGTTTTCTCGAGAACGTAAACACATGACGATAAAGTTTTCTCTCGTTTTCGTTGCTTTAACACCGTTCATAGTAATTTAGTACCTGGACAGTTCGCCAACATTTTCCAAGTTGAACAGATTTCAATAATCGCGAACATAGAGATACAGAAACAATAAGTTATATTTTGAAATGATGTTTACGTTGCCTTCGCAGTCGTCGCTGCTAAAACTCTATTTTCTTAAGTCGCCGGATGAGGAAAGAATAGCTAGTGTAGCTGAAATCACATTATTCTAATACAGGAGCGTTTTCAAGTGAAAATTCATCATCGCAGTCAAGTGACGACACTGTTTCACCATGGTGGGAGACTGTTCGCCATATTCTGGCCCAGTCCACTGCGACCAGTAGGGCACTGTCCCTTGCTGCAGTGTGCAGAGCTGTTGCCATGGAAATCAGCACTGCATCCAGAAAAGTAGAGGTAATACTCATTTTACCAAACATATGATTAAGAAGACGGTTTTGGAAGCGATCATTCAAGGTGTCAATTTGCAACGGTTGGTTTCAGTTTTCATTTTACTAGACGCCGTTTTCTGCGAGGCTATATTTTCTGTTTCCAGTACGAGTTCTTTTTGGCGTTGTCTCACTGTAATGATTTATCTCAGCTATGCACATAGTGTACATGTAGTGCATTCAAATTCGCCTAATCCGAGGACTTGAGAGATCATCGTTAAAGGGTGATACGTATGTTGTTTCTTCCCGTCCCAGGATGAAGATGCAGAAGCTGACAGAGAAGAGTTGGCTACAGGGGACTGGATATCAATTTCTGTTGAGATAGAACGATGGAACCTGCTCGTGTGTCAGCTGAGTGACCTGCAGGCTCTGACAGTCTTCATTGGTAACCTAGCAACAGGGAGTAGCAAGGAGAAACAAGCAGTTAACAACAGTGGGTCGCCTGGATTGTCAGTTGTCGGTACGAATGTCATAATTTTTAAGATTCGCATTTGGTTGGATTTCGGTAGAAACGAGAAACTAACCAGTTCATGGTCGTTCTGTCTCTGTAGATTTCTTAAGTTTCGGCTATGGTGCAGCCTCTAAAGTACTATCAAAATACATTACGCAGTTAAACATACCAGCCAGCCATCTGGGGACACCGCGCGCATGCGCAGTGAGGAAGGCTGAATGTGAAGTGCAGAGTGAGACTGGGGACGAAGATCAGCCTGAGATCGAACCTGAACCTCAACTTCATATCGAACTGGAAGGTTTGTTTGTTTGTTTTGCGTGTCCGTTGGAAATCGATACAATAACGTTGTGCGGAGCGGTCGGATAATATAGTACCCAGATATCCCACAGTCATTGCGGAGAGAGATTACCGGATAGTCACACTGGCGTGACAGTAGGGAGCTTGCGCAACAGGACGGCTGGAAGACTCAGGACGGCAGAATGACGAAAAATTGTGGCGCGAGACTGTACATTCCCAATCTTAAGCGACATCTTTTCGTCATTCTGCCTTCCTAAGTGTTCCAGCCGTCCTGTTGCGTAAACTCCCTAGTAAGTCAAACAGAGTATCGTACGTTCTCACCGTTACAACCGCTATCAAAATAGAAAAAAGAACCTAGATCTGTGTCAAAAGTACGATCTAAGCTGCACTTAGAAGCTTCATGGACATTGAAAACGAATTCATCTTTTTGCCTTGTGCTAGGGCTTAGTGATTTGCGACTGAGATTCCCCTATAGTCTGAACCAAGACGTGCTGTGGAGTCACTGTGTTATGGAATGTGTTGCCTGCTGGAACTCTAATAAGGAAGTATGATAACATTCGTATTTTAAACTGCTACTTTGAAGGTCGTTATTGACCGTTTGAGACCAAGATAGTCTCCGTCACGCAACGGTCCCTGGGGGAGGGAGCGTTGCGTGACGAGCCCAAACAACGGCTGCGAAGGAGGCTAAGACCAAGAGAAATCAAGATGTATTTCTTCAGACAGAGAGGTTATTTGTTATAGAATAGGTATGTTGGTTTTAAACCTCGCGTAATTTTCTCAGTGATCAGAATTAGAACTAAAGTCACTTGTGTCCCGCCAACTGCATTTTCGGAGCGCTGGCGCTTAGCTTGATTCAGGCTTGGATGGTTTTTCGTGGTCTCTGTGTCTTGATGAGCTGATTTCCCTCTTTGGTGTTAGTTCATCGCCAGTATACGGAGTCTTCTACTTGACGCTGTAAATTAATGTATTCTATCTTTTTATTCGTTTTCAGGGGACCAACAAGTTGTTTCTTGCACTGGAGCACCTGCGATGCATACACTGCGCCGCCTTACAACATGGTACAGTTTATACTTTCAGCATCGACTTTCACCCTTTCGTTTCCAGAAGCGACCAATAAGTAATTTCTCCTGGCAATATTGTTACAATGTGAATGATGTATATGAAATAAATCATATATGAACCGCGGAAATGAAATCAAATGAAGGATGATCCTCGCATTCGTGAACGCAATTTATGCAATTGCGAAAGAAGCCTAACAAAAATCACGATATTGTGACCTCGTGATACCGGTGCGATGCTCTAAGCAATTGAGTTATGAAGCCAATGACGTTTGGAGCAGGTCAATTGTGGATTCATATGTTCCCATGAAAGAGAAGAGTGTGAATGATGTATATGAAATGAATGGCATAAATTGCGTTCACAACTGCGAGGATCATTCTTCATTTGATATCATTACATTGCCAGTCAACTAGGGGATATTGTTTAATTTGACACTAAATTCTCAGAACTAACATTATAAGCAATGTATAACAGACAGTAAGGAGAATTAATATTGAGATCGGGGAAGTTAAAAGGATTTTTGCATTATTTGCAGCAGTTATTTTGATTAGATTTGAAACTTGAGATCATTTTTTTTTAAACGAGTCAACCTTTTTTCACTTTTCAGGCCTGGCAGTAACATTATGGAAAAAATATTTTAAAGAGAAGATTTCTGCCACCGTGATGCTAATGGAGAAGGTTTGTAACCATTAGCAAAATCGCCTGAGATCACATTGTTGGAGTTGCATACGGAAGCATTGATAAATCGGAGCGGAGAAGGCGGAAGATTTACCTTTGTTATGTGTTTGATATTTTAGGTTGGTAAAGCTCCCAAAGATCGACTTTGTCGGAAGGTTTGTATTGTTTTGTTTGGTTTTATTTGATTTATTTTTGTTATTGTTATTGTCTTTTAGTAAGAGTGATTAAGGCTTTTTATCGATTCTTTATCAAACCATGTCTTAATCTGTTTTCAGACCGTCGATCTGAGTTATGGGGCATTGGAACAGTTCATACAAGCTACATTGCAGATTCTGGAGATAATTGTTGAGGTATAGTATCTCTAGTGATAGCTTTGAACTCGGGAGAGCTGCGGGAGAGTCGCGGGATATCCGGGGCGTTTACGTTCAGCCAAGTCAGTTTATCCCTTTAAACGCTATAAAATAGACTTTAGCTACTAATGAAAGGCTTCGAGACGCATGGCCGGCCAATTCTAGCTATTGTTAATCTCTCTGAGTGGAATGTCCGGTGTGCGGACAAGCTCAGGATAACTAATCATCTAAATTGATTGAACTCCAGTTTTAAACTCGATACGCTGGCTAAAGAGACGTCATCGATGGCCGAATTCCTCTTCTCATTTATAGATCGACTGGGACGATTCTGAGACGATCACTTTGGAAACTGAGGACTTTTGGCATGCTGGTGAAACGTAAGTACAATGCTACATTCTTTGGACGATGAATTAAGAGAGATTAGTGATACATTTGGGTTTGAAGATGGATTAACTGAGGAGGAAGCGTAGAACAAAAATATCTGAATCCGGATCAATCAAGTATATGAGAATCGTCTCAGCAGATTACCAACCGGGTGACGAGGAATTTGCCTTTTTGTTTTAACCATTTAAACCCATTAAGTGGTCAGCATCAAATTTCTAATAATAATAATGATAACAAATTTATTAGTTATTAGGTGCAAATTAGCTTGTGAATATGATCAAATGCGCCGTACAAATGTTGGTTTTTGTAGAGAGGGGAAAACCGGAGTACCCGGAGAAAAACCTCTCGGAGCAAAGAAGAGAACCAACAAACTCAGCCTTCTTATGACGCCGAGTCCGGGAGTCGAACCCAGGACACATTGGTGAGCGCTCTCACCACTGCGCCAACCCTGCTCCCCCGGGATGACGCGTATCAACGGATTTTAAAACAGAGTGGTCACGAGAATTAAGGACAGGATCATACAACATGAATTTACTCGATATTTTAACATTTTCTCTGTAATACCTCTATAGGAAATGTGTAGGGACAACTAAAGAGAATTTAATGTTGATCTTAGGGGTTAAAGAGTTAACTACGGCCCTTATCTACCAGCACCACTTTCAACCCGTTCAAGTCTCTCTTTTTTTGTTCTTAGGAGTGTTAGGTCCCTTATTGAAGAGGCTCAGGAGCAAGATAAGAGTAACGCACCGCTGGTAAAGCTCCATGCGAAGCTGGTCACTGTTCTTTGGATAATCATGGGTTTGGAAATGAAAAGCGTCAAACCGCTTTCTCTCTTCGATACAACGGTGATTACGGTTGTTAAATTAACTTCTTATATCGCTAAGAAATAAGCACTGTTTGCACTATGGTGGCTAGAGGCAGCTCCGAGAAGTAAGGTTACCTTTTTGGCTGAAACAAGGAGCTAATTAACAATGCATTTTCATGCGGAGCGGTTCTGCGTTTGATATACACTCATGGTAGAAGCATTTTGCAGAAATAAAAATGCATACTCTGTCGCTGTCGTCTTGGTCAGGACCTCTCTCTTCGCTTTGAAGCGTAGATCTAGGGACTGAGGTTGTATTTGCTAATGTTCCTTGCATTCTTTTACAGAGCAAGGAATCATTCATGAGAGACCTGAGCTCCTCACGCTCTTTATCCTCGTTCGATGAAGTCGATAAAGCCATTACAGAAACTAGAGAAAAGGTAATTCAATTCGAAAAGTGTTTGGCTACAATCTTGGTTTGATTTTGTTTAAGGTAACGTGACTTTATTTTTACTTTCAGTTTCTCACTCGCGCCCTCTCCTTCGCGGTCAGTTCTTTGTCGACCCAGCCCCCTCATCCAGTACTCAGACGAGAGGACAGTGATAGCAACATCTCAAAAACAGAAGCGGGCGCCTCAAACAAGGACTGGCCAGCGGCAATTTACAAGCTCGCAGAGCAGTTTGGGATAGACAGTGACCCCTTGAAAGGTCATTTTGTTCGCGAACTGTACTCCGCTGGTTTTGATGACCTCGCGAAAGAGGTAAAACAAAATGGAAATTGTGTCACCAATGATATGATTTTAACTTATATTGCTTGGTTAAGTGATGACGGTACATTTTTTTTCTTTTCACCAGACCATGTTCTGTGTACGAGATCAGAGCACCTTGGCTTCACAGCTCCTAAGAATTGTGGGACAGCGTCTTGCTCACGTGATTCTGGATGCTTCTGAGTCCAGTGAGCGCGCAAATCGCTTGTCTCGTCTGCCAACACAGATCAGCAGCTGGATCAAATCACAAGTAATATAACTATAAATAAGATAATTTTCGCCTTTATTTCCGTGCTGCAAAAGTAACCATTTTATCACTATCATTTTTAGGACCCTACCAAGCTTCTATGTCGTACAGTACCTCTTTCTCACACTGTGGATCTTCTGCGTGTTGTCCTTAGTGTTACACCCATGGACTCTCCTGATTATCCGCTTACATCTGGACTCGCCGAATCAATCAAATTCCTCCTTTAACTTAGAAAAGAACAAAGCCAGGAAGGGCCATAAAGCCGCATTCGTATTGTTTCAAACCCGCGTTCTCTCTGAACATGAAGATTGCTTGTACCGTTACAACATATGGAAGGAAACCTGACTTCATTGTTACCACTCTGACAGCTGGGATTGTTTCAAAAAAAACGAGTGCATTTGCAAACCTGGAATGGTTTTCCATGACAGTGGAATCTGAGGTTCAAGTTTAAACTCTTGAATAGGAACTGAAAAGGTAGCGCTCCTCCTTCCAGTCAAAGGGGATATACTAGCGTTCCTTAAACCTAGTCACACCTTTGACGGACTTCGCTTAATCTCCTACTGGGAAAGAAAACCGCGACGCAGGCATGCCACATATTCGGGTTCTCTAGAATTTTTACGTCGCACGCAGAAAACGGGACAACAAGAAAGGAAAGCACACTTCGCATGAGTCCTTCTGAACTCATCAAATCAATTCCATGCCCACCTTTAGTCCTGCTTGGTTTTAGAAAATTTAATAAACTTACTTTTTCTTAGAAGACAAAGGGAGAGAAGGAGAACGACAATGATACACGGAATTTTTATTGAATTATAAGTAAAGACATTTTAGAGTTTTAGTGCCTGATACAAGGCCAACCAACAAAATAAACGACAAGAAATCTTGTTGTTTGGCCAACGTTTATTTTTTGTCAAATATCAACAGGCAGGCATTTGCTATGTTCATATCAGGGAGCTTAAGCAACGACGACGGCATTTCCAACTGAAATATAACTTCTCGTTTTTGTAACTCTTTCGCGATTATTCCAATGTGTTTTTAACATGAAAAATGCTGGCGAGCTTTCCAGGTTCAAAATTACTGTGAACGGTGTAATACAAAGAAAAATAAAGAAAAACGTGCCGTCATGCGCTCACGTTCTCGAGAAAACCAAAAATTTGGTCATTTCACGTTGCTGAACTGTAAAACGCACGTGCAGAGAGATTGCTTTTGTTCATTCTCGTTTCTTAAGCTCCCTATTATTAGGACTGTTAAATACAATAGGCCATATTCGTATTCTCGGTATTGAACTGGATCTAGCATGAAGTGGAGGCTCTTGCGGGGGAATCTTTTTCATATGTTAATGTATTCCCCCGCATGAGCCTCCACTTCATGCTAGATCCAGTTCAATACCGAGAATACGAATATGGCCGAAAGGAGACTGGGCTAGGGATAGAAAGAGACAATTACTTCTTTGAAGTACATTAGTATCGTTTTAAAATTGTCAAGGCGATATGAATTTCTTCTTTGTGTGTCAACGCAGAGGAGAACTCGAATTGAACATTTCACTATCCTATCTACACATTTGTCCTCCATACTTCATGTCTTCAGGCCAGACACGTCGCGGGCTAAGAGAAGAATCCGGCCGCAGACACTCGACAATCCATTCCTTGGTAATAGAAGACATAAATAAACTCTACTGTTTTCATTTTTCTGTGTGCAGATTTATGACTGACATGTTCCCCTTGTAATCGTAACTTTCATTGGTCAGGCTGCTTCTTGACCAAGATGCGATAACTGCGAAAAGAAATTGGCATCATTGTTGGCAATTCTACTGAGTTTACTAGCACAATATTAAGCTATTTTGTTCACAGACGTTTCAGCGAAAAGATGCAGCAGGTTGGAAAAAGAGCTGTAACAGGGAGCGACCTCAGGAAAATACCGGCGCGTAAGCAAAGCCAAGTTTTGCTAGAAGAAAAAAAGTCTACTTTGAGAGGTTTAAGCACGTTGGGATCAACTCGGAGAGAAGTTATTCACTGCAGAGTGTTTTTGTCGCTGTTGTCTTATTTGTGTTTTGTTTTCGAGAGAAATTCAAATAAGATAACTTTCGCGTCGGAGTGAGGGCTTGTGGTGTACCTCTACAAGAGTGGCCACACGTGCACTTTACGCTGCCCACTTGCAACGCCGCGGCTTTCCGGCCTTATTACACTCAACTGTCCATAAACCCACCTGTTTAAGGAACTGCGAGGCGTTCATCACTTCACTGGCTCCATACAGCAGTTTCTTAGCACCAGAGTGTCTCTGAAACGTAATGGGAATGACGCAAACAGGTGACAGATGAAAAATTTTAAGGCGCAAAATAACACTCCCAAGAACATGGTACAAGACACTAAAAGAACGCGTACCAACTGCTTATTTGCCTTAGTATTTAATTCCTTAACGCTCTACCAACCTGGCTGTAATCCATCAAGTTCTGGTATTCGATATAATTTCCGCCTCCCACGATAAAAACAATCGCCTGCCAAATATAACAAAAGTAAACAACAACTTGAGTTAACGTATCTACTGAAATCTGTTGGTAGCGTTATTTCACCCTTTGACCCTAAGATCAAACTTTAAATTCTCATTTGCTTCCCGTATACATTTCCTGTAGAAGCAGTAGGGAGAATTGTTAAGATATCAAGCGAATTCATCTTGTGTGATGCTCGAGACCATTCTATTTTTACAAGAAGAAATTTGATGCTGGTCATTCTCAGGGTTAAAGGAAAACTGTTATCAACTGACCTCGCTAAACGGTGTTTTATTTCGTGGAATCGACGTACTGTGGAAAAATATTAAGTGTCGTTAAATAACGATAAACTGCTTCTATCATTAACGAAAAAACTGGAGAGAAGACAAGGCTCGTACCTATCTGTAACACGCAGCATCTTTGGGTCGAAATATCTGTAATCTTCAACTTCCTACGAACAAATAAACAAGTTAATACAACAGCGGATAATAATATCTATGGCTTTCTTCCTACACAAGTTTGAATAACTACCGGAAAGGGTATAGCCAGTTTTTTTTCTTTTTCAAAATCAACTAAAGGCGATACTGCATTAAAAGTAAGAGATCTCTACATCACTATAAGTGGGAGTCAGAAATAATAAGAACTCAAACGATTGCGCTGTTGTTCAAAGCGCGATTGACCCACTGATCCCGTACTTGTCAAAGCTCTCCCCAATCCTCCCGTTTCGACCGCGCGCCAATCGAGAACAAATCGAAGCAAACGCCTAAATAAAGCCTGTTCGCAGGCTGTTTGCGCTCTCTTTAGCGCGAGTGCTTTTACCGGTTCTCATCAGCTCTCGAAGAGTCTCAACTCTTCTAATTTCGCGGTGCTCACCTGATTTGACTTGTTATCCATCAACGCGTCCACAATGCGCGTTACAGGCAAATACTGCCAAAAAAAAAACCACGAACGGTTGGAGCATTAAGTAAAAGAATCACATAAAATGAAAGAAAAAAGGGAGGAAAAACACTAACGAACGCATAGTACCTTGTTTCCTACGACAAGATTCTTCACTCCCTCCATAACAAACTGCGATCCTGTATTCATGATTCGTGAAAACATGGCACTAGAAAAGTTAAGTATAAATTTGAATAACCGAACACGAGTAAAAACTTGCAATTCAGTCTTTTCATGATCTCGTTTTTCATTACAGGGTTAAGAGCAATTTCCATTTGCATGGAATGGAAATCGCTCTTAAATCTGTAACGAAAAACGAGATTCAAGACCGAATTGATTTTCGTAGCTGAAACAAGTTTTTATGGAAAAGCTTTTATGGAAAAAACCGGAGAGAATTTCCGCCTGATGGAACAGTACAACCACTTGAGCGCTTCCCACTTGAATGGAAAAATCGGTGAGAGTTTTTCGCGACAAATGGAACAGTACAATTTTATCGGGGTTTGGGAGCAACAAACCGCACATTTAATTTGTTTTTGTTTTGGGAAAAGCGAGGATGTCCTTTCATTAGTTAAGCACGTACTGGTAAACTGCGTGTGCAGTTGTTGGCTTTTATTTGGTCGATAATTTGAACATCATTCAAGGAGAAATCAAGTTCATAAATAAACCTCGTGTACAGGTCCTCAGCGTTTGGCTGAATGCTTCATCCACAGAATTACGCTTTAAAAAAACACAGATAGCCTCAAAAGTGGATTCTTTCGGACTCCAAAAACGCAAAGTTTCGACAACCCATGAGCATATGAAAAGGGCCTGCGACTGCAGATGAGGAGTTCATTGGTTTGTTGTTTGGCTGCAACTTAAAAGGAATTTATGGTAAATGGTAAGAAAATTTACCTGTAAGTGTTTTGTCCTCCACCTCCAGACTGAAGTGGCTCGACAGCGATTTTTGTAAAAGCTCTGGTAAAAAAGCAAAAATTGTAATTAAACCTTGTCCCATCCTTTGCGGCATGAGCTTTTTGTGGAAGACACACAAAACACTCCATTCTGAATTACTTTTCACGTACCTCCATTTTTTGATGTAGTCTAACGGGGAGAGGTCAACACCAGCGTCCAGGAGAGCTGAAGAGTACTGATCCAGTTCCGCCTGCGTACAACAAACAGTTTGAAATTAAAAACGGGGTGGATTCGAGTTTGGGGGGTGGGGTGGGGGGGGGGGGACTTAAGAAGAAGTGAAGCACTTTTTTCGTCTCCACCCCGAGGCATATAGCTGTGGAATTTATGACCAGTGTACAGTTGAGAGAAAAATACTACCTTAAATTTGACCTCATACTTTAGGCCCACATGGCTCCAAGTTGAGAAGGGTTAATATCATGGGCTAAGGAACATAGATCATGCATCATGCGTCACGGATCACGGTAGCAACCTCAATTGAAATAGGTGTATACACGGACACGTTTTAACGAGTTCTTACGAGCTCCTTGGTGTTAACGTGTGTCAATAAATTTGATTGATTGACCCATTTTTAACCCCTGGGAAGTTATTTAAGTTGAACGAAAATCACCGAAAGTAGCCTTATTGGAAGTCAAATACGCTACTCATCTCCTTCGGGTCTCCCCGTCCCGATTTGCTCCCAGGCTGCAAACACTGATAGACTACAACAAGGGAAATAGACAAGAGGGTACTGATGAGCCCAAAGGGTTAAGCTTTAAGTACCTCAATTTGATTTTCAGTTGAATGAAGTCCTTTTATAAAGATTTAGGCTCGGTTCAAACGTCGAACTTCTCACGTGCCGAATCCAATGCTAATTAGGAAAATCTTTTGTTCTAACTCATTTGCATTAGATTCGGCACATGGTCACACATCCCTTACCGGTGACATGATTGGTCCAGAAATGAAATAAATTATGAATAACCGCAGTTTGTCTTCAGGAGTACCAGCTGGAAATGAACAGATTTTGTTTAGCAGAATATAAAAACAGCACAAAACTGCTTAAAAACCTGATTTGAAATTAGAAATCTGACCTTCTGGGTCTTGAATAATTTCCAAAATTGATTTGTCCTGAAGTAAAAGTAAAAACAAAAATTTATGACTTGGCACCAGTCATGACTGCAGGGTCACAACAGCCTCTTTTCATTTTAGCAGGTCAAATGAAGAAACTTACCAAAGTTGCTTTGCTCATGATTTTTTCTTCTGTCTCAAAATATACATCAAGTTTTCCTGCCTGGAAGATGAAGAAGAAAGTTTGAAGAACATCTAACAATGTCATTAATAATTTAAATTTAAATTTAGTTTAATGTCAACTTAACAAAGTTAGCTGCCACAAGCTTAGTGCGTGTCTGGCCAGTGGTCAATCTCACAAGTGCAGGTTCCCATGGAACGTTACAGCTCAATCTTGATGTGTTCCAGTGCAGTTTTGGAGCAGTCGTTTCAGTAGTCCTGAGCGGTTTGGAGTAGTTGTTTTCAAGCATTTCCCCACCCACCCTACCTCTTTTTTTTTTTTTTTCATGTCACTGATCTAATCACTGTTGACAGGTGCCTGGAATGGGGGCTCACGGCTGGGTTGCGAGAGGTTGCCAGTCATGGGGGCAGTATTCTATCTGGGGGCTGACTGGACACAGTGGCAGCCCCTGAGGCACCCACCTTCAATTTACGCAAGGCAGTGGTTAATTATCAAATGTGAGCCCATGCATCATCACTGGGATTGCATTTAACAAAATTGGCCTCAAGGTGGCATTTTTAGCAACATTAGATCTAAAATTACACAATGCTGTGCCAATTACTGGCCACACCAACCAACATCTAAAAACTATACATCAGTGTCAAGACCTATTGGCAACATCGCTAGCCCAATATTGAAACATCTCTTACCTTAATGTGATCAAGCAGTGCTGTGGCAATAGTGGTGTGCATATCTATCAACCTCTTCTTCTCAAGCAACTCGGGCAACGAACTGTGGGATGTGGGAGAAAAGTGTCACACAATTGCCTCACTTACTATTTCTGTCACAAACCAACAAAGCAAACTGGAATTTTCAATTGCAAGTTACAAAGTTTATATAAGTAAAAGCAAGGGTGGTGGAGCATTTTGAAAAGTGGTGTAACTGATCATACACCAAGCCAAGTTGGCACAAGCAAACCTATTTGCAGTCTTAATGGTGTCCAGAAATTTATTTGTGACAATGCATAAGTAGGCAGTTGCTCAGACGATCTCGCTTCATGGTGCTTCTTAAGTCATCACAGGGCAGAAAATGTACATGTATGGTCTAATTCACAGATAATTCCTCAGGCGATGTCAAACACAAGCTTGTGGACCTCCCCTATATGTAGTAGCTTTTTGGTGACAGAGTTTTGTTGAAATTGCTCGGTTATGCTCTCAGCCCTTCAATTTTGGTTCTTGTATTCACACTAGCAATGTAAATTTTCATCAATGACATATGGGAGGATGAGGCTTTTTGTTTGGGGGGTGCAGCCCCCTTTGGACCTACCCACCCCCCTCCCTACACCGCCACCCCTGAAAAGGGAATATAGGCATTAGAAAGTTTGTACCTGACAGCAGAAGTTAGTTTAGCTGTGCTGTCAGTAAGCAGCTCACCCATGGCTTCTTCATTACTTTCATCAATACCCTGTCAGGAACAAAACATGCATTTGCCACTTGCAAAAATAATTATACTAAATTTAATCACACCCTTACATATTCTGTGAAGGTGAATGATGTATTGGTTGGCACCATATATAGGTATAAATTAAAATTTATTTCCAGCTACAAAATGCTAGAGTAACTCTTAATTTTCCTGCCTTGATAATGCAAACTCTGGTTGTAAGGACAACCTAGCCATTAAGTACAGCTTTATTCCACTTGCCTTTTCAATTTACAAGAAGCAGGTTATGTCTGCTCCTGCTACAAAATGTCTATCATTGAGCTGATATCAGAGAAATAAAGGATGCAAATGAGCAAAAAGCCATCAAGTGCATCTTACCATTACGTTTTTCAATCTCTTGACTTCTTCTTCTGATGCTCTGTATTCATCAAGTTCCTTTTGTATTGACTCTGCCACTGTTGGAAAAGGACTGCAAAAAAAATAAAACAAACAAAACAGAAAAGAAGAACACTAGTTGACTTAAGTATGCCTCAATGTCATTGCCAGTATCTCACTCACTTGCAGACTTTTTCACAAACAAAGATATTTCCCCCTTTCAATATTTCATTTAAGTACTAATGGAGAGAAGGCAAAAGACAGGGTATTTCTACACATACCTTCCTTTATGTGACCCCCAAAACTTATCAGTGGCTACAAGGTCATATGATTTGACTTTAACTTGTGTGGGGTGCCTGTGGTGTGGGTCTGTGTGTTCTGCACTATTTGGAGTGGACTCCTTTATACCAACTCTGTTCAGATGTAAGTCCTGCAAAAAAAACAAATAGAAATACATAACTTGGGCTGACAACTGTGTAAGGAGATACTGGAAATGCAACAAGATACAACGATTTTGAAAGAACATGACTGAGTGCTTGAGATACATTTAATATACAAACATATATTTACCAGGACATCATGTACTAAGGCCTGGTAAGTCCATGTGTGATGTAAAGGGGTGCACAAGTCCATGTTACGATCCAATATTACTAACACAGGTCGCTGAAAACTAAAGGTAAAGAAAAGTTTGCTCAAACACACTATGACAAATAATAAATAATAAGATGGTTTATGATCGATTTGATCACTGTCAGTGATAGCCTCATCAGTGGCTCTTGCTTATCCTAACCAGAACACCAGCTACAAGTGTTCACTCCTTCACACCTGATTAAAGATACTACTATTAATACAAATAATCTCTATGATTATAATTAATGTAATTGTTACAACTTAACAAACCTAAATTGTCCAGATGGCAAATCTGTTGTGAACAAGCTGTTTCTAGAGTCTCTGAGGTTCTCTCTCAACCTTTTGTCAAGGGCCTAAAAACCACAAGGGGAAAAGTAGAGTTTAGTTTTTCACATAATTATACCTAACTTCTAAAGTCCTTAATTTAACCAGCTTACCTCTGCAACCATCTCGGCTGCATTGCCTTTGGGACATCTGATAATTGGCACAGTACCTGCAACAGAAACACTTTTGATTGACTCTTGGTTGGCAAACAATGTAAGTCTTTGAGCAATGAGAAGGATGGGCATCGCTCTCCTTTTCCTCTTAATATGGCAATGGAGTGATCCTCAAACTCACAGCTCATTAACTGCCTAACCTGCCATCAGACCAATTGAAGGGCTCGGGGCAAGAACATCCTCTCGGTTTTTGGTCGATTTTCAATGTGCTCAAAAGTAACTGAAATTTGGCATGTGGACTTCATTCCAGTTAAGAAACATTGCTTTGAAAACTTTTTCACTGATTTCCTCTTCATTTTCTAGAAATAATATATTATGCAAAAAAACTCAAGTTTCCCCCATCAGTGACTTGTGTTTATGGAGAAACAAAAGAAATCTGACACACCTGACATAATGAAATCAGCGAACCGAAGCCGCTGGTTATTCGTTCTGATACAATACAGTGATTTGCTAGTTAGAGCACAGCTTCTCCATTAGAGTTATAATATTTATGCTGTTTATGGCATTTTTGTTGAAGTTAACCAATCATTTCAAAGGGATTCCTGAAGAAATGAGTTCTTTGGGTTTATGACTGGGCTGCTGCAATGTAATTCCCCTTATGTTGACGCTTGCTATATATTTGTTTTGCTTTTCCCATGGAAAAGGTTCACCATTGAAACAACAATTTTGCCTAATTACAGGCAACTAATGGCCCAGCACCAGTAAGTACTTGTCACCTCAGCTCTCAATGACGCACTTGTTACAATAAAACATGACACTGGTTTTCAACAACACAATGGAAATGTTTCATGGTGAAACATATTGTTATGATATTATGATGACAACAGACCTAATGACACCAGAACACTGAAGAGACTGTCTACTATAACATCTCTGAGCATTTCAATATCTGTATCCTTAGCATCTGGTCTGTTTAGAGCTGGAAAATAGCAAAAGACAACACAAGTTTCAAAAGTAATTATTGTTGAAATAGCTGTCTAAGCTAACCAGAGTAGGTAGAGACCTGATGAACTTTTTTTAGTCGTTTGAGTGAAAATCTAGACTAAGTAGGACCTGTGGTGAGAGGTATGGGTTCCAAGTGAATTGTGGGTAGATCCAGGCCTTTGTGGGGGAAAATGGTCAAAATTAGAATTTCAAATTACGTCTTTAAGTGGCTGTTTGCCCCCACAAAGGACTGGATCTACCCACAATTCACTTGGAACTGATTATTAGCAAAATGGTGTATTCTGACAAAAGTAATGATTTTCACTGGTTGCCAGCTTCTAATGGAACCCCTGAAACAAACCTCATCACTTACAAATGAACAATTCTCACCATAATAAGATATTGAATCTCTGTCTTGGTTTCTCACAGTAAACATTTCATCTTCCAAAGAAATATAGTTTAAATACTGGTCAAACACCTGTAAGACAGCAAAACAGAAGAAATAAGAAAGAAAGAATGCCATGCATGCTACCCCTGTTGTTGCTGCATATACTCTCAACTTCATTCCCAGGATTTCTCCTCTCCCTGTCCCCTGAAGGAGAGACCCTGGGACAAGGTTAATAAAAATAGTAATAACTACTTAATAACCGAGAGTGAGGTCGTTATGGGAAAATCTCAAACTGAGGCCTTGCCGTATTGACCGAGCGATAGCGAGGTCAATACAGCTAGGCCGAGGTTTGAGATTTTCCCGTAACAACCAAACGGTCGAGGTTATTAAGTTGTTTATTATATGGCTAACATAACGGTTCTAAGGGGGAAAAAATTAGTTCAAGCACAAGTCGTCGCTTCACGGTAATCTATTCATTAATTTTTTCCAAACTCAGGTCAAACGTTTCACTAACAGTTTTCCTGGTCGTGTTTTCAGTTTTTTGCTCTACAGGCACCAATTTTCAATGTAAATAAAACGAATGTGGCCTTTGGATTACTTTTTGTTGTTTTTGTTCCTAATTTGCATCATCCGTAATCGGCCTGTGGGCATTACGGGAGAATAATGCCCTAGCGCTTTGCTTCGCGTAGCCAATCAGAGCGCGTGTTATATCGTATACAAACACTAGCCATATAATAATACTGAATATTGACCACTACCCATAGAGCTGCTTTCCAGGGATCATGAAACAAATCACACAAATGAAAACCAAAGAATCCCAACTGTTGGGAGGCAGACCAGTTCACTATTTACAAAGATGACTGAGGAGTTGAACCAGGCACTTACCCAGGACAACCAAAGCCAAATGGAGACTGTTGTGTTCATTATCCTTCAAATATTTTTTGCAATGCGCATTTGGGGAATATCGCCAGATATTCCCCAGTTTTACCTACTGTAGGGAATATTCAGTCACGTGATGCATTTAGACCAATCGCTTGCAAGCGAAAATCTTTGATGGATTATAAACAATAATATATTACTTCTGGTGACTAATATTCATACACCCTGGAAATATGTGTACCTAAAGGCTGGATTTGTTAACTGCTTCAAGACATTTTTTCAATGATTCTAAATCATTTATGATGTTTACATGTCATAAGCTACCACACATTATACTAAAGATAAGCATTGTCAAAATCACCTATGTGGACAGCAATAAATAAAGTAGGAAGGCAAATTTTAAGCTTGAGATTGCTCAAATGAGAAAGAGTAAAATATAATCCTGTCAAAAATACATACCATGCCTGTGATAAGATGCACTTTTACAATCTCAGGGGAAACCAATAAGATTACATACTGGGATTGAATGTTCTCTTACTAAAGCAAAGGTTCATGCCCAACCTTGGTAATTTGTGTCACACTGTTTGACTGAAGTGCCGCACTTGCAAGATCCTCCAATCGATGTCTTGAAATGGCAGAAATAAAATTCAAGTAATATGACTCATAGAGTTGATTTTTACAGTCCTAAGAACAAAGAAAAAAATTGTGAATTAATAGTGTGTTTTGACATTCTTATCCCACATCTAAAACACTGTTTTTTGTTTGTTTGTTTGTTTTTTTGAGAAAAAATATAAAGTTTTACCACTCTATTCTAGACAAGACTGTTGCCTACTTATATCTGGTCTTTCAGAGTCTACAAAAAAACAGTGTGCATGTAACATTAGGGTGGTAACTTGGACTTCACAATCTACAGTTAAAGCCAGTTGACTTGAATTAATCAGAAGTTTATTTTCTTTCTTTCAGTGCTTTCTATTACCTCAACAACATCAACCTGTTTGCTACGAGTCCAAACATTTTATACCTGATAAAGTTATGGGGTTTTATTTCTTTATAAACTAATGGCCTTCTATATCAACAATTTTATCTAGAGTAAACTCCCTAGAATGGTTTAGAAAATAATATCCCTAGGCTGTGGTGAACAGAAATGTGTAGTTCCAGAAAATATCCATACCTCCCCGACGGAAGGGATTGGAAATTCCGGAGGGTGGGGGGGGGGGGGGTTCAAAGGCCCAGGAATTTCCGGAGGGGGGGAGGGGGTTGCCTCGATGAATTTTGTCTTTTTCCAGACCGGTCTCAATTTTCACACAAGTTTCATTGTTTGCAAATTTTTGCTTCTGAAGGAAACGGAAAAAATACATCTTGCTAATTTAAAGCACAAAATGAATATTGTTATGCTGGTTAGGCTCGATATATTCTGTTGCCGCTAGAATCCAATCATTTTCCCGAGTAGCAGCTTGTGTCGAAGCGTATGTTGTGGAAAGTAGATAATTATTTGTGCTGATTGAAAATATGTCTGTCGCACTTGACCAGGTACTTTTGTCACTCCTACGTATCGTTTCAGCTGGAGGATTTTGTCGCATTTTTAAGTTGTCGTCGCAAGCGTGAAAAATAGCGTTAATGAACTGAAAGAGTGCATCAACATTGAATTAGCAGAAATTTGGAATCGGTCGATAACAGACCCTTACCTCGTTAGCAATGATTCCTGAACGAGGAAAACAGTACAGTAACAGTTATAGGTCATAAGGCAAATATATTTTTAAGCGCGCCGTTTGCGATACAATCAGCAGAAATAAGATAAATAAACGACTTGTTGCTTCAATATTTCCGCATATTAAAGCCGAAGACAAAGGGGAAAAAATTGTTCGACATCCATTTTGAATCACGCGAAATCATAACATTTACATTAAAGCCCAAGTGAAGGTTATGTAATTTAGGGAAATCCTGAATGGGAGCAAGTAACATAATCCTTTCACACAAGTTTGTTTACATTCCATGTAGTGTGTGAGGCTGAATAATTTGTTTTCAAACGCAGGCATGGTGCTTGCAACGTCATTTTCGACAAAACTTTGAATTAAAAGAAAAATGTTTTATAAAGATTTTAAAGGTTGAAGCAGGTTTTCAGAGAAGGTGCAGTACAAGGCGGTTTACCACGGGCTAATGCCGTCAGAAATAAATGCCGCAAAGTGAAATTATGCAAATTTTGAAAAAATCAGCGACGTATCAAATTTACGCCAATCTGTCGCGAAAAAAGACTGAATTACATTTCACGGCTACAAAAAAATCGAAAACGCATTCTTTTTTCTCTTCTTATAGGCAGTCGTAGTTACCTTCCAAAATTACAGAGAAGAAAGTGTTAAACTGGGACGGAGTAACGCGTTTCTTTTTCAGCATTTTTCTCTCAATAGTCTTGGAATTGAACTTTTTAAGTAACTGCTGTTTTGTCTAAATTATGAAGCGGAATTGAATTGACGGTATGAAATCTGTAATAATTTTTCATATCGCAAATTCTGCGATGGGCATCCTTGAGGTTAGCGACGTACCTTTTGGTTATGTGTTGGCCACAGTATCCACCAAATTTTTTCAGGAAAAAAGGTAAAGATCAAAGTTGGGTATTTTGCACTATAAAATAGCTTATAATTATTTTGGTTTCCACAAGGAATGATAAAATTTCCAGGAGGTGTGCGACAAAAATGAAATTTCCAGAGGGGAGGGGGGTCCTTTTTGTGAGCCGATTTTGGAAAATCCAGAGGGGATGGGGGGTTATAGGAAAAATCCCTTCCGTGGGGGGGTATGGATATTTTCTGGAACTACACAATCAAGCAAAACCAACCTGACAAATTCTTTTGACATTTTCTTCAGTTGGGAGAACAAAATAAATGGCAGGAACCTCGGGAATAGCATCTCTGTCAGAGTGCAGAAGACTGTAAAATTTACACAGCAAAAGATGCAAAAACTGTTAGTATTAATAATGAAACTAACATTTTATGCAAAACTATACTTAATGACTCTTCAAGTCAGTTTTTCAGATTTGCACAAAATGCATGGGAGGACTGAATTTTTACAAAGCAGTGAAAAAAAAAAGAATGTTGTTACAGTTGTATGGTCTTTGAGTAGAACCAAGGCTGCAGGTGACCTATACATGTAGGAATAGCCATAGCCATCTATTATGATGCAGAAAAACTAAAGTAGCTAGGACAGGCTTTATTCTGAGCAGAAATTATTTCCAGAATGATGGTTCATAAGGTGGTTACTAAACTTAAGCAACAATTTTCTACCTCATTTAATGAACTGTTTAAATAAAAACCTTAAATCTGTGAGAAATAATGGTTTCAGTGTGACTGCAGAGTCTCACGTTCCATGCATACCGTATTTTCTTGATTAAACGCTGGACCCCGATTAAACGCCGGCCTTGTTTAAATGCCAGGTCAAAACTGCTAGTTTTTAAATAAATGCCGGGGGCGTTTGTTCGAGGTCCCGGCATTTATTTGTGTCGAACAAACAAGTACAGATATTCACTAGAAAAGCACTGCTATGACACATACTGTACGGTATGCTGCTTTTGTTATTTTAGTAAATGCTTGACGAACAAGTCCGGCGTAACATTAACTGCGATGTACATGCTGTACAACAAAACAAAATTGAAAATATATAGAAATGTTCACGTTCCTGTTGTTATGACATTATGTCAGGTCGGGTTCAAGGGAGAAATCGTCCAGCCTTGACAAACTGCACATGAATCTCAAAGAATGTGAAATAATACCTTAACCTACCAATGATGAAAATTTTACTCCATTAATAAACGCCGGACTCCAATTAGACGCTGGCTTCAAATAAACGCCGGGTCTCTGAGGCCAAGTTTTAAATAAACGCCGGGGGCGTTTAATCGAGAAAATACGGTAAGTGTTGAGAGCTCTGTCTGATGACAGTTTTGCAAAGTAAAACCCTTAATTTTATTCTTATACCAGAAAAAATATGTCCAACATTTCAACGATACTCACAGGTGCAGTGTAATTCCCATTTCTCTTAGTTCCTTCACATTAAGCAATGGAGAGATTATATCCTGGCCATATCTGTCATACACCAGGACCTATGGAAAAGAATTCCATTCAATGAAACAGCCAAATAATGCAATGGTGTGTTCGGAGTGACAGCAACATACATACTAGTTATGCGATGCTTTTGAGTGGTATACCATGGAATATCTCATGAATCACTTATATTTTCTTGAATTTCTTCGTATACACATAAGCCTTTAGGTGAGTGTTTATGCAATGACAATGGCAGGTTTTTACACCGAGGATGAGCCGAAATTTCTCATTGGTGTCCAAAATAGCCTGCAGCGCAACCGCGTGAAAACCGAGATACTGTATAGACTGTGTATACCAGCGGTATGTTCACTGTCTCACTCTGTCCAAAAATAATGTATAAGTATGGGTTATTGACCAAGCTTGTTCGGTCAAGATGGCTGGATATTGGCCAAGTTCTTTTTTTGCGTGTTTATGGACCGAGACGAAGTCGAGGTCCATAAACTCGCAAAAAAAGAACGAGGCCAATATCCAGCCATCTTGACCGAACAAGCTTGGTCAATAAAGGATTTATTATATGGGATAAGCCGGCTTCAGAGAAATTTTTCTTGCAGGACAAAGCGCGTAATCCCAAGCGGGCAAGATCGCTCCATCTTGCCCACTTGGGTAGCCAATCACAGCACGGGATTTGGTTCATCTTGCCCGCTCACGGAGCTACCCATATAATAATAATGCTTATTGTAGATTTTCAAGGCAAAACATATGCATGACAAAATTTCTAATTAACTTTATACAATGTTATAAATTAGAACAAAACGGTTAGCCCTTTATACCTTCCACTCTGGCTCGACAGCGGTTGATTTCGATATTGGTTGATTTAAGTTAAGCATACGCCTCAAAGAATCTGAAATAAAAAAAATATATTTAAAAACACGAAACTTGTGTCACTTCCGTAAAACCGAGGATTGTCCCCATTGAAACAGATTTTTACCTGTCAAATAATAAACTATTTACATTCATAATTTCAAATTAAGATCTTGGAAAACATTTCAGAATATATTTTGATTAAAATGGGAGACCACAAGTGAGGAAAGTAAGAAATTCTTAGTTTTCTTTACCAATTTGTCTTGCTCGTATGCCAGCCGCCATCTTGGATTTTTTTACTTTGACGCATGCGCAATCCGAATGCCTACGTGTCTGCTCTACCCAGACCCGCTGGCGGGTTCGTCTGACCTCGAGCTGTCCCTCGAGCTATGAAGATCTGCGTTGGATATATGGAGAATTTTAAAAAACGTTTTTCTACAGGTGTGCACAATCGTCTTAGCTGGTTAATAGAAGTTAATCATTCTGTACTATTTATCGAAAATGTATGAACCTTTTTTTTTTACTAAAACCGTCACGTGATGGGTATCGACATGAATGGGTTCCTGGTTTTTAAGCTAAATTTAGGGACGGACCGATTTTTTTTTTTTTCGCGCACTGCTTGTGCAGGAATTTTTTTCCAGGTGAAACCTCCTGCACGAATTTTTTTTAGACAAATATTGCTTTTTTTAACAGTGAAATCTTGATTCATTATCTATGTTTTTTTACTCTTACATACCGTAGCGTGTGCTCTTAAAATATGGAAATTTGTGATTAAAGCGAAACCAGGCAGTTTTGGAGAAGCAGAAATGTTGCATCTAGATTCAGAGCTGGATCCATAATTAATGAACTACAAACGGTAATGCAACCAGCTGGTCAAATAGCGCTACAATGATTAAAATTCTCTTCGTTGTTGCTTATTTTTGTATTTTTTTGCACTTTAAACATTCACACTCCTTTTTTCCCGACCCCTCTCTCTCGCTTGCGAAAACACTCATTGAACTCGCCCTGAAGACCCTAGAGGACATTAGACTGCAAAACAGTCGTATTTTTTGCGAACGCGAGCGACGGTGTCGGTCCGATCCATCACGCTTACGGCGCTTCGCGCCTTCCGAAACAACCGAAAACGACTGTTTTGCAGTCAAAGAGGACATGGATCAAGTGTCCTAGCGGATTTGGATTCCCCCTCCCCCTCCCTCCAAGGTATGGACTCTCCGGTCCAAATCCTCTAGCTGATCTGCATTGGCGCAGTTGACAACCCAAGTCGATTAATTTACCGTTAATTCGTTTCAACAGTATTTTCTATAATAAATAGGCTTTTACAATTGATTGATATAGGAAATCACACGACCTCGTACAATTCGGGATTAATAGGTTCGAGTGATTTTGAAAGTTCTCAAAATTGCACGAGCCTTCAGGCGAGTGCAATTTGAGAACTTTCAAAATCACGAGTATCTATTAATCCCGAATTGTTCGAGAAGGTCGTGCGATTTTTTATTTATGCTACATTCAACAATTTTACGAACTTACGCGCTGTTGTCATGAAAACTTAAGAGGTACTCCTATGGAGTACTATTTGGGATTAATCGTACTGCTCTCTACCAATCATAATTGAGTATTTTTGTTGAGTGTGCTATAAAGTATTTAACACTGTAAACTCGCGTCGCGGTGAGCTTTGAAATTTAGTGTTAAAGATAAGGTCCAAAGGTAGAGCTGCGTTTATAAGTATTTTGCCATTTCATCTCACAACCCTGAAGAATTTGCAAAGGTATTTACTACCTTAAATCAAATAAAAAAATTGTTTCAAGGGGGGTCCAAATCCGCGAGAGGGGTCCGGGGGGTCCAAGTCTCATCCGCTGTGACACCAGACAAGTTTAAACCAAGGACTGTTCCCTTTCCCTTGAAATCGTTTGTCATTGGATAAAGCGGAGGAGAAGCTTAGGTACCCCAAATGATTGATCGCGTCAATTACTTGTTATCAGAGCTTCCTTTGCAGCAAACACAAAGAGGCCTGTCCCCGGATAAAAAAAATATTCCCTTGTTACATGTCACGCAGTGTATTCCGACCTTCAGACGGGTCTATAAAGTTCAGTGTTCAGAATTTTACCCACCCCCTCCGCGTCATGTTTTTCAAATAATCAATTTGCATTTCGTATGTCACGAAGTATACATAGCCGTTTTAACAAACTTTTATTTGCACTGCACACTAATTAAAATATACCCCTTATTGAAACTTTTTCCAGTAGCTACGAGGTGAACCCGTGGAGGTGAACCAGAATTAGTCTAATTATTGCCAATTACACGCATGCGTATAAGGAGGGCAGCGGGGAGCGAGCGAGCGAGCGAGCGAGCGAACAAGCCGTCACAATATGTACGTGTTCTAGAGCGAAATGGCCTCTGGAAGAGGGCATGCTAACCAGGAAATCAAACAGCATTTTGCCACAAAAGAGGGCTGCTACAGACTGCTAGATCTATCGGTTTATTCGCGACCGAACAAAGTCCCTTACAACGCTCAACAATGCCATCCCGTGCGTGTTTCGTTTGTGACAGTCAAGGATCAAGGTGGTTGCAATGATCGAATTGCCTTCAATGTTGGTAGGGAATTGTACTTTTACATCTACAAGGGAGTGCGGAAGGTGAGCAGAACTCCTTACCATCTTGAGGATATGTCTGGAAGACATGGTTAATTGTGAAGTTTTGTTTGTTTGTGGGTGGTATTTCCGTCGAATTGTGCATGTTTTGGTTGCATTGCAGGTTTGGCTGGAATTTTGGTCGCACTATGTTTTTGCAACAAATGTTCCGCAGGCCTAACATTCACCAGCGAATCCTAGTAATCGTGGGGAAACATCACACTGTCAACCACTCGAATTCTCGTTTCATTAGTGTGTTTTGTTAAGCATTCCGT
This sequence comes from Galaxea fascicularis, assembly GCA_948470475.1. NCBI lineage: Eukaryota > Metazoa > Cnidaria > Anthozoa > Scleractinia > Euphylliidae > Galaxea > Galaxea fascicularis. The sequence goes on along the minus strand of OX419342.1, from coordinate 24,790,083 downwards.
ACTGAAAAATCACTGTCTATAAGGTTCGTCAAATGTTGCTTTCCACCAAACATTTTGACTTGATCTGGAGCGTTCTTCGTTGTAACTCCTAGCTGTTGATTGAAGATATAATGACTGTTAAATACAACGTTAAAAATGGCGACACTGAGTGTATTAAATGTCTCAGTTTCGCCACTGAAATTCTTCTAGTTCTGTATAAGATTCTGTTCGTGAGTCTAAATCAACAGCGTACAAAACTTTTAAGTCTTACTAAAGCTAGGATGGATTCGATTTTCGACCTAGCGAAAACGAATTAGGAAAATATTCTTAGAAATCAATATAGTTTCTCAACAGTCTTTCGCTCAGTAGCATAATCCTCCATTTCTTTCGCTTTCTATCATCAAAGTTGAAATACATTTGATTTTGCGAAAAGATGCTTTATTATGGAAATAAAAAGTTAAGTTAAATTTGCATGGTTTTACCGAAAAACGACTAATTTCACGTGAACGCGAAGTACAAACTTAAGATCGTCCACCTCATCATTATATAATTGCTATTGGCAATAGTTATTTATTGCACCCTCAACAAAATGTTAGAAAAACTTGTAAATCCCTCCATAAAATCGTGATGTACATCAACACACCTGAGAAATTCTTTTCACATTGAATTTTTCTATTTATTCTCAGTAATATTTAAAAGACAACATCTTAGGTTTCAGTGCTTCTCAAATTAAACAAGTCCTTCTGACGGATGTGCTGTGGATAAATTTGAGTTTAAAGGTTGAGTCAGGATGTACATCTAAAAGTGACGTGCATGTAGATGCTGGTAGTTTTGTGGTTAAATACTCAAGTAGAGTCAAACATATCCTGATCTTATACAATAGTGATGTCAGTGTAGGAGGGTTCTATTGTGTGTGGCTTTAAAACCAAGGGCTTCCACCTGCTAAGTTGTTGAAACTAAAATTGCATGTTGTTGATTATGAAGAATTATGCCTCCAAAGAAGAAAGCCTACTTAAGATTAGGCAAGCTTAGCAGGCTTAGTTTGTTGTTACCAACAAATTCTTAACGGCAATAAAATGCCAAAAATTTAAATACCAAAAGACATCTCCAACTTGCTGGCAAATGTGTGGGTTTCAATAGCTTTTGTTCAAAGTGTCAAAACTAACTTGAGAGGCAGCAATTATCTAAAGTATTTTTTAGGAAGTCGGATCAATTAACTGATGTTAATAGATCAGTTAATTTTCAGGAGCTTTCCATTAGCCATTCTTTTTTAATTATACCAACACAGGTATTTTATAGATAGTTTATTTTGTATTTGCATTTAATCACCTTTATTCCCAAGCTTCACATTTACATTTACTTTTGATACTAGCAAGATTTCTTTGGGTATTATCTTTCAAAGGTATGGTACCTTAGGCAGCCAGATGGTATTGTGAATGTATTGTCTGAGATGCAGAGAAATCTTCCATTATTTCAAACTTGTGATCGCTTCATCGATGATTTTCGCATTGCACAGTTGTTCGCAGTGGACTCTAAAATTTCAGTAGGATCTATCATGGTGAAATTTGTGTTTTGTGGGAACAAATTTGTATAAATTTGAATTCAAGACTTAACAACTGCAAACAAATTTTTGTGGATTTCAGGCAAGTTTCTGTTCAGTATTATTTCGATGTACGGAACTCGTTCTATTCACCACTGTCATCTTGCTTATTTTATTTCATGTCCCACCTCGCTGATTATGATTCAAAGCACCAAAATAAGGTTTTGTGTGCCATCTTGGCTGGATAATGGTGTCTGTAAGGAGGACACCCAAAATTTTATTTGCACTCAGCAGTCATTTTCGTTGAAATTTGTTAACCTAAATAACTGATCAGGAGTAGAAGATTGGGGATTATATTTTTCAAAAATTAATTTCTGGGCTGTAAATATTACATTTGCTACAGTTTGACCCAAAGGAAAATAAATTTTAAACTGGTTCAGTAATTTTTAAACCAAAAACCACATCACCTACACATCTCAATTAATCACATTTACATAAAGAGTAACAAAAAATACGCTAACCCGTAAATAGCAAAGGCTAATCTAGGTGGGTAGTGTAACTGATTAGTCAAAATAACTCATGGAAAAAAACTTAATATTTACAAGATGTTAATAATTGAAAGATCCAGTAATTAATGTATAATAGGTTAATTAAAAATAATGACTGTCTAAATTAATATTAAAACTGTCAACGACCAAAGTATATTGCCAACTATTGACATTACACAAATCGCTTGGCTCTGATGATGACTTTCACTTAGGTTGTTAAAATGTCTGTTAATGCCGCCTCAAAAAGCACTTCTTAGGACTACACTTGCCCGAACAATCGTATATGTACTTCACTTAGCTACAACACATTTCATTATTTGAAATCAAATGTCAGCGTGGTACCCACAGGATATGCATGTATAATCAGATAGTGTTGAAGGACATCATTTGAATATCCATTGTCAAAAAAGGTTTATTTTGAAAATTGTGGCAGAGTAATCCAATGCTATTCTTGTCTCACTTGATGTTAACATCAAACTTACTATCCCACACTACTGTACCTTGCCCTCTAGTTTTCTAACTGGCCTTTGTACATGGATTATTTAAAGAAGGCATGTTGCCTTAAGAACTTGAAATTAATTGTTTTCCAGGCTGCAGACCTCACAAAGCCTCTTGATAAACGGCTGTATAAAGGAACCATCCCAACTTGCCACGACTTTAACCTGTTGACACGGTCTTCTGACAGCTTGGAGCTTTTGATTGGCTTCTCTGCTGGACAGGTTCAGCTTCTTGACCCTGTCAAACATGAAGTCAACAAACTATTTAATGAAGAGGTCAGTGCTTGTTAACTTTAAGTCCAGGTATAATTGTGCGTATTCCCCCAGCTGTACCCCAGAATTTGTTGAAAAACTTAATATACACGTTTTGTCACATTCTTCTCATGACTGCTAAGTTTGATTAAGTAGCAGTAACTTAAGGAGAAATGAGATGCTTATCAATGTAAGTGCTAAAAGGGTTACACTTCAAGGCAATATTGCACTCAGGCTACAAGTTTAAGAAAATTGTTCTCAGAGGTTTTCATTAGAATGGTAGGACTGTCACTTTAAGGGCCGGGGACTGGGGATTTTCCCTTCTTATTTTGAGTTATAGCCCCTTCCACTTTGATAGAAAACCAGCATGTTGAGTCCACTACAGCAACTCGAATCCCTAGCTATTTTTTGTATATCCCCACCTACTTCAAAAATTAGTGACAGCCCTGGAGTGGTGACAATAATTGAATTATTATGCACTTCATCCACAAACATAAAAATTTTGACTACATTGAACAAGATAAGGAGTACAACAGGAAAGTGCTTCTCAGTAGCCTCTGTATTACGCATGGGACATCAGTCTTCCATTCACAGACAGTGCCCTTTTAGTTTTAGAACTGCTTACAGCAATATTTACCACTTATGTCGTAAAACTACCACAATTTGTCAACCTCTTTCAGAGACTTGTGGACAAGACAAAAGTTATGTGTCTCAAATGGATTCCAGGATCTGAAAATTTGTTTCTTGTCGCTCATGAAAGTGGGAACATGTTTGTATACAACAAGGAACATCCTTCTGGGGTTGGGCCTCCTCAGTATGCATTGATGAAACAAGGACCTGGGTATTCAATTCACAGCGGAAAATCGAAGACAACACGAAATCCGGTTTGTAAATGGACTATTGGAGAAGGCTCTGTAAATGAGTTTGCTTTCTCGCCAGACTGTAAGCATATTGCTACGGCAAATCAAGATGGCTTTCTCCGTGTTTTTGACTTTGACATGCAGACATTATGCGGTGTAATGAAGAGCTTTTTCGGGGGCTTAAAATGTGTTTGCTGGAGCCCTGATGGTAAGTATATTGTGACTGGTGGAGAGGATGACCTTGTGACAGTATGGTCCTTCATTGAGAGAAGAGTCATTGCTCGTGGTATTGGACACCAGTCTTGGGTCCAAGTAGTTGCTTTTGATCCTTATACTACCAGCATCAGTGCTGGAGGTCGTGTTGATGACAGTGATGAGGAAGAGATTGAACAAAATGGTTTTGCACAATCACAGCGTGCAAGCTCTGTCACACCAGAGGACAAGAGTGTGACTTCTTATAGATTTGGGTCTGTGGGCCAAGATACAAACTTTATGCTTTGGGACTTGGGCGAAGATGTCCTCAAACCACAGAGACCTCGTGGAAGAAGTGTGCGTGCCACCACACTTTCTAACTCACATGCAATTTCGTCTCTTGGCTTTTCTAATGGGCCAATCACACATGAAGCAAATCACACTGGAAGTGGCAATGCTGTCGCACCTATCACATCATTTGATGCACCAAAAAATTTAACTCAAGTACATTCGTTAACGAAATCCATGGAACAATTAGTAAATATTGGAAATGTTACGCCGGGAACAGCTCTTTGTCCCAGAATGGAAGATGTGTGTATTCTAGAACCCTTAGTTGCTAAAAAGGTAGCAAATGAGAGACTAACAGCACTGTCATTCAGAGAAGACTGCATAGTTATGGCATGTCATGAAGGTTACATCCGCACTTGGGCTCGACCAGGTAAAGTGGTAAGTGTGATGCAGGTAAAAACCTTAAAATTGGTAATGTCTGGAGAACAACTTCCCCCAAAAGCTGTTGGCTGGCTGTCGGTAAACTGTCAACTGACAGAAACCCATCAATCACACCAGATGAAAGACTTGTGAGATTTCATGCAGTGATATTGAACCCCAACTTCGGGAAATATCAATCATGTTCATAAACTACTAGTGGTATTGCAGTTGAGTGGAAAGTTGAACCCAGTGACTACTGCAGTTGAATGTGATTTCCAGAATGTCTCTGAACAATGTGTGCTATCAGAAAATAGCCTCCTCCATCCCCCTCCCACCCATTCAGAAACTCCTTTTAAGCTACATGCTTTACTTAAAAAACTTAGTCTTGTGCAACCCCCCCCTTGGAATTTCCAGGGGGGCACCCTGTTGGAGAGTTACGGCTGTTTCCTAGAACTGTGCAATGGGCCATTTCTGAATAACCTCGGGCATCTTTTTCAAAGCGAGTCTTAGTGCTCATCCTTTCATATGCAAATTGCTTTTAATTCACACGCAAATTAACTCATTTTCATGTGAATGAAAATTGATTTGCATATGAAAGGATGACCATTAAGACTCACTTTGAAAAAGAGGCCTGAGGTAATTTGGAAATGGCCTATTTAGCTTTGAGATAGCTATCGTTGTAGCCAGTTACTGAATGATACCTTAAACTGCAGCAAATCTAGTAACAAGAAGTAAACTAAAGGTAGAGTCAAACCTCGATTATCCGGACTCGTCAGGACCTCGGTAAATAGTCCGGATAATCAAAAATATGAATATTAATGAGATAGACATGTAAGCAAAAGGTATACAGCAAAGAAAACATCATTTGAATTGTGAAATCTCTACACAGCCTGTATGTATATATCAGCTGAACGCATTAGAATATTTCTTTGTCTCGTTGCACTTACGAATTTTGAAAAGCGCACAGGATAATACGCTGTTTCAACAGTCTTTTGAAAGGATTATTGGGTTTTTTGCGACTTTCAGTTTTCAAGATCACGACTAATTAATATTCATGAAAAAATTGGGACCAGAGAAAAAAAAGTCCGGATAATTGATTAGTCCGGATAATCGAGGTCCGGATAATCGAGGTTCGACTGTACCAGTTGAGCCTCTAAATGATAATATTACTTTTGCAGTCTTTTTGCTCTTGGTCTACTGTCTGTTTTGAAGGGGTACATTATGGGCTAGATTGAAAATTGAGTGTCTACAAATTTCTTCTTACTCCAAAAACGTTCCTATAACACTGAAAGAAAGATTTCATGTTAGTTTTAAAGAGGTGAGTTTTCACCACACAAGAGAAGAACTTATAAAAAAAAACTGGGAGACGTTTACAAATTTTCCTTTTTCACCCTTGCCAACAAAGTTAATCCATTTGTCTTTTGCTTTCCTGATCCCTATATGTATTCCTGAAAATATGTGAAGTAGGCCAGTTTAGTATAATGATGTTCAAGTGAAGCAGACTCAGGAAGTAAGACCTACTGACTATTATTTGTATTTTCTCTCGTCTCTCATAGGGTGTACACCAAACAGGGACTGTAGTTTGAGTGATGATGATGATGACGATGATGATGCAAAAATTAATGATGATGCAGATGACAAGTGCACTTCAGATGAATTACACACTTCGTCACATTCTCCTGCATCTTGAAACTGGCTAATTATCCCACTAATAAATTACACAATACTAGCTCTTCATACACCAGGGCTCTAAATAACTAATGGCGGGGTGCCAGTCATGTTGTCTGGTCAAACATGTTCTTACTCGGACATTTCAAATTTCAAATTTTCAAATTTCAACAATCTTTATTCTTGCAGTAGTGACCCCAGGCTGTATGAATGATGGTGGTTTTCAGGAACATTAATAATGTCCATCATGGTGATCAAATAGTTCACATTTTATTTTTGTTTGAAAGCGCAAACAACCAGACCGGCAATCCAAGGATTTGTTGGGTCAATACCCAGCCCTGACTGGCTGTTATTTCAAGCCCTAAGATTATTGTAGCTGTCTCTTCACAGTCTTCTCTCTATTCTTTCTCTGTGCTATGTTCTTAAATCACAAAAGTGATTTAAGAACATAGCATTGCCCATGACTTTTTATTGAGTGGCTCTGTCTGTACGTACGTCTGTTAAATTGTGTCTTTAGATAAGGGATCCTCCTTCAGAAATTAGAAATCTATCTTAAGTGGCGTCCAGTAACCATGTCACGTCTTATGAAAAATAATATTATAACATTCAAAAACAAGTTAATTACCACTGAATATGCCTTGTCCTCTGTTGTGGGAAATATTCATTCTGTCTACAGTATTTGCATTTTCTTTCTGTCAATCATCATTCTTAATAATTTATAGTAAATTTATTTAAATTTAACATAGCTAGCACATCAATGTTATTAATGTTAGAGGTTGTATACACTAGGGTTTTAGCAATGTAGGAGTGATTGTGAAATCCAAATTACCTTTGCCACAGTTTTCCAGTGGAGTTTGTATGAACTCTGCATCATCTGCGAGGCAGATACTGTTGATAATGAAACCAAGTTTTATATATCTGGCTACTTAGCCTGAATTTATGTCAAGCCCCCCCACGAGGGCTTAAAGTTGAAGTAAAAATGATAAAGTCGTAGCTAAATGAAATCAACATATCAGAACTCAACTTTGAGTGTTATTCCTGGCACTCTAAAGTGAATGTATTCTCACATTTGGGGTTATGAATGAAATTTTAATTGTATTCGCCTCTCTTCCCTTACCCTGTGTGTTTGCCCCATGGGACCATTCTTGTGTCTATAATCCCCTGCAGGGCTGCCCCTATAATCAGGGGCATAGCTACCTGGACGCTTGTGCGTCCCTGAAAATAAAAAATAAATAATGAAAAAGCAAAACAAGAAAATCATGAGTAGAAAGCAAGCGGGGTGGTAAATGCCGAACACATGGTGGTCACCTATTTTTTATAGCTTGTTTATAGCCTTGGATCGGCCTGTTTGGCACAGAGATATTAATTTGCGAGTCTTCAAAACCCTACAGAAAAAGATGTAGAAGACATTTTATAACCACTGTGGCAAAGACATGCATAGTCAAATAACATTCCCCAGACCTGACTTTGCCAACCCAAATTGAAAATTGAAAACAAATATTGTGGGAGGCAAAAATATTTATTATAGGAAATGTGGAATCAAGACAATTGAAAAAAAAAACATGAGACTTGGGGAGGAGGGAGGACGGGGATTGTACGTACTCTAGAAAAAATTCTGGCCACACCCTGATAATATTGACTGATATGAGGGGGTGGGTTGCAAGCTCCAAGGTACCCAATTCCAACCTCAGATAATGAGAACAATACAAATAGAGGTACAAAAGTAACTTGGAAATAACACGTTTGGAGGTTGAATGTGAAAAAGGGTGTCTTCCTTAATCCTATAATGATCCTGCAGTTAAGGGTCTCTTGATATTACGTGGTCAATGCGCTAAAGGTCCCTGACAGTCTAGCCAATCTATAAGAGCCAGTTTGTATCGTGGCTTTGGTGCGTCTGTTAACCACTCTCCTGAAAAAAAGAAGAGAGCAACCGACTGCTTGAGACTTTTAACCCTAAAAAATAAGCGTCTTGTGATTGTATTTATGCCTAAAATCGCCTGAGTGTATGTTAAAAGAAGTCGTAATTCGAAGATGAAGTTCCTCTTCTATTTCGCCTCTACTTCCGCGGTGATACGAATCCAGTGAAGAAAACACTTTCAAGTGCTTATTAACCTCCTACGCAGACATTCTTTTGGTTCGTCACGCAGCCTTTCTCCCCAACGAACATTTGTCGGGGAGGAAAGATTGCGTGACGAGCCAAAAGAATGTCTGGGTAGAAGGCTAATACACAATACAAATGAATAAAAAAGGTTCAATCAGGGATAACATTGTGTACCCAAGTACAACGCAAGCGACCAACGCAAAGAACCTACCACACTGAATTAAGAATTCTAGCTCTATTAAAAAAAATCCTTTTGCATGTTGGCAACGTTATCATGACTCGTCTTGAACCGTACGTCTCTAGTGAGTTTTTGGAAAGGCCAGATTTCTAGCATTTACAAGCTGCTCAGATTAAGCCTTTGCACGTGGAGACAACTATAACTTTTGTCTTCTCGCTCTAAAAGGTGAAGCTATTGTCTGTAGACTACATTGTAGGTGCTGAGTTATTTTATTAAACATGCAGATTGCAGATTGGATTCCATGCAGATTGCAGATTGAATTTCTGAATTTCTGCGGGTATAACTGAACATTGTGTCCAGATGGTTCGTCGGCACCTGTATCTATGTTTATTTTAGTTGCTCTGTAAAATGTTCTTTCTTTCTTGTTTTTTACTCCCAAAAAGAATAGTTGTCGCGTGCCTCAAGGTCTTACTGCGCGGCTTGGTTGTCATCAGCGGTGAAGGGGGAGGTGTCAAATTAAAATATGTCACGTGACAAGGCGTTGAGGAAGTCAGTGGCGGCCATTTTGTTCTTGGGCAAAAACTGGTCTCCGGGAATAGTACTGCCATGGATTCCAAAGGCAATAAAGTCATAGTATGCGACAATGGAACGGGGGTAAGCCCAGCCGGCTGTTAAACTATAATAATTGCTTTCCATTAACTTATTTGTTTGTTCAATTGTTGTTGTACAGTTTGTCAAGTGCGGATTTGCAGGCTCCAACTTCCCTGCTCATATCTTTCCCTCGATGGTGGGAAGGCCAATTATTAGATCAACAGCGAAAGTAGGAGACATTGAAGTAAAGGTTAGTGTTGCTACTTGCCCACGGCTTCTTTTACCGCACAGTTTTCTGTGTTGGTCTCTGTAAGGTTAATTTTGTGTTGTTTCGCTTATTGCATGCAGGATTTGATGGTCGGTGATGAAGCCAGCAAACTCAGACATATGCTAGAGGTAAATTATCCGATGGATAATGGAATTGTTCGAAACTGGGAAGACATGAAACATGTGTGGGACTACACGTTTGGAGAGACAAAGCTTAACGTCGATCCAAAGAATTGCAAAGTGAGTATGTAGTTCTGGTCGTCTTTTTTCTGAAAATACGGTGAAACGGAAATACTTTTAGTTCGGTGACATGTTCAGATCAGTAAAAGGAGCTACATAACTTTTCATTTCTCACTTTTCGTGGTAAATTTCAGGTTTTACTCACTGAACCACCGATGAATCCTTTGAAGAACAGACAAAAAATGATTGAGGTAAATGAACGTATCTAAGTTTGTCCTTGGAAACTGTTATTAATTGACTACTTCAATAATAATTTATTATACCACAATTAAACTACTAGCGAAGAATTTTTCAGAAATTCCAAATTATGGACTATCTCAGTTATGTATCCAATTGCAGGGAAAAAAAACTGTCAAAACTTGGGCGTGATAATTGTGTGGTTCCAGAAAATATCCATACCCCCCCACGGAAGACTTTTTGATTTGCACCCCCCTCCCCCCAGGATTTTCCGTTCCAGGGGAGTCCTTGATGACCCCCCCTCCCCTCCGGAATTCCAGAAGTTTTGTACTTATAAAAAAGAAAGGGAATCCCAACTTAGTTACGTAAATACGATAGAATTTTATTACAACAGTGTAAACATTAACTTAAACAAAAATATAACGCTTTGTTAAGTTTATTATCCAGCTAAACTTTTAGCTTCTTCGCCATCAACTTGGCAAATTATGTTTGTGTTGTTTTTATGTAAGATTTATAAGCTTCAACATTTGGGTAGCACGTCGACGGTTTCGCGTTTTTGTACAAACTCCGATGAGAACGTTTCACTCGCTTAAACAACTTCGCAAACAATAGTAACTAAAACAGAAACTTACAAGGTTCCTTTGTCTATACATTTTCTCAGTTTCTTCGGGTTGATCCTTATTTAAGGACCGAAAACTTCACTAACACACATGTTAACGCAGTAGGTTTCGTGAACGTCGTCATGATGTACTAGCCAGGTAGCCAGGCCTTCTGAAGGTCGAACGCTGGAAGTCTGGGGACAAGACTCCAGTTGAGACCGCCATTTTGAATGTTTTGAAGAAGAAAGTAGCTTCGAGAGATTGTAGCGCTAGCTAACTCAAAGGAATAAAGAAACATTGAAGCTAATAATAAGAACTTTATCACAATGGCCAGGAGTACTGACTTTTGTTTTAAAACAACGTTCGTAAGTATGTTTTTGTGCTTCAGATCGATCGTATGTTGCTTTCAATGTTTTGTACATGGTTCGTGACCCTTTGGAAAAGTAGCTCCCCACGAAACCCCCCCACCCCTCGGAAATTACTGCCTTTTAGCCCCCCGTCCCCCTCGGAATTTCCAATGATCTTCCGTGGGGGGGGTATGGATATTTTCTGGAACCACACATTGTTGAACTTGATACTCACAACTTTCTAAA